>CM053618.1:34724147-34754591 GCA_028646535.1 Procyon lotor | reverse complement strand
AGACTCCTAGACTCAAGAAATGAACTAAGGGTGGCCAGGGGGGGTGGTGGGGTAGGGATAGGGTGGCTGGGTTGTGGACAATGGGGAGGGTATGTGCTATTAAGTGCTGTGAAATGTGTAAGCCCGAAGATTCACAGACATGTACCCTGGGGCAAATAATACATTATATGTTAATAAAAATTAATTAAAAAAAAAAAACCAATGATGTTTATAGGATAATTTAAAAGATTTTTAAAAACTCTATTATAAAATGGAAAAAAAAAAAAAATGCTGGAGAGAACAGGACGGGGAGAGAGTCCTGAGGGAGGTGAACAAAGTCTGCAGACTTGGTGTTGGCTGCTGCGCCAAGTGTGAGCTTACCACACAGAAAGGCTGACCAGGCTTTTCTACTCACTGTCCTGATAAACGTCTCCATGACGGGCTCTGCAGGAGTTTTCACTCACACGTATTCATTCATTTCTTCGGGGATATTAAAGAGCCCCTCACACTCAGCTCCATTTTTCAGACAGAAAAGTCAAGGCTCAGTACGACTAAACTTGCCCAAATCACACAGTCTGTGTTACAAACAGCCATACCTCAAACATTTCCGTTCCTTACAAACTGCCCACTTACTCGCTGGTGGCCCCATTATGTTGTCAATTCTGTGAGGGCCGGGGCTGTGTCAATTTGCTCTCGTTCAATGTCACACTCATAGTCGCAGCACCGACTGGCTGCTCAGGAAACGTTTACTAAGAGAATGAACTGTCCCCCACTGGGCAACCCCCGGGCAAAGGGCAGTTTTGGATTTTGGAACAAGAGGAGAGAGCGGGTCTAGTGGCACAGGCCCTGGGCCTCAGTCCTGAAGATGCATCGCCCCACAATGTGCACAGTCAATGGTGGGGGGCGGGGGGAAGAGGGTGGCGGCACAGGGCAGTGCGTGAGGATCTGTGACTCCATGATTCCCACTTACTTTTCCAGAAGAGGCTTCTCAATTTCCTTTGCTTCTCCTCCAAATGCCTCCTGGCGTGTCCCAGGACCCAGACGTGGGTCTCCTTGAGCGTTCTCCCTCTAGGTGATCTCAGAGAGCCCCATGGAACCAACCATCCTATGCTAAAGACCACATTTATATCTGTAGCCCCAACTCACCAGTGAACTCCAAAGCCATCAGTGCAACCGCCTACCTGGTACCAACACTGTGGATGTGAGCCTGGCCTCTCCAACTTAAGATGCCCAAAGCGGAACTTTTGATTTCTCCCCCAAACTGCTCCTCCCCTCGTCTTTCCCAACTCAGTAAATGAATAATACCACCCAGGCTAATGGTCATTTTCAGTTCTTGTCTTTTCCTCACTGCAAGCCCAATGTGATCTATAAGCAATTCCCAGCCATTCCATCTACCACCTTCTCCTGAACTCATAGCTACCACTTGAGCCCAGGCCACCCTGGTCTCTTACCTGGATGCTTCCAACCCTCAGTAGTCCACAGTAATCTCACTAAGGGACTCATTTCCACCCTTCTCCTGATCCCCTCCATTTCCCTCATGGAAGGAAAACTGGGGGGTGGGGAGGAGGAGTGACTTTTGAAATACACAAGAGTCATGTTACCCCTTGCTTACAACTCTCCCCCTGGCATCTCACTACTAAAATCCAAACTCTTTACTGTAGCCTACAAGACCCCACATGGGTCGGATCTTTGTCTCTCTCAAGGGTCTTTCCTGATCACAGAACCAAAGTTAATAATCTCACTACTTGTCATGTTCTACTACATCAGGCTGTTTTTATTTCATTAATAACCTTCGTCACTAAAAGATGATTTTTTTCATCTATTTTTTTTTTGTCTTTCTAAAAGAATATAATAATCTTCTGTATGTTCAACATTGTGTCCTTGGTGCCCAGATACTTAGGAGGAACTCAACAAATACTTGTTGAATGAAAGAATAAAGGTAACGGAGCATTCAAAATTGCGCATTCTTTTCTCTGGAGGTAGGTTACCTTTGTGAGTCATGACCACTGCAGATCCCGTCTACTCATTGTAGGATCAATCCCTCTATCTCCAGGAACGCGTTCTCAACCAAGCCGCTCTGAAAACAAGCTATCTACCCTTTCTCTGACACTTTACATGTGAACCTTCAAAACTGTGCCAAAGCTGCCAAGTGTCCTCACTTCAGGGAATCCTTTATTACATTTTGCTTAAATTTTTTCTGCCATTGACAGCTTATCCCAGTTCAGACTCCCGTCCACTAATGGCTATTATCTTTTATTTAGAGGTCTTTCTTAAATTGAAGATACTTAAAAATCACCAACTTCCTTAGCTTATCTTGCAGTTAACCTAAGTTCTTTGATAAAATGCAATTAATTATTACCTCATTGAAAGTTTCAAAGCCTATTACAGACAAAAGCAGGTGATGCACAAGGAAGGATGTTCTCCTTTGGAAAGGCTAGCATGTGGCAGCCATTACTGCTTAAGACTCCTGAAGGCTATGCACTCTCCAAAGAAGACTCTGTAATTATAAATACACAACTAAAGTAACAAGATGTCCTAAAAGATAATTAAACATGTAGTATAGGGGAAAAAAAAAAAAAAAAAAAGAACTGCATTTGGATTTGGTATACCTAAGCTTTGAATCACAGACCATAGGCAAGTCATTTAACCTCTCTGAGGCTCGATTTCCTCAAACATGGTATTGATAAAAATACTGGCCTTACTGAGCTATTGGGTCAATGGTCTCGCAAGATGCCTAGCATGGTCTATCTTTTTTTTTTATTAACGTATAATGTATTATTTGCCCCAGGGTACATGTCTGTGAATCATCAGGCTTACAGATTTCACAGCACTTACCATAGCACATACCCTCCCCAATGTCCACAACCCAGCCACCCCATGCCTACCCCCTTTCTCCCAGCCATCCTTAGTTCATTTTGTGAGTCTCGGAGTCTCTTATGGTTTGTCTCCCTCCCCATCCCTTCCTATTTCTCTCTTCCACCCCGCACCAAACTCCCGCCTTGCCTCTCAAATTCTTCATATCAGAGGGATCATGTGATAATTGTCTTTCTCTGACTTATTTCACTTAGCATAATACCCTCCAGTTCCATCCACATCATTGCAAATGGCCAGATTTCGTTTCTCTTGCTGGCTGCATAGTATTCCATTGTATATGTGTGTATATATATATATGTGTGTGTGTTTGTGTGTGCGTGCGTGTGTGTGTGTGTATCTATATCTATCATGGTCTATCTTAAATATACATGAGTAGAACCTGAAGCCCAAAGTAGCTCATACTCTATTCTACTAGCTGGTACTGGATTTTTGAAAATCCGAAGCACTGTGTTATTTTATCATTTAAAATAACATTTAAAATTATTTAATTATTTGTTTAAAATTTATGTTTATTTTAAAATAACTGTTGTTATTTTATCACCTTGGGATAGTAACTCAAGACACATTTGGGTCAAGGATAAATTATAAATAAGTCAGCATCAGAAACGAAGGAATACCAAGAGGAAAGTGCATCTTTTTTTTTTTTTCTTCCTTAGGTAGACCCCAGAACTCTGCTACAGAATATTTCTGCCCTACCCTGCTCTGTGCAGTTGAGGGGATAAAATCATACAAAGGCATTAAATTCACATTTTCATCAGTGCAGGAAGTAGGAAATGTGTATTGCCCTTTTATTATCAAACAGCAGTTAAGAGAAATGGATTCTCATTAAAAGTGCCAATTTTCAATAGCATAAATAGCCATATCCTTTTGAAAGGAAACATGCTCTGCAAATAAATACTGACCATTTTTTAGCTATCTTATATCCAAATATAACAATGAATTCTAAGTGAAAATATGACTTCTTCCCAAATCTTCAATTCTCAACTGAAAATACATCTTTTTTTTTTTTTTTTTAAAGATTTTATTTATTTATTTGACAGAGAGAGAGAGATCACAAGTAGACAGAGAGGCAGGCAGAGAAAGAGAGGAAGCAGGCTCCCTGCTGAGCAGAGAGCCCACCTCGGGGCTCGATCCCAGGACCCTGAGATCATGACCTGAGCCGAAGGTAGAGGCTTTAACCCACTGAGCCACCCAGGTGCCCCTGAAAATACGTCTTACTTGAAAACATTATCCTTGCATATATAAGGCTCCACACTCATGAAAAATACATGCATACATGTGGGTACATACACACATTTATTGCCAGAGCCCACTTACAAGAAGATTAACACCTGAAAAGGTCTACCCTGCCAACGTGTTTCCCAGAGGTTTACCTATGCTTTTGTAGATATGCCCCCTTAACCTGGGAAGCTAGTAAATATAGGCTTTACTTCTAAAGAGCGGGGGGTAACTAGATTAGGGTTAGCTAAATAATTTTTCTTAAATGTGAAATACTTTTTCACATACAACTAGTAGAAATACAACTAGTCACTAGGTTGCTATCACTCTATTTCTCCCTAATGCTATTCAGAAAATGACTGCATTTTATAAAGAATCTAAAAAGTCAAAAAACCAGCTTCTGCTTCTGGCAGAATGATTCACTAGTGTTCTGAAATACTTTTTTTTTTTTTTTTAAAGATTTAATTTCTTTATTTGACAGAGAGAGAGAGAGATCACAAGTAGTAGGCAGAGAGGCAGGCAGAGAGAGGGGGGGAAGCAGGTTCCCCGCTGAGCACAGAGCCCTTTATGTGGCAGACATTACTGCTTGGCAGTAATGATTAATGATTACTTGGCAGTAAGGGGCTCTATCCCAAGACCCTGAGTTCATGACCCAAGCCAAAGGCAGAGGCTTAACCCACTGAGCCACCCTGGCGCCCCCTGAAATACTTTTATACAAAATTCCCAGATGCTGGATAAATTGCAATAAGTATGGTAATTAATACATTGCTAAGCTTAAAGTAACAGAAATCTCCACGGTCAAACAAAAACAGACGCATCCAATATAAATATTTTCTCCCAGTCTGTGGCTTGTCTACATTCATTTTCTTAAAGATGCCTTTTGGATGAACGCTTTTTTTGTTTTTTGGGTTTTTTTTTTTTTGACAAAGCCCAATTTACCAATTTTTTTGTTTTATTGTTTATGTTTTTTGCATTCTGTGCAAGAAATATTTGCCTGCCCTAAATTCTCTGACATTCTTAAGTTAAATATTTATCTACAGAGATAGGAGTCTAGATTCATTTTTTTGTTCCCCATACCAATATCCAGTAGATCCAACATGATTTATTAAAAGAAACTGTCCTTTCCTCATTAAATTGACTTTGCACTTTTGTCAAAAATCAAACAACCAAATATATGAGGGGCTCTCTATTCTGTTCCATTGATCTATTTCTCTATCCTTGCACCAATACCATAGTATCTTGATAGAGTAGCACTATAGTAAATCTTAAAATCAAGTGGTGCAAGTCCTTTAACTTTGCTCTCCTTCTACAAAATTTTCTGGCTTCTCTAAAGCTTTTGCATTTACATGTTAATTTTTTAGTCATCTTGCCTCTTTCTTCAAATTAGCCTGCTGGAATTTTGGTAGGGAATATACTGGATATATATATTGATTTAGGGGTAATGGATATCTTAATGATATTAAGTCTTTTTTTTAAGGATTTTATTTATTTTATTTGAGAGAGAGAAAGAGTGCGCATGAATAGGAGGAGGGATAGAGGGCAAAGCAGACTCTCCTCTTGATCAGGGAGTCCAACATGGGGCTCCATTCCAGGACCCTGGGATCATGACCTGAGCCAAGTGCAGACACTTAACCAACCGAGCCACCCAGGCGCCCCTAAGTCTTTCAATCGGTAAGGATGGCGTGTCTCTCCACTTTTAAAGGGCTTTATTTCAGCTGTGTTCTGTACTTGTCAGTATAAAGGTTTTACACATCTTTTATTAGATTTATGCTTAGGTATTGGATCTTATGTTATTTCAAAAAATTTTTAACTTTAAATTCATTTCTCATTCAAGTTGAGATTGATCATTTTAAGTATATATAACCTGGTTAATTTTTTGTATATTGACCTTATATCCTGTAATCTTGCTAAATTTGATTAGCTCCAGTAGTTTATACATTCTATTATTAGTTTCAAAATATTTGATACTGTTTGTGAAAAAATTATAATTTTACTTCTTCCTTTCCAATATTCTTGCCCTTTATTTCTTTTTCTGG
This sequence comes from Procyon lotor, assembly GCA_028646535.1. NCBI lineage: Eukaryota > Metazoa > Chordata > Mammalia > Carnivora > Procyonidae > Procyon > Procyon lotor. Next base: position 34,748,484 of record CM053618.1, on the reverse strand, counting down.
CCTTATTAAAATGGCTCAGATCTACAGAACAGTTTTAAGAGGTGCTGAAACTATAAATTCTTTGCCTTTTTCCAGATCAGAGGGGAAGAGATGAATATTTTATCCATAGGTATAGTGCTAGCTTGTAGATTTTTTAGACATTCTTGTATCAGATTGAGAAAGTTCTCTCCTATCATTAGTTTACTATGAATTTTTATTATAAAAAGGAGTTGGATTTTGTTAAATTCTTTTTGTGCGTCTATCAAGATGTCATATGCTTTTTCCCTTTTATACTGTTACTATGGCATATTACATTGATTAATTTTGAAATGCTAAACCAACCTTGTATTCATGGATTAAATATTACTTGGTGATAATGTATTACCCTTCTGCTCTGCCAGATTTGATTGATAATATTGTACTCAGGAATTTTATATCTATGTTCATGATGGATATTATTCTGTAATCTTCTTATAAGATTATGCCTGCTACATCAAATGAGTTGGGAAGTGTTCTATACTCCTCTATATTCTAAAGGAGCTCATGAGGATTGGTATTATGTTTGATAAAAATGACATGTGACCTAGAGTTTTGTTTTGCTTATTGGTGGGAAGGTTTTAGAGCAATTTAATTTCTCTAATAGATATAGGTTTATTTAATTTTTTAAATTTCTTGTGTAAGTTTTGGCAATTCTTGTTTTCAAGGAACTTGCTATTTTATCTAAGTTGTTGAATTTACTGGCAGAAAACTGTTCATATTTTCCAATGTCTGTAGGACCTGTAGTGCTAACCCTGTTTTTATTCATGTCGATAATTTGTGCTTTCTTTCTTTGAAATTTAAATTTCAAAGGTAAATTATATAGCAGAACAAATAGCATTAAATAAAAGGTCAGTGAACTGAGGTTTTATTTTTGTTTTGGGGGGCTGTTTGTTTTTAAACACAGCACAATAAAATAAAGAGATGAGAAAAATGAAAGGGAGATTAATAGAAATATTGGATACAATTAAGGTCTTTTTTTTTTTTTTTTTTGGACAATTAAGGTCTTTAAGTCAAGTCAGACATCCATAGTAAGAGAAAAGATAGAGTGAAGAAAGGAAATATTTGAAAAGATAATACCTGAATTTCTCAGAATTGTGGACATACTCAAATATATAAGTACAATATATATAAAAGTAGCATAAATTTAGAAATCCATAACTAAAACCATTGAAGTAAAACTACACAACAGCAAAGACAAGGTCTTTAAAGTAGCCTAAGAAGAAAAAAAATGATCACTTATTAAGGAATGATAATCAGCTCTCATCAGCAATGATGGAAGCCAGTATACAGGGATTATTTCTTTAGAATGCTGAGACAAAATAATTTTCACCTTTGAATTATGAATCCTGACAAACACTAAGGATGTGGTCAAAATAAAGATATTTTTAGATGACTAAAAACTGAGGGAATTTGCAGTATCAAAGGAATATCTGAATAATGTACTTCAGAAATAAGGAAAACAGTCTAAAAAGAAAAGTCTAAGATGGAAGAAAGGACAATAAAAAATTATGTAGGAAACTGTGAGTAAATCTAACAAAATATGTTTAAAATGCTGAAGATGGGGTGCCTGGGTGGCTCAGTGGGTTAAAGCCTCTGCCTTTGGCTTGGGTCATGATCTCAGGGTCCTGGGATCGAGCCCTGCATCGGGCTCTCTGCTCAGCAGGGAGCCTGCTTCCCCTTCTCTCTCCACCTGCCTCTTGGCCTACTTGTGATCTTCTGTTAAAATAAATAAATAAAATCTTTATAAACAAATAAATAGATAAATTGCTAAAGATATCTAAATTGTTATGTTAAAAATACAAATTACAACTGCATATTGGTCTAATAATCCCAAGACAGGGTAATATGACTTACTGAGAGTTTGTATATCATGGTAGAGGTATTAAGTTTATAAAAATTTCATTAATTAGGGGCGCCTGGGTGGCTCAGTGGGTTAAAGCCTCTGCCTTTGGGTCAGGTCATGATCTCAGGGTACTAGGATCGAGCCCCGCATCGGGCTTTCTGCTCAGTGGGGAGCCTGCTTCCCTCTTTCTCTACCTGCCTCTCTGCCTACTTGTGATCTCTCTGTCAAATAAATACAATCTTTAAAAAAGATTTCATTAATTGAAGAATATCTGGGAAAAATTAAAATTCAGCCATTGAAAGAACAGATACAGAATGCTAATAACTTCAAGTTGATAAATGGTATAAGTAGAATAAGTGAAAAAAATATATAAAAGCCATAATTCTCTAATGATAAATTTATGCATTGAAAGCCTCAAAAAACGTACATATAATTTATGAGAATTAACAGAGTATAACAACATCAATGAATCAAAATATCAATATTCAGAAATCAGTTGAAACTCTAGACACAAGAACAATTAATAATAATAAAATAATAAACTAGCAACAAATGCCATGAGGTACCCAGGAAGAAATATAAGAAAAGATGTGCAAAATCTTTCTGGAGTTAAAAAATTATGTTGAAAGACATTAAAGAAGGCACAAATAAATGAAGATATCTATATATTAATGGACAGACTTATTATAAATATCACCAAATCGTACTATAGGATAAAAAGCATTTTAATGAAAATCCTAACAGAGGTTTACTTGGAATCTGATAAGGATTTTAAAATTCATATGGAAAAGAAAAACCAAGAAGGCCCAGATATTTTCCTATAAGTGGTGCTGGGCATTCATCTAGCATTCACCTAAGTCATTCACATGAAAAAGTCTAAGCTAGTTAAGGACTCACAAAAGTAAGAAGCAAATACAAATGGGCAATAAACATTTGAAAATATGCCCAACCTCGCTAGCAAATGAGAAAATGCAAGTTAAAACCACAAGATGCTGTTTACACACATCTATCTGACACAAATTCAGAAGTCAGAAAGTTTAAGTGTTAACAACAATGAAGAACAAGATCTCTGACATACTACTGATGACAATGTAAATTGGTACAGCCACTTTAAAAAGTGATTTTAAAAATGCAATCGGGCATTATCTTGTAGACCTGAACATGCAGATGCCCTATAACCCGAAAAATCCACTTCCAAAATCTTCTGGCAGTATATTTGCATTAACAAAGAAACTAGAATTATCTAAGTGGAGAACGGACACATAACTTACAATACATGTAGAGTGCAATTCTATACTGCAATAAAAGTGAGCGAACCAACAGATATAAAAATATATACAGTATGCTACAGTTCATATAGCATTCAATGATTTATTGTGTAGGGAAATATATATAGGTAGTAAAACTAATGAAAAGCAAAGGAATAATAAGCTCTATCCTTAAGGGAGAGAGAAAGAGATACAGTTGGGAAAAGGGCACTGGGTTTCTCTGCTACTGGTAATATTCCCTCTCTTAAGCTCCATTGTGAGTACCAAGGTATTTCATTTATGTTTACATCACATATATGGTACAAACTATATATAGAATTTTCTATATACACACACAAACACACACATACACATATCAGGGGCGGGAGGAAGTATATATGAAATATTTGAGACAGAAGGTTTTTTTTTTTTTTTTAAGTCAATGAACCATGAGTCATGAAATACTGCTTCATGGTTATGAGGGCATTGAGTTACCTTGAATAATAATAAAAAAAGGATCAGACTGGAAGAAGAGCTATTTTTTGGTCCCGACTTGGACATATCCTAGTTATGAAATTCTGGGTAAGTCACCAAATGGCCTCCATTTCTTACAAAATGGATGATATTTTCTCTTGAAGTTATGGTGGGGATAAAAGAATAAAAATATAGACAAAGGTTCTCTGGAAATTTTGATGGAACCATGTGCTATCACAAATGAGAACAGAAACCCTAAAAACACAAAGAGGAAATAAGTTCTTCTCCCAATTCAAGAAATTGTCCATCAGCTGTGTCTTTACAGTTGCCTCAATTCCCCTTCTTTCAAAAATATATAAAAGCAGTCAGAACTCCTCTGAATTTTTACCCTCACCAAGTACAGGGGTGAGCCCCTAGTGATCTCAAATTCCGATACCTTGTATTCACTTAGACAGAACCTTAGGCCCACTCATCTCCCATGCACACAACCACCCTCTCAAAGGGCCAAGTTCCAGCCAGCTGAGGGGTGAGTTTGACAAACCAGAAGTGTAATAAGGAATCCGCCCCCCGAGGGCCACTTAAATCAGTAACAAACCTGACGTCCCAGTGTATTTTGCCCTAGTGACGTTCCAGACCATAAAGAGTCACAAATTCCATTGATCATTAAGGGAAAACTAAAGGGGAGGACAGAAAATAGAAAAATCCCAATAGAAGATTGGGAAGATTGGTGGCCCTGCCCTAACACCCACTGCCTTAATAACCGCAGCAACCCAGCTCCCCGCTGGCAACTGGAGGTTAGGTGGTGCTCTTCTCCCTCCAGTGGCAGCCCTTCTACCAACCACCTCTCCTGAAATCTGTGAATTAGGGGGAGTCTGTTGAATCTCCTCCTCTATCTCATGTTCCCAAACAAGCCAATCATGTCATTCTTGCCAAAGAGAAAAGAAAAGATACACCCATCATGTCAGTATGCATAACACTAAAAATTACCACCCAAGTCATCCAGGGTCTCCCCATCTTTGAGTGAGCTAACGGAAATAGGATGTAGAGTCTTTTTAGAATTCTCTTTGCCCCTCACGCATAAGCCTGCTTCCCAAACAACGCCATACACGGGAACGCTTCACATGAAAGTCCTGCTCTTGGACTCTCCTCCGAACACGTCCTCACTGGATTACAAGACTCTTACCATGACTACCAGTGGCAATCCAAGCTGCATTATCTGGATAGTAATAAGGATTTAAAAAAAAAAAAAAAAAAGGCTCATCATCTTGCTACCAACCACAGCATGTCATCCTCAAAGGCTGACACAGAGACATGAAGCCTTCACTCTGAAACCTGGGTTCTTATTGGTCCCTACGGCTCTGTAATCAATCTAATGAGGGATGGAAACCCAAGTCTTGGCACCAAATCAAGAGAAAAGAAACAAGGATGAAAGTCAAATATCAAAAGGTTCATCTGATAAGGACAAAGAGCACTGAATGGAGGTAGATAAAGAACACTATTTGAATAAGAGCCAGTGGGCCTGGATTCAACCCCTACTTCACCACTCACTGCCTCTGGGTCTTTGTCAAGACTATTTGGTTGTGGGGGTGGGGTGGGAGGGCTTTACTTCAGCTCTGAAATGTTCTCTAAGGGCCTTGTTAGCTTGAGCACTCTATGGTTATAACTCAATGAAGTCCAATGTAAGTCACATCTGATTGGTCCCAGGGAATAAAATTTAGAGAACAAAGATGCAGGGGGTGAAGAATATGGCCATATTATATAAAATGCAAACAGTCAGTGTATAAAATACGGAAGACTTGGGAAGCCAGTGTATAAAATAAGGAAGACTTGGGAACCCATAAAACAATGGAATAGAGGTGAATTATTCCTAAAGATCTTTTGGACAAAATTTGAAAGGGTCTCCCCAAAGTAAGTCTATTCATGCTTTTCCTACAGAACATAGCTCAGAGTAGGAACTATATATGTTTATTGGATAAATGAGACCAGGACTGAGAACATCTGCTAAAGAGGGGTTTGCTGATATGGTTTTTACAACTGGAAACACCTGCACAAAACATGACAATGTGGAATATTACGAGAAAGAACTGGGACCCTTCCAGAAGTAAAAAAAAAAAAAAAAGAGGCACTCCAAAAGACTGAGTCAGTGGGGGTAAGGAGACTGCCCTCCAAGAAGGAAGGTCGTGCAATGAAACTACTGTTGGGAGAAAATAGGCTACACTGGTTAGTTATCTATAGTGTCCAGTTCAATTCCCCTGGAGACCTGTACAAGGCCTTCAGGACACACCACTGACTGACTCAAGGTGTACAGTCCATGGCTACAAACAACTTTTCATGAGGATAACATGAAATAATCTGCGGCGGGGGGGAAAGTCTTCATTTGTTCATCAAATTCTCATTAAGCATCTACCAGCACCAGACATGATGATGGGTGCTAAGCATAATTTAATGTTATAATGTTAAATACTTGTAATATTATGCCACCTTACAGTTTGTAAAAAATTCTCATGCAAAGTGTCTCAAAAATAGCTCAGTATTCACAATATATTAAGTCCCCAAAGCCATATAGACCCCTTCCAAAGTCTGGGAGATTGCAAATTAGAATTAACTTGTTTATTTCTTATGATACTTGAAAGGCAAAACAAAAAGAAAACACCTTTTGTTTATGGAGAATAACCATCTTGAATGGGAATGTGGTATTATCACCAAACAAAAAACAATGCCCCCTCAAAAAAAAATGCAAGTTAGCAAATCCTATGAAGAATAGAGGGGAAAAAATCTGGTAAGAAACAGTCTCTTAAACCCAAGCAGAAGAGCATAGGAGACAATTCTGTAAGAGACTGAAAAATTATAAGGTGCATAAAATTCAGTAGAAAATTAATGGGAACAAAAATCAAGAGTGTTAGGTTTGCTTTTTTTTTTTTTTTTTAAAGTTATGTTAGTCCCCATACAGTACATCATTAGGTTTTGAGGTAGTGTTCCATGATTCATTGTTTGTGTATAACACCCAGTGCTCCATGTAATCCGTGCCTCTCTTTTAATACCCATCACTGGACTCACCCATTCCCCCAGTAAAAACCCTCTAGAAGCCCTCAGTTTGTTTCTCAGAGTCCATAGTCTCTCATGGTTCATCTCCCCATCCAGTTCTCGCCTTCATTTCTCCCTTCCTTCTCCTGATGTCCTCCATTCTATTCCTCATGTTCCACAAATAAGTGAAACCATATGAGAAGTGAGTTTCTCTGCTTGACTTATTTCACTTAGCATAATCTCCTGTAGTCCCATCCATGTTGATAGAGAAGTTGCGTATTCATCCTTTCTATGGCTGATTAATATTCCATTGTGTATATGGACCACATCTTTATCCACTCATCTGTTGAAGGGCATCTTGGCTCTTTCCACAGTTTGGTGATTGTGGCTATTGCTGCTATGAACACTGGGGTGCACATGGCCCTTCTTTTCACTACATCTGTGTCTTTGTGTAGTGCAATTGCTGGGTCATAGGGTAGCTCTATTTTAAATTTTTGTTGGAAACTCCACACAGTTTTCCAAAGTGGCTGCACCAACTTCCATTCCCACCAACAGCGTAAGAGGGCTCCCTTTCTCCATAGTCTCTCCAACATCTGTTGGTTCCTGCCTTGTCAATTGCTGCCATGCTAACTGGTGTAAGGTGGTTTTAGAGTGTTAGGTTTTGGTACCAACTCTGCTACTGCCTGTGTGACAATGGGAATTTTTTTCCTCCAATTATTCAGACAGAGAGTCTTTATCCAGTGCCATTGGATAAAGTACCACTTGTTAGACTGGAAAATATAGAGATGCATAAGATACCATTCCTTATTCAAGTAAATCCAATATTCCCAGGAGACAGACAAAGAAATCAATACAAAATAGCATATGCTATAAATGGCCATCCCTGAGAGGATGGCATAAGGAGGCTCTGATTCATGGGAGGAACTAAAGGTGTCTAGGAAAGAGGACATTGTTTCCAAAGGATAGACAACAGATGATGACACCAGCCATGGGGAAAATATAGGCTGGACGGTGGGGCTTGCTGGAAGGGATAAGGAGGGTTCAGAGACAGACATGCAGAGTCTAAGGTGCCAGAGAGCACTAGGCAGGATGTCTTACTATTCCTGGTCCTTGAGTTTCCTCATCTGTGATGAGTAGAACGGAATAAAAGATGGTTTCCATCCCCTTTAGTTAGAGCATCTTTGAGGATCAGTCTTGAATCCTCAAGGCCTTGACATACTTAAAATGTCCCATCCTCTTCTGAAAGCAGCTATGAAAAACCTGACAAGTTTGACTAGCTAATGCTTACATGGAGTCCCTGTGTCAAAGCTTGATCAGGCCAAGAGGCAATCCAAAGGGCAAGGATCTGAGATAATCTCTATAGGATTATAGGGTAGTCATCAACACTGCTGACATAATAGTATTTTTGGCTCTTTGCCTTCTTAGCCCCTAAGGTTGGATATAGACATATGACCAATTCTGGCAAATAAGTTTGAGGGCAAATACTTCCCCGCCAGAGTAAGAACCTTCAGAGCTCTTTTTTTTCTTACCCTGGTGTGAGAAAATACAGCTGAAATACAGTGGGACAGGACAGAGCAGGAGGTGATGAGGTCAGAGTGGGTATTCCATTGGCTCAGGCTCTAGAGGAAATACAGTAACTACTTGGCATGGAGCCTCAGCCAAATGGATGAAGGACACGTAACATGAGCAAGAAATAAAACAACCCTGAGGTAGGCTTTATTGTCTTCTTTTTATAGATTGAAAAACTGAGAGTCAAGGAGATTAAATAACTTACTCATAGCTAGTAGGTGGTAGACCAGGATTCAAATCCTTGTCTGGCTCTGTTCAAATACAACCCTGTTCCCCCAGCGACTTGATGTAATTTAATTTATTCTGTGGGTCGCAAGAAATTCTCAAAGGTTTTTTCACAAGGAGCAACATGATTAAATCTATTTTTAGGGAAATAGCTATACTTGTGCGGAAGACTAAAGATGGGGAGGGCACTATTTGACAGACTATGACAGGAACCTGGGCCTCCCATGATCAAGGGCATTGAAAATGGAAAGGAGGTTGGACAGGTCAACAGACATATCACAGAATAAAAAACAAATTTGTAGACCAGATTAGAAGAGCCAGAAATTCCGAAGGCCCCCACGATGGCTAAGTGGGTGTGTTAGTAAAAAGAGGAGGTGGGGATTTTGGTATAGAAAGTTAATTTGGTTTGCAGCATGATGAGTTTGAAGAAATTCATTCAGATCTATCATGCAGTTGAAAATAAGGTTTTGTAGCACAGTAGGGAGGCAAAAGTTGGGGATATGGATCCAAGGGTCATAAGGACATGGATAGCTTATAGCTATGGGAGTAAATGAGACCTCTGAGGAAGAGAAGGATGATGTGGCTCAGAATGGTACCTTGTGGGAAACCAGTGTTTTACCACGACCTAGAGAAAAAGAAATCAGCAAAGAGGGTGAGGTAGACATTACCAGTATTTGCTCATACTTAGTTCTCCTCCACTTCCAGGCACATGGAAGACTGCTCTTCTCCCCCACCTGATGTTAGGAAGGCCACGCGACTAGTTGTGACCAATGACATGTGAGCAGGACTGGGGGGAGGCACGTCTGTGCCAAAGCATTTAACTTGTCAGCCTGAGTCTCCAAGAGGCATCTATGATACACAATGCTGACCGTGAAGCTTGAGCAAAATATAAACCTTTGTTGTTTTAAACTACTGAGATTTGGGGGTTTTATTTTATTTATTTATTTAGTTTGTTTTAGCAACATACCCTAATCTATACTGACTAATACTGAGCATTTCCCAGGTCAGGTCAGAAATGTACAAAGTGAAAAAGAGAAACTTGAGAGAAAGGTCTCAGAGAAATCCTCAACTTATTCAAACACTTCAAGGCAGTGACAGAGCTTCGTGGCAGAAAGAGATGTGATTTGGTGAGCTGGGTTCACTGGGGTAACTGAGGGCAGCTACAGGAGTGTGGTCAACTTTGCTATTGAGTGGACCTATGTCTGGAAGTGTAGAAATCATTTTCTTGAGGTTTTCTTCATTTCTTGCCTTTTCTTCATTTCATGGCCTTCATTTCTGGAGGCAGAGAGCCTGAAAAGCAGGGTTGGTCTGCATGTGAATTACAGAACGCTCACGGTGGAACACACAGTTCCTCGACTCTCCTTGGCCCTGTTGGTCGGCAACCCACACATTTCACTCACTTTGGGTACATTTGGTTGTCACATCCTTGGCTTGTGTTCTCACCCCAAATCACATCCCTCACCCCAAGGGTTGGAGGTTCATACATCACAACCCATCAGAACTGGCTTCCTAAAGTGTCCAGACCCTTCCCATAGAGAACATGGGAACCATACTAAAGCCCACTGCCTGCCCATAGAATACCTCCAGGGCCACCTCCCAATGCCCATGTTGATCCTCTTCGCACTGCCCCCTTCCTATCCACTGGTTCTTCCAGCCTGTATCCTGACTCCTGTTTTCTGTCTAGCTCTCTAGATTGGGGACCCAGATTTAGAACATTGGCCTTCACTATGACTTTGGTCCCCTTCCAGACATGGATTTGTCAATTCTACACATTGCTATGGCAGATAACAAGTAGCCTGCCTATCCTACATTCCCCAGGCCTCTGCCAAGTCAGGCCTGCTCATGCCCAGTCACATAGGGGAAGGATGACGAGTAGCTGCTCTCAGAACCCTGGTCCCTGTAGCATTGTCTTCATGGGTAGTAAGGCTTGGGAGTGTGGTCGGGGGCTCAGTCTCTCTGTCTCCCACAGACCAAATGAGCCTTAAGGGATACTAGAAGTAGAAATTGTGAAAGTGTACCTTTCCTTCACCCTTTCCCCATTTTCCCGTTATCAGGAAATGTCTACCTCTTTTACATGCTTACATTGGGCTCTCTGGCACCATGTCCTTAGCCTGCCCCCGGCTTCCCCAGGATGCTTGGCTTCTTCCAATAGGCACTGTCATTCTGTGCAATCCCTGAGGGCCAGCAGAATACAGGACAAAGCACACAGGCTTTGGATGAAGAGAAATTGGAGTTCAAATCCCAGTCCCCTCACTTACTATCTGGGGATCCTTGGGCAAGTTACTTATCTCTGATGGTCCATGTTTCCCCATCTGTATGTGAGAAGAACATAGCCTACTCTACTGAGTTGTTGTGAGGATTAAATAGACAATACATGAAATTTTCCCTACCATATTGTGGTTATTCAATACATTTTGTTAACCTGCCTCTTTTTTTTTTCCCCCTTAAGATTTCCTCACCTTTTACAATTCCATCCCCCAAGCTATCAAAATGATTCTGTCCTGCCTGTACAGGACTATTACTTCTGAGGCTCCGTCATTTTAAAGTGCTAATAAATGAATTGCACAAAGATATTCAGGAAACATGAGGGAGAAAATGCATAACTTTGATGATCTATCTTTAGTTCTTTAGAGGCTCTTCCAAAGCCTCAAAGTCAAAGATACAATGGATGGCAGAAAAATTACGATTCATGGGAGGCTAGTTAAGGAGGCCCTTAATAATAATAGCAACACATTACTGAACATCTATTACCTGCCAGGCATGGTGCTAATAAGTTTATTAATTATCACCTCACTTTCAACAATAGCAACAACAACAAGAAAAATTTGAAGTATTATGACCCCCATTTTACAGAGGGGGTAACTGAAACTATATTATAGAAGTTGGGAATCGGCCCATAGCCATACAACTGGTAAAATGAAGTGTTGGGAATCAAGCTGGAGCCCTCTAATTCCAAAACCACCATGCTGGACTGCCTCCCACTCTTGGTAAGGGGCCCATCCAGCACCTTCCCATCACGGGTTACCTTTTTTGTCCATATTTGTTCCCAGCATGTTAAAATCCTAACACCTGTTTGGTATGCCCGTATCAGAGACCTATATGTTAGAGATGCAGTAAATACAACAAGTTCTAGCATGCAGCAAACACTTTATAGACAGTAGCTATTATTATTAATACTATTATTAATACTATTGTTAGTACATATAGCTTTTTGCTATGGTTCCCAGGTAGTGGTGTGTTTATAGGCGAATGGGGGCTATTACTTCTCCTTTTTCATTTATCAAAACAAACACCTTTTTGATGAAAAATGCACATCCTGATATCCAATCTCAAATCTAAAAGCCATGGTCTGGGTGGAATAAATGTTCTCAGTCTTTATAGAAGCAGCCTACCCAACTTCTGTTCCAGGCACGTCTAACCACAGTTCAGAGTGGCTGACAGAGAGATCCAGCCACGGTCCTCACGCAGGTGCAGCTCAGAGGAAGATTAAAGAGTTGGGGAGGGAGCAAAGGAACTGGGTAAGCAGATGTCCTTGCACAGGACAGGTCTGTAAGTTAATCTCACTAAAATACTATGTCCCACATGGGCATCACATATCCTCCAACTGGTACCCATAATAACTCACCCGCTTGTAGGCTCCAGCCTAACACCCTCTTTTCTGAGACTCTCCAAAATCTGGCCAGACCCAACTGATCCAACCTTGTCTGCCCAACTTCCAAATGCAACGTCCTCGCTATCCTGCCAATAGAGTACAGCCTGCCTCAAAGCTGGTCCCCGCCTAATGCTTCCTCCCTGAACTCTACACCATCCTTGGCTTATGTAAATTTCAGGCACCCCCTCCAAGCCCCGCTCAAATTCCGCCTCTTCTGCAAAGCCGCTGTTATGGGAGAAGCCACAGAATAACCAGCTACGGTGATGCCCAATATGAAAAGATGGCAGGTTTAGGCTTCCGGGGGGAGGATGTGAGCTCCCAGGAGGATGAACCAATTCTTATACTTCTCTTGCATTCTCCTATTTTTGGTGATCAAAAGGTCATACACTAATCAAATGTGCTCTAAAGGTAATTTTTGTTCTTTGACTACTTTTTCCCAACTGACCTTCAAAATAAATACCTAAGGTATGTGCACTAGAATTTCTAGATTTCTTGGATGGGAAGAAAATCACACTGGACACTGTTTTCTATCATTGAAAATTGCACCTTTTAAGGAAAAAAAAGACTTTGTAATCAAGTATGACAGTACTATGGGGATCAATATATTTGTTCTCCTTCAGATTATGGAACCGACTGAGAGACACATGATATAGAGGAGTCAGATAAACGAAGACAAAATCATAAGCATTATTTCTGATAAAGCCCATCGGAGAATGTGGCTTTAGTTCTATCGCTAATATTTACCCCAGCATTTTGAGTCATCTCATCATGGGCACAACCACGTGATCCCAGGCCTGCCCTATTCCAGGGGGCTATCCCCATGAGCTAAGAACAAAGCAGAGTAGAGGGTACATACACCTGAAGGGAGGTAAGCTCTAAAAAAGAGGGGCAGAGAGAAGCACACCTAGGTCTTCTATGCTCATCAATTATAAGTCAGGAGGAATGAATGAAGGGCAGAGAGAGAAGCCTAGAGTTTTCCAGAGGAAGTACTTCCATACGAAAACGTGATGAAGCCAGGCAAAAGGAGATTCCCCCCGGTAATAAATGGTTCTAAAGCAGGAAGCATCATGCTTCAGTATTAAGTATTAATACTTTAAATGGGTAATACCTCAAAGGGGCTAGAAAATGAGTTGATCCGTCTTTGTTGATCTGAATGATTTGCTTCTTTCCATAGAGGGGCTGCCGTCCTCAGGGGTCATAGTTCACAGACACATATACCTGTAAGTCATCTGTTGACCTTGATGTGGGTTATTGCCAAACAGTCATTTGCCAGAGTCAAGCCAGAGCACATATAATAAAGAGGGCTGGGTATTTCAAGTGGAATCAATTCTATTTTTTCAACAAACGTAACATTAAGTACTGATCACGGGCCAGCCGCAGGGCTTGGTGGTAGAGACAGAACAATGCACAGCCCAGTGAGCAGCAGAATCAAGCAAGCACAAGGTGGCAGCAGGATCCCCAAGTTCCCCCAGTTCTAAGAAGCAGCGTGTTAACTCACAGATCCCTTCAAAATGCTATGAAACAAATGCTGATTATATGAGAAAAGAATACGTATTGCAATGTCCATAGTTACCCTCACCAAAAAAAAAAAAAAAAAAAAAAAAATGAACATTTGAACGAGAATAAGGAAGTATTGAGGGATTTCTTTATTAAAATACCCCCCCTTTTTAAGAGTAAACATTTCTAAGATGCCTCGGGTGCATTTCCAATTTGGTTGTAGACGACAACCATTACCTACAACTCCTTCTCGGCCATCCTATTTTATGCTTCTAAATGCTGCCTGCTCTTTTCTATACCCCGTACAGCTCTGGGGCCCTCAGCAGGGGGAGGAGAGCCTCCCAGTTACAACGAATGCCCAGTAATAGGGACTCTGTTCCCAACTGCTGCGGTAAAAGCGAGACAGCACACGTTGTCGCTTGGGCTGCAGTGAAAGCCACGGGAAAGACGAAGGTAGGCCATAAGGGAGTGCAGGTGGGAGGAAAGAAAAGAAGGAGAACAGGGGAGGAGAGACTGGCTTTAAGAGAGCTCTCAGCACGCTCTGTTCACACACAATGCACAGAGTTTCTTTTGTCAGACTCTCCTAGCTGCGCATCGCCCAGAGCCTAGGAGGTCGGGAAAAGCATTCTAGCCCCCAATGGTAATCCCGCTGAGGTCCCCTGGGAGCAGGCAGCTTCCGCAGTCCCAGTTCCCATGGAGTGGCAAGAAGTGGCTCTTCCCTGGTGTCTTCTGCTTCATGATCCCTGTTTTATTATTTGTATTATTTTAATTCTCTCCTTCTGGGCTCCCCTGCCTCTCCATGCAAAACTAGTTCAGAGATACCACTTTTGGAGCTCATTATGTTGTCATGGCAACTAGAATTTTCAAAGTTTATTTCTTCTCCCCTCCATGAACTCCCTTTCCCTATTCCCATCTCCTGCCACATATATGTTTTGCACGGGAAACAAAACACGGAAGAAATGAAGACCAAACCCCGCCAGGTAAATTTCTCTCACACTCTCTTTGGGCACAGCATGTCCCTCCTGGGTACTTGAAAGTGCCACCGTTCTTGCTATATCTAATTCATATTCTTAGACTCCCAAATCCCCATGATATTTGGGAACAAGGCCTTGGGTAACAGCCATCAGCTTGCCTCCTTCTCTTCTCCTGCAGAGAGAAGCAAATCTATTCCTTCCTGCTTACATAAACCACGAACATGTTGCGTCTTATTTATCATTTGGTAGTCTGAGAAAACAGCATTTTAAAAAAACAACAACTGTAGATGAAGGAAAGTGGAAACACCTCATACAGACTTCACTGGGGATCTCTGGAGGTAAGAGAAGCTACAGTTGCCAGAGGAAAGGCAAGGAAGTCCCCAAAGAAAATTTGCTAAATTGACTGTTTAATTATAATGTTAACCTTTGCTATCAAAACCCGGATGGAGACAAGAGAGGGAAAGGGAACCAAAACAGGACAGAGGGAGCCCAAACGTCTCCTCTGCACCCAAGCCACCTGAGAAAGGCCAGCACCTGCTCCCATCTGTTTCATTCATCCACAGGGAGGGAGCTCTTGCGCTCGGGGAGGTGCAGGGGGTATCCGCAGCTGAAATGGTTGGTTTGGTTGTACAGCTGCCAAAGGGTTGGTACCCTGAGGACCTCTGCTGTGGCTCTCTGGACTGGGGTCCAGGTGAGCCAAGACAGGTGGTTCGGACCAGCACAATCATGGCGACTGCAGCACAGTCCCTCCTTTCTCCTGACAACCTGCCCCTGCTCTCTCATCTGCAGGGAAAGGGAATGGACTAGGGCTACAACACACAGGCTGAGGAAGGGAGGGGGGGGGTGAAACTGACACATGGGGCCAGACCCAGATTAGGGGACAGTGTCCAGAGGCTCTAAGACAGAATGACCTTCTGGTGACTGGGACCAACTATTTTTAATTTACAGACCTATTAAGTTTGAGATTAGACTTCTTTGACATCGAACATGATGGATGAGTATTTTAATTGAGACTCTGCTTATTTATTATATCATTCATCATTGGTAACATAAGGAGATCCTCAATTGCTTAAGCCATAAAAGCTCCAGACTCTAGCATTGCTTAAATTGGTCCTTAACAGGATTAGCTGTGTGGATGGAGAACTAGGCAATGGTAATGGGAATACTGTACTTCATGATGAGGAGGAGGGTGAAAAGGGCAGGAAGGCTGAGCAGGACAAGGGCACACTGGGATAAAATGGAATGCTGGGTGTGCTGGGAGAGAAGGCAGAAGACGAAGGGGAAAGGACTTCGAGCTGGCGTGGCAGGTGCCAGGGTAGGGACGGCCAAATGGCCTTGGGAGGAGGAACCAGGCTGCAGGAGAGGGGAAGGGTCCCGGTAACCTAAACTTTCGGGTCTCGGGTTGGCCTTGCAGGATGTGACAGCTGAGCTCGAGCCAGCCCATGGCTTCTAAGCAGCGTACCTATTCCCAGAGCACCTGTATCCCCAGCCCTTTGAGGGCTGTCATCATTCCGAGCAGTGGCACACCTGCTCTCCTAGGCTGCTCCTTACCTCGGATCTATTCTCATCCTGCTTCTTTTACTTATTTTTATTTTTTAGGAAGGCTCCATTCCCAGTGTAGGGCCCAAGGCGGGGCCTGAATTCAGGATCCTGAGACTGAGACTTGAGCTGAGATGAAGATTTTGGACTCTTAACCAACTGAGCCACCCAGGTGCCCCTCATCCTGCTTCTTTTAATTTACCTGGACACTCATCTCAGGAAAACTACTCCTGGCACACAGTAGGTGCTCAATAAATGTTGAACAAATGACATGCTCCTTGAATGGACAGCAAGGAGCATTTGCTCTGGACACCCCACTTCATACCCTCTCGGATCACCTTGGAGTTGTCCTAAAGCCGCCGTGGACAGATCCTCTGCACTTGGACAGATGTGACTGCTCCCATCTCGAGTGCCCACATCTTTCTGTGTCTCTAAGATTTTTCCAGTGCCCTGGGAGCTTGCTCAGCTAGCAAGCCGGCAACCCCAAAGTGTCATCCCTCCAGGAGGGACAGGAATTAATAGAGATTATTTATATCCCCGTCTCTCAAGCCTTGGTAGAGCAGTTTGAGGTATATGGTTCCTTAGAAGGTTCCCAGTAGATGAAGCCTCAGCAGTCCATACGAGTAATCCTCTCAATTGACACGTAGTCTTTGGCTTTTCCCCCTTCTCTGTTTAAATTTCCTCATTTTCTCCCTTTTGCAGTTAGGGATCACCTCCCAAATAAAAAACTTACACTCAATTCTTTTCTCAGGGACTTCTTTTAGAGAAACCCAGACCCAAACACTATCTGTGAACTAGTGAGCCCATCAAATCATTTTGCTTCCTGACAAAAGGATGGGGAAAGGGAAGGGGTGACATTAAACTGGGGGAGAGAAAGGGTGCATGATCTCAAATACAAATGCCACCCACTTCTCAAATTTAGCCAGGAGCAAACCTTGACCAGGGTTGAAAGACTAGATGGACAAGAAATTCCTAGAGAGAAGAGATAACCTGTGCTTAATTTATCCATGAAAGTGAGCAGCACAGTCCAACCTAGAGATCACCATTTGCTACTGCTTCTGAGGATAATGCTGAGGAAAGGGGCCAGAAATGAGTGACTGAATAAATAACACACCTCCTCTCTGGGGGGTACCCGATCTGGGACACAACTTGGCCTTGAGGTTCCCTCGGACCAGTTTAGAATTTTTTTTTTTTTTCTATTCACGGGTGTATGCACAGGGAAGGTAGAGGGTGGGGATGTGAATAACAGCATATAGTCCTGGATTCAGGCTCCTTATCTCTGGAAAGAATATTAAGTTGCTTTATCCGTTGCAGCATCTTTTAACACAGAGGTGTTCTTTTGAACACCGCTGAGCAAAGGACAGGAGGTACCCTACACAGGTTAATCAATGCATTCAAGATACTGCTGCTTGGTTATTTTTTGTAGCCCAGTTGGGTGGGAAGGGACATTTTCAGAATAACTGACACTGTCCTCTTTGAGAAAAGCATGCAGCACTTCTGTGGGGAACAGCGACGCAGCGGTTGTGCCAGATGAAAAAAGCGTATCCATGGATTTGACACAGAGGTCAGACCTGTGTAGGCTGTCAGGGAATGGTAGCTCTTCTCTGGGGTCTGATTTTTTTTTTTTTAATCAGAATGACTATTTTAATTAATTAATTGATTTCTAGTTTTTCATTAGAATGACTCCGTTCTAAGAAGGAGTCGTGTTCATTTTCCTCATGACATTTACCATTAATATCACATTATTCATATGTTTGCTTGTTTTTTCTCTTCCCTGTTAGAATGGGAAGCCCCTGGGGGCGAAGGACCTCATCTTGTTCACTGTCAAGCCCACAGTGCCCAATACACAGGTGCTTCATACAGGGTTGCTGGAAAAGTTACTTTAATAAATGAGCACGTAAATGTTTTGTCTCCTCATCTAGCTCTTCTTCAATTATCTTGCATCTTCTTCCCTCAGTTCTTGATCTCAGATACCTGCTGGCTGAGGTACTCAAGTCTGCAAATAAGTTCATCCTTCCCTCGTGTTCTACTGGGTCACTGGGCACCTTGATCTAAGGGAGCCTAATATGAAAATGTAGTGGGGAGAGGAGAGAGGAGCCCCTGCCCCGTGGACAGCACGGAAGGCTGTGGGAGGAGAGGAGGAAGACCGCTTTACTGCCATTTCAGTCAACTCTGTTGAGGGCTGGGGGCCCTCCTCCGGCCTGGTGAGCTTTAGCTTATGGATGTGTCATCTAGTGAAACAGATGAGTTATCAAGTTTAGTTTGATATGGGAAACAGCAACATGGACCCTTTAGCTGGTTTTGGGGTCCTCTCGTTCTTCCAAATGCCCTAAGTTGCCGTTCATTTCCTGGGCTCTCTGTGGGACAAAGCATCTCAGTGTTTTCCCCGCATATCAGAGTTTGCTTCTTCAACAGGAAAAAGGTAATTTCAATATTTTTGCTAAATGAGGAATATTTTAAGATGCAATGATAATTAAGTGTTGAGAATGTACTGATGCACTTGACACCAAGGGGAAAATAAAGAACTTTTAATTCAACTGCGACTCTAACAGAATCCAAACTTAACAGCTAGAAATGCCAAGCACCCAGTACATAACCAAGTTGTAAAGACTGTGATTATCAACCGGGGAAATTGGGAGGTATTATTTCAGCCACCTCAGTATGCACATGTCTGCAAGTGCACAGAAAACATGTCTAATTATAGGGCTTGACTATGGGCTATAAGCTCAGAATGAAGTGAGGTTCTAACACTATTACAAATTTCCATGTGGTGAAAGCAATTACTGGGAGATTCCACAGACCAGAAAAAGAGACATAGGTTCAAGCATAAAATTCTTTTCTAATCTTGAAAAGCAAAAGATTTTGGCACAAAAGCTACAGTGAAATGAGCATGTGGGATAAATTATGACAGCAAAGAAAGCCATTTAAAAGCCTCTCAAATAGCAACGATTTGATTACACGGGGTCATGTCCACCATACTGATAATGACAAATGTTCCTTCTTTCTCCCTGTAATGGAGAAGGTCTACACAGTTCTCAGAGTTGTCCCTTGATACCAGCAAAATAATGGAGTTCTATTACACTGATCTGTGCTCAGTCTTTCAACTAATATTAAGCCTGGGTTTCAGGGGAATTATACCCACTGAAAAAGATGCCCAAGATCTCAGGAAAACTTCTGACTAATACAAACATCACACAAACAGGAAGATGGACTTTGATTTGTTTGCTGGAGAGCATCTACTGGGAGCCTACTGTGTGCCCACTAATTAGGCTTGCTCAGTACTGGGGAAAGGAAGATGAGCTCACCATGCTACCTGCCTTCATAATTTTAGGATAGAGACAAAGACATCCACAAATAACTGTGAGACAAGTGTTCTAATAGAAGATCATACACAGTGCAGTGGAAACACAGATGAGGAAATGGAAGGGAAATGTGACCTTACAAGACGAGTCCCCAGTTAAATAAAGCAGGAGAGCGGAGGAGGATTGTAGGGGCTGGTTATTTCCAGGCAAAGCGAACCAAGAAATGGAGGGATGTGTACCTGGGAAATCCAGGAGCAGCATGTGTGTGGCAGGGCTAAAGGGGAGGAAGGTAGGATCAAGGATGCAAAAGTAGGCTGCACCAAGCTTTGAGATGTCATACAAGATAAGGAACATTAATTTGGACTCATGAGAGAAGCTAGCAGTTGAAGTTGTGTTTGTGATTACTCTGTTCGCTTTAAAGCCTTTAAATGTTAAAATTAAAAGTTATTCATCTGTTCTATACCCTCGATGTTGGCTGTTTTTGTTTATTCTCTTTTTCTAAGAATTTACTGGTCCATAATAATGAAAAAATGTTACCTATTTTGGGGCACCTGGGTGGCTCAGTTGGTTAAGTGTCTGCCTGCGGCTCAGGTCGTGATCTTGGGGTCCTCGGATCAAGTTCCACTTTGGGCTCCCTCCTCAGCAGGGAGCCTGCTTCTCTCTCTCAGTCTGTCCCTTCCCCTTGCTCATGCTCGTTCTCTTTCTCAAATAAATTATAAAAATCTTAAAAAAAAAAAAAAAAGTCACCTATTTAGGCATGCCAGGGTGGCTCAGTGGGTTAAAGCCTCTGCCTTCAGCTCAGGTCATGATCTCAGGGTCCTGGGATCGAGACCCGCATCGGGCTCTCTGCTCAGCGGGGAGCCTGCTTCTCCTTCTCTCTCTGCCCCTCCTCCTACTTGTGCGCTCTAAGTAAATCAATAAAATCCTTAAAAAATAAAACAAAAATGTAAATTTAAAAAGTCACCTATTTAATAATCATTGGCCAACATTACTTATATTGTCTTAAAATTTCAACAGAAAGTTGTGAAACTGATTCAAGTTCACTGTATATTATTTAGTTATTTTTAAGCCAGCAAGTGAGGACACAGAAAAAAATAGAACTCACATATATTGCCAGCAGGAATATAAAATGGTACACAGCTGCGTTAGAAGACTGATTGCCATTTTCTTGTAAGACTAACTACGCATTTCCCGCGCGACCCTGCAACTGTACTCCTGAGCTTTTATCCCAGACACAACTTGTCCACACAAAAACCTATGCAGAAATCTTCATGGTAACTTTATCTGTAATAGCTCAAAAGTGAAAACAACCCAAATGTTCTCCAAGGGGTGCATGGTTGGATAAACTCTGGTACATCCGTGACATGGAATACTATTCAGAATTAAAAAGGCATGAACTACTGTTACATGGAACCATCTGGGTAGATTTCAAGGAAATTATGCTGAGTGAAAAAACTGACCATTTCAAGAGGTCACATACTCTATAATTCTATTTATATAACATTCTTTTTTTTTTTTTTAAGATTTTGTTTATTTATTTGAGAGAGAAAGATCACAAGTAGGCAGAGAGAGAGAGAGATCACAAGTAGGCAGAGGCAGGCAGAGAGAGAGAGGGAAGCAGGCTCCCCACTGAGCAGAGAGCCCGATGCGGGGCTCGATCCCAGGACCCTGAGATCATGACCTGAGCCGAAGGCAGAGGCTTTAACCCACTGAGCCACACAGGCGCCCCTTTATATAACATTCTTAAAATGACAAAATTAGAGAGATGGAGAAGAGATTAGTGGTCCCTAGGGGTTGTGAGAGTGGACAAGGCCCCATGGTGTGGTTATAAAGGGAGAGCTTTTGGGGTTTTCTCATTCCTTTCTGAAACCCTATACTTCTTTGTCTTCTATGACCTGCTTTCATGGTCTCCTCTTGAACCATCTTGATATTCTAACTCTTTAATGGTTAATGTTTGGATAAATCTCTCTCTAGCTCTTTTTTCTTTTCTACGTGCCTTCTGTAGATGACCTCATCTATTTTTACCATTTTCTCTGTCATGTCCTGATAGCACATCACATCTTTTCTCTCTCTGTTCTTAAAACACAGATACTGGCTAATCCTATCTACTTGCTTGGCCCTCATGGACCTCAAATTTTGTTTGATAGCAAATGCATCTCCCTCCCAGGACAAGAGCTTTCCTTTTTCTTTCCTCTATTATTCATCTCAACAAATGGGATTAAATTTCTCCAAGACATTTACAACTGAACCTTGCGATATCCTCTGCCATCCTCCCTCATCCATTCTAGCCAATCACTTACCACATCCTGACAATTTCACCACCTAAAATCTTCACCTTTTTCTCTTTACTTTTCAGTCACCAGTGCTTGATATCCTCATTTTCTGTTCACAACCAGATCTTTTTTATGATCTTATTACTAATCAATCACTTAAAAAAAAAAATATCTTCCCTAATCCTCTATAGACTCCATCTAAAATTCAAAACTAACTCAAGTTTTATCTTTTGATTTTTATTAATGAATTATGGCAGTGTATTTTTTATTTTTACAAATTCAAATCCATCCATTGTTTCCTTAATGGCTTATTAATTTGCATCACACTTAAAAAACTTTCCCCCTTGAAGAATTTTAAATTGTGCATAGTCTCTCTGAATACTTTCATGATATAATTAAAAACATACACATATTTTAATAGTTCCACCCGCAATTTATTATGGTGTAAGATATGAGAACTGGGAATCTAACTCAATTTTTCTCTTTTCAGGAGCTGGCCACTTATTAGTGCCATTTGTTGAATAATTCATTTTTACTAATTTGAAAGGACACATACATACTATTGTAAATTCATATATATGTTTGGGTCTCCCTTTGGTCCTCCTATTTCTACATCGTACCACACTGTTTCAAATATTATAGCTTTAGAATATAATTTACTACTTGTTAGAAAAGCCCCTATTCCTCACTGTTCTAAGAAATGTCCTGATCAGGTCATACGTAAATGTTCAAATAAATTTCAATTTAGTAAAGTGAAAATCTTATTTGTGTTTATTAATATTACATTAAAGTTAAAGACTAAAGTAGGGGAAAGAAGCATTTCTGTAATTTGAAATATTCCTTTTCAAGAACAAGGTTTGCCTTTCAATTACCTAAATGAAAATAGACAATAATCGGGATAGGCTTATATTGGAACTCAAGCTTCACAAGCTCAGGACTTCCTGTTTGCTTTGTTCTCGGCTACCTAGGCACCACCCAGAACGCTGGCTGGCACATGACAGAAGCTCAATATCTATTTGTTGAAAAACTAAACAAATAAAAACATGAACGATTCCATTATTTAGGCAACGGGAAACCATTATAAATAGCTAAGATATACAAATCACATAATTCAATGTCTAGTTTAGGAAGACTGCTTTGGTGATGGGACAGCAGGCCGGATTAGAGTAAGGAGAGCATTTAAAGAGACAGTTGCTACCATCCTGGATATAGTTCATGAAACCTCTCAAGGGTGGAACCAGTAGGTCTTGAGTTAGATGCAGAGAATGAGCGAAAAAGTATTAACTAAGGTTACTGTCTTGGATAGTGAATGTGATAAAAGTTAACAGATAGAGAGTATGGGGAGATAGTAAGTGGAGGGTGGGAGAATGAGAGAATGAATTCAGTTTAGAGCATCCTGAATTTGAGATGCCTAAGGGATACGTAAGCAAGGAGGTACCCTTTGGAGCTCAGTGGCAGACAGGCAAGTTACATCCAGGTCTGTCTGTTAACGAAGATATGGTGTTGAATGTTATTTTACATTACTCTATTAAGTAAACATTAACTTGTCCTCTGAAAAACAGAGAAGTAAAATGGGATTTCTAGATGGAAACACTCTTCAAATAGGTTTGAATATAGTGTACAAATATGGACTACAGTGTATGCTGAGCAAGGTGAATTCAGAATGGCACAGTCGTCTTCTGGGTCCTGAAGTACTTCATGGGAGGACGAAAGCTGAACAATGGTACATGCATGCATTAGAGCTGGAACATGGATACAAAGCATCCCGTACATGTGTGAAAATATGTATATGTAAAACTGCATGTATAGAAATGTATATATATTGTCTGTATGCTGTGTAGAGATGTGCATATGTATGTACACACACACACACATACACATAAATAAAGATATCAGAGTATTAGAGGGTGAATCTACACTAAGTTAGTTAAGGTATGGCAGAGGAGGTAACAGGATTGTTTCAGAACTTGGCCATCAAAATAACCATCAAGATCCTAGAGGAGAACACAGGCAGAAACCTCTTTGACCTCAGCTGCAGCAACTTCATATCAGACACGCTGCCGGAGGCAAGGAAAGCAAAAGCAAAAATGAACTATTGGGACTTCATCAAGTTAAAAGCTTCTGGGGTGCTTGGGTGACTCAGTCAGTTAAGCGTCTGCCTTCGGCTCAGGTCATGATCCCAGGGTTCTGGTATTGAGTCCCCATATTTAGCTCCCTGCTCAGTGGAGAGCCTGCTTCTCCCTCTCCCTCTACATGCTGCTCCCCATGCTTGTGCACTCTTTCTCTCTTTCTACCAAATAAATAAAATCTTTTTTAAAAAAAGATAAAAAGCTTCTGCACAGAGAAGGTAACAATCAACAAAAACAAAAGGCATTTACAGAAAGGGAAAATATATTTGTAAATGACATATCTGATCAAGGACTAGTATCTAAAATCTACAAAGAACTTACCAAACTCAACACCCAAAAAAACAAATAATCCAGTTAAGAAATGGACAGAAGAGGGCGCCTGGGTGGCTCAGTCGTTAAGCGTCTGCCTTCGGCCCAGGTCAGATCCCAGCGTCCTGGGATCGAGCCCCGCATCGGGCTCCCCGCTCCGCGGGAAGCCTGCTTCTCCCGCTGCCATTCCCTCTGCTTGTGTCCCCTCTCTCGCTGTGTTTCTCGCTGTCAAATAAATAAAATCTTTAAAAAAAAAAAAAAA
>CM053618.1:34691991-34724047 GCA_028646535.1 Procyon lotor | reverse complement strand
AAGAAATGGACAGAAGACATGAACTTTTCCAAAGACATCCAAATGGCTTAAAGACACATGAAAAGATGCTCAACATCACTCAGCATCAGGGAAATGCAAATCAAAACCACAACGATGTATCACCTCACACTGGTCAAAATGGCTAAAATTAACAACCGGTGTTGGGGAGGACTCAGGGAAAGGGGAACCTTCTTGTCCTGTTGGTGGGAATGCGAACTGGTGCAGCCACTTTGGGGAACAGTTTGGAGGTTCCTCAAAAAGTTAAAAATAGAACTACCCTATGATCCAGCAAGGATGTATCCCAAAGGATACAAAAATACAGATTTGAAGTGCTTCTCCCTCTGCCCGACACTCCTCCTGCTTGTGCTCTCTTTCCCTCTCTCTTGACAAATAAACAAAATCTTTAAAAAAAAAATAAAAGAGAGAGATACTCTTAACTCTTAAAAAGAAAGAGATATGCAAACAGAGTTGATGGAGAGAGGTGGGTGGGGATGGGCTAGATGGGTACACCGGAGGGCACTTGTGATGAGCACTGGGTGTTGTATATTAAGTGATGAATCACTGAATTCGACTCCAGAAACTACCATCGCACTATAGGTTAACAAGTAAAATTTAAATTTAAAAAATTCCATGTGCAAAAATTCTTCAAGAGATAATGGGGGCATTTTTGTATTTGGCCCTTGCCTCAACGTCACTAAAGGCACGTAATGAACTCCCAATATATTTGTCCAAATATCTCTATACAAAGGGTGAGTCCATGTGGAACAGTACCTTGTTCTGATTACTTGATAGTCCTACTTACTGATTTCTCTATTTGTTTCCGTTAACACTTTGATACTGCCCCCCTCTGATATTGATCTTTCTGGATGTGACTGCTAGCTTTTATCATACCAGAACCCCACACTTTCAGATTTATGGCTTAGAGCATAATACTTATTGGCTTAGAGCTTTACTCTCCTTATTTGTATAATTTGATAATATGGTTCCTAGCATCATTGTGAGAATCAAACAAAAACATATGGAATGCTTTCTAAATGAAGTGCCCTACACTTATAAAGAATAATCATTTTAGTCTTTTTCTGCTTCTAACAGACTGAGTTGCCCACAATTCCCAGTATGATGACAACTTTATCCTTTAAAAGCAATTATTCCTTAAATAATGCTACATATGGTTTTTAAAAAGGTTAATATGGTTAATATCTTTGCTTTACAAATAGATGTAAAAGGATAAATACACCAACAGAAATGTGGGAAAAGGCCATGATCGATAGCTCAAAAAAAGATATGAGTAGCAATAGCCATGTGAAATAAACGTTCAGCATGAGCCGATGACTTGTCTAGAAGGCACAGGCAAGGGCCCTCGCTCTGCAGAGAGAATAGCCTCTCTGGACTCCTACCTGGATCTCTAGTGCCAGTAACTGCTCCTTACTTTCAAGATACCAGAGTCTTCCTTAGTCTAGCCAATACTTTTCTCCCGGAGAAATGTCACCTCCGGTATGACATTCTCTAAGAAGGGCCTAGTGTTACTGGTTTTCCCTTTAATTCAGCAGTTACTTACCGAACCCAAGACCAAGGCACTAAGATGTCAGGGGAGATCCAATTACGTGGAAAGCCATCTGTACCATAAGAAACAAAACCTAACAGGGGACAGGGACATCCCTAGCTCCAATCCACTCCCTTCACTAACCGTGCAGCCTTAGGCAAGGCTCCAAGTCTTTTGGCTTCCATTTCCTCATTTATAAACTGGCGTTAACAACAGTACCTTACTCACGGGGCTTTTATAAAAATTAATTGAAATAACGTATATGAAGTACTTGGCATAGTATCAGGCAGATGATGCGCTTTCAATAAATGTTAGCTCTTGTCTTCAGTATTATTAAGTTCTATAACGAAATTGCATGTTATTATGAGTAATAGGTTCTATGATTGATAGGTACATAGTGTTATGAGAGTATATGAGAGAAAGATTTTAATCCTAACTGAAGAACGGGAGGAGGGGTATGGACCTGGAGAGATCTCATGAAAGAGGTCAAAGTTGAAACAGGTCATGAGGACAAGAATTCAAGAGGAAAATGAAGGGGACAGGGGCCTACTCTAGACCCCAAGAGCAGGGGGCAGAAAGTCCAGGGCATTTTGAAGAAACTCTAAGAGGAGGAGAGTCTAAGGAGATGGCCACGCATGGGGCACAAGAATGTGGCCCACTGGTCTGACCCCTCCCAGTGGAGTGCCATAGTCAGTCAGCCCTACCAGTGGTATCCAAAACCATCTTAGTTCATGCTAATTGACTCAGCAGGGTTACTTGGTAGGTGAGAAGAAGGACTCTCAGTCTTACCTACCGAGGTATAGACCAGGTTCTAGAGAGAAGAAATCTGCTACTAACATCTAACACCGATCAAGTTTTTTTTGTTTTTTGGGTTTTTTTAAGTTTTATTTGTTTATTTGACAGAGAGCGAGAGAGGCAACACAAGCAGGGGGAGTGGGAGAGGGAGAAGCAGGCTTTCCACTGAGCAGGGAGCCCGATGTAGGGCTCGATCCCCAGGACCCTGGGATCATGACCTGAGCCGAAGGCAGACGCTTAACCACTGAGCCACCCAGGCGCCCCAACACTGATTATTAACTCTCTCCAGGCACTAAACACTTAACATGCAAGACCTGATTCAGTTTTCCCAACCATCCTACATGGTGGAGACTAGTACCTTTGTTTGCTATTGGGTCATTAAGGGTATGAAAATGTGAAGTGATTTGCCTACGGTCATAAAGATGACAAATGACAGAGATGGGATTCAAACCCATATATACTGTGTAGCAGTCTATATAATTTACCACCAAGCTATACCTATTGTGCAGAGGAAGAAAAGCACTCTGGACAGGGAGCCAGAGAACCTAGGCTCCAGTCAAGATCTGCCACTAACTAGCTATCTATGATGTGAACAAGTTGCTTCACTTTTTATTCTCCTTTCTCATCTGTAACACAGAGGCCAGGCATAAGTGTCACTTACAGCCCCTTCTACCTCAAATAATTCTTATCACACTCTACGATACAGCTCTGACAACTGATATGCAGAAATGCATTATCAGATTGGGCAAATGCAGATGCTTCCAACAAGCTCTCATAGCTTTATATGTGACTTCCATGGTCACACAACTCATCCAGGAGAGTGTTGTCCTAGTCACGGAGGGACTATAAATACCACTCTGGTCATTACTGGTGTTGAACATGAAATCTGTCTGAAGGACTAGAAAGTTCTACATGTCTTGCCAGCCACCAAGGGTCCCTCCATTTCCACCAAGATTTGCTGTGCGGAATGCTGGATAATTTCCTTCCAGAAAGGACGTTTACTTATATGCAAGATGTGTTTAACAGAATTGGTGTTTGGGCCTGGCAGACCTCTCATCCCAAATTCTGAACCTGCTGCTTAACAGCTTTGTGAGCTTAGGCAAATTACCAAACCTCACCGTCAGTTGCCCGATTCACAAAAGAAGATAGGTTTGGTCTCATGTGCCTCATGACATTGGCACAATCTTCGGTGAGTAGCACAATCTCAATCAATTATAGGACCCCACCATAAAAAACAACCACCTGAAACAAACCCGATCCTACTGCTACAGACTAGCCAACAGGTGTAAAATGTGGTATGTTTTCTCAAATTCAACAGATCCAGAACCTTCTCTCTTTCCCTCAAAATCTCTTTGTCCTGTGTTCTCCACCATCCGCGTGGTGGCTCAGTTCAGAAATCTCGAAGCAGTCCAAGAGACTTCCCTCTTATTTCTGCCCCCAGCCCATACTCAGACACCAAGTCGAGCACATCCTGCATGACCACCACCTCTTGGGGCCAGCCCAGCCTGTCCACCGCCACGCCACTGTACCCCTTCAGGCCTTGTGCTTCTTTGCTTTGCCCCTCGAGTATCTCCCTGCCGCCAGGCTTATTCCCTATATATTTCCTGCAGGATGATCATCCTCAGTTGAAAAGTGGTCATCTTCCCCTTGCTTAACACTTGAGAACCTCCCACAAGCTTCTGGAATCGGGTTTAAACTCATGAGTTTAGCCAATCTGATGAGCCCTTCGTGACAAGCCTCTGCCTTTGCCTCTAGTTTCATCTCCTCTACTTTCCCTGACATAATTCACTCAAGCCACTCAGAATGGCCTTCTATATCTTCTTAGCTACCAACCTGCTGGGATGTCCTCTCTTTTTCTTCTAGCCAACCATTACTCATTCTTTCAAAGTACAGATCAATGGCAACTTCTTCACTTGGCCTTGACTGATCCTTGCCCCTTCTGGTTTAAATGCTCAACCTGTGCCGTCTCTCCACCTAGACTCTAACCCCCTTGAGGGTAACAGCTCTCTGCCCTTGTCTGATATCCTCGGTTCCTAGCAGCAGGTGACATACACCAAGAACTCAGTAACACTGGATGCATGAATAAATGAATTTCTACGGTTGATTCCAGGGTCAGAATCTGGCTGGAAATTTTCTGTGCAGTTCACCTACACAAGTCAGGTCTGGGAAATATTCAGGTGCCAACTTCTAATATCCAAAAAGCAAAGGCAGGTGATTCAGGAGATGCAAAGTTTAATACTGAAGGTACATTTGTTGGTGTCTTCCTTGTGAACAGGACCTAGGTCCTATTCACTTTTGTATCTTTAACAATGCTTTGCAAGATAGCAGGCATTCAAATATGCGATATATATAAATCTTCAAAAAGCATATATAATATACATGAATATTATATAAATAGCTTTTGATAGGGCTAAAATTCTGGATCCCCTTGGACTGAGATCCCATGACATGTATTTTGAATTATTTCCTTTATCTACACTGTCTCAGTCTGGCCAAGGGTCTGGTGCATAGCAAATATTCAATAAACATTTATGAAAATGCACTAAATCGTCAAACCCACTCAGCAAATGAGTTTGGTGTCAAGATCGACAGATAATTGTCACTTTGCTTGTTATGAGAACCACTCCATTCACATTAAGAGATGTAACCAGAAGAACTCCTCCTCTAATATGGAAAGCTCACCCCTCTCCATTTGTCATTAGAACAAGAGGACCTGGACTGTGGGTCCTTGGCATTTTCTACCTTGTAGGTACCAGGCCATGTTGTTTACATGAAGACCAGTGGTGTGTCTAAGTGTGTGTGTCCGTGCATGTGCAGATTAAATTTGCAGCAAAGTCTGGACAGGGTGATATTCTAGGCTAACCCTTGGCCAGACTTTCTCTAGTTGTGCCACATTGAGTGCTGTCAAAAATGGAAGCAAAAGAGCTCTGAACCCATGGCATGCTTTAAACACACGAGGTTTCCAATTGCTCCCCATGTGCATTTGTAAGCCGTCTCTGGCCTGGCTGGCCCCGTCCCAGTTTGGAGACAACACAAGCACTCCCTCAAGCCCACCTTCTCCTCTCTCCAGAAGCCCCGGAGCAGTGGACAGAGGCAACAAGCTAGCTCAGGGTCATTGTCTGTTTGTGTGAGCCTTCTGCCCTGCAGCCCTGTGCTTATGCAGCCCTGGTTTGTTTCCATGGAGACAGGAAGCTCTGCTTCTCTTCAAGCCTAAGCTAATGGTTTTCATCAAATCCCATTTCCTCTGAGACTAGTAAAAATGCTGCAATGCTTCTATCCCCGCTTCCTCTTTAAATACACGGAAGCTGACAGCCCTCCTCTCCCCAGATCCCCTGCCCCTGAGATGGGTGCCTCTGCCATTCCCACACTGAGTATTCGGTGGGCCATGAGGACTGGTGTAGGCTAACGGCGCCCCCTCGCCCAGACTCATCTTGTCACTTGCCAACACAGGGGCGCCTCTTTCCACTGCCTTCGTTCTCTGCTTAGGAAGGACTTGGGCACATAACATTCGAACTGCCTACAGGGCACAGGGAACACGTCCCCTGGAAATAAAGCCTCCCAAGCTTTTTCCTGGCTCTCAAGCACAAATTCCAACCAAACACCTACTCCAAAGAGAAAGCCAACATCCCCTGCAGAGGCCTGCAAGAACCAGACCAAGCAGAAGGGAGCATCCTTGGCCCCTCTGTACACAGAACCAGACGCTGCGGAACCCTCCGCAGACACCAGGAGAACCTACTGTGTTGAGCATCAAAATGTGAAAAAGAAACCAGGACAGAAATATTTCAGTCGTAGCCCGTGAGGCCCCTACTGTTAACACTCCTTTAAATGTCAGAATTTATTCACACCAGCTGTTCCCAGCTGTTGCTGTCACTTCCTAGGCTTCTCCAGAAGGTGCGCAGGGGATACACGCCATCCCAGGTCTCTTTCATCTCGCAGCCTGAGGAGGCCGTCTCCCTGTCAGAGAGGAGCTGATGGCCTCACAGCCGATTCAGGCCAGACATGACAGGCTGCTCCTCCGATGACGGCCACCCAGATGTGACAGGCGGAGAAAATGAACGTCAATACTATCAAAGGTATACGAGCTAGCGGCTGCTCCGGGCCAGACCCCATGCTAGGCCTCTGCCTAGGAGAGACAATGCTATCCCATTTCACAGAGGAGGAAGTGGGCTCAGGGTAACTGGTCCACATGTACAATGCTGGAAAGTGGCAAGATAAGGGTCTCACTCATGACTGTCACATGCCAAAGACCTTGCCTCCTGCAATGTGCCACTCTTTCCCATCTGAGGAAGATGGAGAAGGATGCAGGAGAACTAATAGATGTAGCTCCAAACCAGAGCTGGCCCATCAGAGTGGAGGCAGTTAGATGTCAGAATAGTCCCGCAGGGCAGTGCTCTGTCCTATGTCTAGCTCCATTAAAATAGATCTTGAGCCCCTATTGAAGCCTTATCTGGAACACTAATGATTGTTAGCATGCCATCTACTTTTCTCCCTCTTCCAACAGTAGGAAGACAACTTGAATTTTCTAAATTAAAACAGAGACATACTTTGGAAACAAGGATAAAGAAGATCAAGTAAGATTATGTAAGTAAGAGATATCCCCACTGTAGAAACACATGAAGAATGAAGTCAGTGGTCAGGCCCCTTGAGTAAGGAGTCATTGAGAGAGAGCATCTGAATCGCAGGTACAGGCTATATAGGGCAAATTACCTGGAGCAGTGCTTGCACATGAAGGATGCCAATAAATGCTCACCAAACGAATACACATTTAAAAAGTCCCATTATGTCTTAGAACTTTCCACTCAAGATACACAGTATTAAGAACGCCTTCACAATGTCCCCTGCTTTTACTTCATAACCATTTCACAAGTCACCACAGGCTCTCAGTACCACGTACTTGGACTAGTATGGTTGTGTCCTCCTTAATCCTAGTGAATCTGGTCTCTCTCCACACCAATCCTTCCCCCACTGATGGTAGGTGAATTTTCTTATATACTTCTTTCATCCTACACTTTTATTGAAGTGCAGCATTTTTACTTTAAAAATTGTATTTCTAGTTTTCTTAAAGTGATGCACCTTGAGTTTTACAGTCAAATATTGTAAAAAGACTTATCATGAAGAGATAGCATCCACTGCCTCACTCTTCCCCATTCCTAAATCTCGTTCTCCAGAAACCATCACTTGTAACTGTAACCTGTAAATTTTTTCTGGTATTCATTTCCAATTTTCTGAATATTATATTTACACAACTGCTATTTTTAATCTTTCCATTTTAGATACTGCTTAAAATTCTTACTGTGGAACCTAAGATTTTAGGTTTTGACATTCCCTTCCCCTCCCCATATTTACCTTCCCCCTTTCTCTCAAGGCAATTATAGCACTATAAGGGACCATCTCCTAATCCAGTGTTAACAATGAAAATCCAGTTGACAGTTGCAGAGAAAACTTACTACACTTGTATTCATTTAGTGGTAACCTTTTTGTATTTTGTGGAATTGCTTAGATGGAGGTATGTGCATACAAATACAAATATGAACATATAACGTTTATATATAATGCAAACATGTATTTGTATATATTTTATAAATATGAATATATATAATCTTCACAAAACCATTAAACTTTTCTGAATACGATATACATCAGGGAATATACTGGTTTCATTCTTCCCATAAGATATTACTCTTAGAGCTATCACCCTATTCAAATCTGAACTTGCTGTTCTCTAGGCATTCTGACAGCCGTCATGGTAGACTTCCCCTCATCATCATCCTGGAATCCCCTTTGTCTCTCTCCTCTACTGAATCCCTTCTTTGCATGAATATCATGTCCTTCTCATTCTTCAATTCCTTATTTTTTGGAATTAATTAGTGACTCACATTCTCCAGTAACTTCTTCAGAAAGAGTGTCCCAAAATACTGCTATTCCATGCTCACAAATTATTGCCATTTGGGCTGGGTATAGAATTCCACCTTGGAATGTTTTTTTCCTTCAAAAAGTTTTAGAATTCATTCTCTGTTCATTTCTAACTTTCAGTATCAATGAGAAGCTCAAAGCCATCCTAATTCTTAATTTTTCATTGGCAAAATATATCACCTTCCCAATAACCAGAAGCTTTTGGAATATTATCTTTATTCAGATGCACTGAAATTTTATGATGTCTTTATCTTGATGTGGTCTCCTTTCATTAGTTGTGTCAAGTGCTCAGTGGGCATTTTCATTATTAATTAAATTCATTTGTTCCCTTTTATCTCTATACCATGCCTCCCATCTCTCTGCCATACATATTACCATTACAATATACAGGTTCCCCCAGCATCTGAAATTTCACTTTACACCACTTTGCTTTCATGAAAAACCCACATTAGTACCTATTTTCGATAATTGAAAAAAATCCAAAGAGCAATTTTGCCTTTACAAAATGGTAACTGCTTCTTTGCTTTATGTCATATTGGTTTATGAAAGGTAACTGGTCCTTTGTTACCATAACAATGCTCTACTTTCAATTCAACACCAAAAAAAAACAAAAAGAAAAACAAAAAAAACCCACCCAAAAAAACAAACCCTCACAAAAGTCTTACTAAAAAAAATGGACAGAGGACCTGAATAGATATTTGTCAAAAAACAATGCACAGAGGTTCAAGAGACCCATGAAAAGATGCTTAACATCACTAATCAAAGAAATGAAAATCAAAAACACAATGAGATATCATATCAGAATGGCTAGTAGCAAAATGATAAGAAATACGTGTTGGCAAGGATGTGGAGAAAAGGGAACCCTCAAACACTGTTGGTAGGAATATAAGTTGGTGCAACTACTGTGGAAAACAGTATGGATGTTGCTCAAAAATTTAAAAATAGAAACACAATATACTCCCTTAATTGTACTACATATCTATCCAAAGAAAGCAAAACACTAATTTGAAAAGATACAAGCACCCCATGCTTACTGCAGCACTCTTTGCAATAGCCAAGGTATGGAAGCAATTCAAGTGTCCATCCATAGAGGAATGGATAAAGAAAATGTGGTACACATAGGCAAGGGAATATTACTAGGTTGTTAAAAAAGAAGGAGGGTTTATCTTTTGTTACAACACAGATGGATCTAGATGGTATTAAGTGAAATAAGTCAAAGAAAACCAAATGCCATATGATGTACATATGAACAAACAAACAAAACCAGATTCTTAAAGACAGAGAACTGGTAGTTGCCAGAGGGGAGGGGAGTGGGGAATGGGCAAAATAAAGGGATTGAGTTACAAACTTCTAGTTATAAAATAAGCCATGAAGCCAAAAAGTACAGTTTAGGGAATATAATCAATACTATTGTAATAATGTTATATGGTGACAGATGGTGACTACACTTACCATGGTAAGTACCAGGTAATGTATAGAATTGTCAAATCAATAGGTTGAACATCTCAAACTAATTTAACATTGTATGTTAATTATATTTCAATAAAAAACAAAGGATGTTTTACTTTCAGATAGCAAGAGAAACTTGTATTCAATGTATACTTTTTATGTGAATGCATTCTCACAAACTATGTATTGTATATGCATGTATTTTTTACTTATGTGGATGGTATTATACCATGCTATTTCTTCTTGTGTCCACTGAACTCTGTGCTTTTAAAATATTCTATGTTGCCGGGGCACCTGGGGTGGCTTAGTGGGTTAAGCCTCTGCCTTCTGCTCAGGTCATGATCTCAGGCTCCTGGGATCGAGCCCCATATTGGGCTCTCTGCTCAGCGGGGAGCCTGCTTCCTCCTCTCTCTCTGCCTGTCTCTGCCTACTTGTGATCTCTCTCTGTCAAGTAAATAAAATCTTTAAAAAAAAAAAAATTCTATGTTGCCATGTGTATATGGTATTTGTTGCTCTTAATTGCTGCCTAGTATGTCATGGTATATATCCAACAGCTTACCTATCCCAATTATGGATGCCCAGGTTCTCCAACTCCCCATCACCAAAAACCAATGCTGGAAAGAATACCCATGCATACATTTCAACAGACCTTTTATTCTGGCAATGTGTGTTTACTGATTCTGGAAACATTTTTAGTATTTTTCTTTGTAAATTTCTCCTTCTCCACTGCCTTGTTCTCTTTATGGATCTCTTAAAAGTTGAATGTTGGACAAACCCTTTAATTTTCTTATTTTTGTTCTACTTTCTAGGTGATATCATTAATTTCATATTCCAACCATTTACTACCTCATTATTTTCATTACATGTTTACATTTTTATGTTAATTCATGTTACATTAATGTAAATTTTACATTATTTATTTTACATTAATTCCTAAGGGCTGTTCTTAATGGCTAAATGTTGGTTTGTTTTTTTTTTAAGATTTTATTTATTTATTTGACAGAGAGCGCTCACAAGTAGGCAGAGAAGCCGGCAGAAAGAGAGGGGAAGCAGGCTCCCCGCTGAGCAGAGAGCCCAGTGCTGGGCTCGATCCCAGAACCCTGAGATCATGACCTGAGCTGAAGGCAGAGGCTTTAACCCACTGAGCCACCCAGGTGCCCCTAAATGTTCTTTTTTAAATAGCAATGTTATTTTGTGGACAAAATTATTTCTCTTCTATCTCTGCTGATATCGATTATGCTTTTTAAGTCTTTTGCTCCCTGCATCATTGATATTCCATCTAATTCCCTTTTTCTATGTATTATTTTTTGTCTTTTGTTTTGGACATTTTCTTCAAATGCTGACAATCCCTAGCTGTGCATTAATACTTAAGAGCAAGGCTCAGAAGACTGGAGCTTCTAGAATGATGAGTGTAGTGGGTTGAATGCCCCTGCCAAAAAAAAAAAAAAAAAAAAATTACACACACACACACACACACACACACACACACACACGATCTCCACATCCTAATTCCTGGATCCTATGAATGTTACTTATTTGGGAAAAGAGTCAAGTTAAGGGTCTGGCAATGAAGAGGTCATCCTGGAATATACGAATGACCCTAAATCAAATGACAAGTATCCTCATAAGAAAGAGGCCCAGGGAGATTTTAGACAAAAGAGAAAGAAGCACTGTGACCACAGAGGGAGGGACGAGGGTAATGCAGCCACTAGCCAAGGAATACTTGAGGTCACCAGTGACTGGAAGAAGAAGAAAATAAATTCTCCCCCTGAGCCCTCTCAGGGAGTAATGCCCTGCCAGATTTTGGACCTTTAGCCTTCAGAACTGTGAGAGCATTAATTTCTTTCACAGTGTGAAGCCATCTAGTTGTGTTAATTTCTTGCAGCAGCAATTGGAAACTAATAGGAGCCTCACTGAGGGTGACGGGTGGGAGCCATTTCTCTGGCCATCCTCAGATATCAGCATATTTAGAGTCTTTTCGTGAGATGAGCAGTTTCCCCACAGAGGAATCCTACCAACCCTTCCCAGATTGATCCACTGCCCTAAGTCCACAGTAGATGTGGGCTGGAAGCATGACGTTCAGTTTGTGGACTTCACTACAACCTATCACCCCTACCCTCAGAAGCACCTGATGTTACCATTGCAAATTTCTGATTCAGCCTCCACAGAGAGACAAAAGTCTTCTGACTTTGGCTGGGATGGTCCTTGGGCACGGCAGATATCTGACAGAAGTGTTTGGGGATAGAGATGTAGGGTGTTGGTCAGAGGGCACTGAAGTGTTCCTTACGAGGACTTTTGACCAATCCTCTTGTCTTTAGCTTCACCTGTACTCCATCTCTCAGACATACCTGGAGCCTTGAATTCCCAAGCCTCTCATTACTGTGGAAGGTTCTAAAGGACAATCATTTTGGCTTTTTATTGGCATTCTGCACCAAAGGCAATTAAACCTCAGCTTTCCCATCACTAGATCAATTACCATTTACTCTCTGCCTTCAAATCTTTTGTTGACATCTCTTATCTTTGTCATTTCCACTCCTGTCCTATCACTATGCCCTTAATTTTTTTTTCCTGTGTTAGTAGAGTTACAAGACATGACAAACTTGGTGTAATTGCCTATGTTTACACAGAAGTACCACCATCCAATTTCCACTTGAAGAGCTTATGCCACTCAGAGAAGAAATTAAGTCTAGTTTTGCTTAGAAAAATGTAACACCCTCTAAAATCGACCCCTCTTATAGCCCTATTTTATACTTTTCATTTCCTAAAGTTTCAGCCTAGATAAGTTAGGTTGCATTACAATCCTTCTCACTATAAGATGAGTCCCATTTCTTCAATTTTGCTTATAGTGTGGTGCTCTCCTTCCTGGAATGTTGACTCAAATATATTTTATCTTATTACATCTTGTACATCCAAGCAAAAGCCTAGTCCTTTATGAAGCCATCCCTGATAACTTCAGACTAAATAGATTTGTTTCGTCCATCAAACAAATGATCTATAGCTTCTATTAGTAAGTAAAAGAATTCCCATTCCCTAACTGTTTCAAGTGTGTTGTCCTATCTACAAAATATGATTTTTTAAAAAATTTTACTTATTTGAGGGAGAGAGAGAGAGAGGTGGGGGAGGGGGCAGAGGGAGAGAGAGAGAGAATCCCAAGCAACTCCATGCTGAGCACAGAGCCTGATGCAGGGATTGATCCCATGACCCTAAGATCATGACCCCAGCTGAAATCAAGAGTCAGACACTTAATTGACTGAGCCACCCAGGCGCCCCACAAAGTAGAGTTTTCTTAAGAACATGAATCATGCCCAAGATTTTTTGTGTGCTCTTGGCAATGCTCACCATGCACTGGACATTGCATACTTGCTGTCTGAGGTGCACTAATCTAAGCTACAAATATGGGATTTGATGTTTAATACATGACAGAACAATACTCTGAGATTAAATATTGCATCTTACTCAACTTTATATCCCTCACAACCAGCATGGGGTCTGACAAACAAGGTCTATGACTGCTGAGTGACTGAATGAAAGGATGGATGGATAAATGAAATTTCACTAGATATTATGTTCAATATTGTACATGGTTTAAATATTTTTTAACTCCTAAGAAAAATAAACACAACGAGAACAACCTTCGCTACCGCATCAACCGCATCTAGAATAGCACTTGGCGCATTTAGGGCTGCTCAGTAGATGTTTTCCAAATGAACGTTCAGTGAATGAATTGGTCAGTTCATTAGTCAGGAGCATTGGTTTACAGTTAGAAAGAAGTGAGGAGGAGAGAGGAACGTCTGGCTTACCCGGAGAGCACTCCCAGAACTAGGTTGAGAACGAAGAAGGATCCAATGATGATGAGAGGGATGAAGTACAGCCAGTTCCAGGTGGCTCCTAAGGCATCATTGGTCTGAAAGAAAGAAAAATGGTTCCTTAATATTTTACCAAAAGCAGGCCACAAGAAGGTCTCCCTTCCTGAAGCTGCACATATGGCGATACAACCAGCACAGGGCAATACAATTAACACTGCCTGCCTCATTCCCAACCTGGTGTTACTGTGGGCTAACTCACATTCCACCACGTACCGAGTAGAGGACTCTGTTTGAGCCGCACACAACATCCTGAGTAGGAATCGTCCAACACTCTCACTTGACAGCTGAGATAACTAAATCCGGAGAGGTCAAGTACTTCTCCAAGATCATGCAAACAATTACAGGTTTTCTAGTGTTTAGTGATGTCGGTTCCAAGGTTTTGCAGTCTAAATTGGACAAACTGTCAAAAAGGCAGGGGCAAGCTATGTCCATCAGTCTATTCCCTGGATGCTGGTGAAAGCCTTGACAGGGCCGCTTGGGGGACATTAGTGTCAGCCACATCCTGCTCAGCTCTTGACCTTCAGCTCTGGCTTGCCTTCTTCTATCAGAGTCCGATAGCGCAGAGCTGGCTCAGGCTTGGCCCCAGCAAGGCTCTAGACAGAACAAGGAATAAATCTAAAGAGCGATCCTTTCCTCTCTCTCTAATGCTAACACACAGTGAAGTGAAAGTGCTTGGAAATTCGTATTCTGAATTTTTATACTATAAGTGAGACGCAAGGCCCTTGGATGGTGGAGGGGTTGAGCGAGGATTATACCACATGGCTTAGCCAAAAGCAGCAACTCCTGAACGATGTCTTATTAGAACCTAGAACAATTTGGGAACATTTTGAAAATTCTTCTCGAACACCTGAGCCTCTCAACTAAACCTCACCTTGACTCTCTGTCCTCATAATATCAACTGCAAATCTTTCTGAACAGTCTCCTTAAATTCCATTTTACATACGCAGGGCTTTGAAATCTTCCCTTCCCCACACCGGCCCCTCACACATAAACTTTAACACCCATTTGAAACAGTGAAAAGGTATTTTATTCTCAGTGCACTGGAGAAACAAGGCCATCAAAATCAAATGCCACGCCTAAGATTCACAGGCTAAATTAGTGAAATTAAGATCTAAGCTCAGAATTTCTATGGCAAAGTGCTTCTTTGTCCCCGAGATTTCCCTTTTTCTCCCTCTCGCTACTCAACTTTGCAAATGTATTTTGACTCATTGTTCTCAAGCTTTCTGTGGACTTCTAGGGCATTCTACTTTTCTCTCAAAATTATCTAATTTTCTTCCTGCCTCCCATTCAAATATGTCAGACCACAGAATATAGTTTCCCGCTGATCCTGGAAGCTATCACCGTATAGTAGATTTTTCCATTAAAAATAGCTTTCAAGGCAACCTCTTTCACCAAACTTGTGTCTTTCATCTTGCCGCCACACTGTTCAGAGACAGATGACTGCAAATGAAGCAGAATATGAGTTAAAAACAAACACCTGCTGAACTGTGGGGCAAAGGTGGGGATCTGCCAATTACAGAGTGTGTAAGATCTAACTCTCAGTTCAACTGGGTCTGGTCAGTTAAATGCAACCAGGGAAGATATGGACGAGACCTCAGAGAAAACTGCTCCTGATTATCAGAAGGATGTAGAAGAGCTAGATGCTAAGGGCCAGCCACGAGAGATTTCAATGAACATAGGAAGCTGTTTTTTCTGTGACAGTTAAGACACAGCCTTTCCTATAAGCTGAAGGGTAGATTACATGACCTTTGTATAAATAGCTCTATCTTTATTAATGATTACAAAGGCAACATTTTGTGAAGACCGGTTAGCTTGGATGGCTCACCAGTGGTGCACCAGACCAAGTTTCACGCACTAGATGGCTCAGCCAGTGCCCCCCCCCCCACCTCTTTGGCAGCAAGGACCGAGTCCACTCCCAACACCCAGATAAGAGCTCAGCTGCCAGTATGTGTGAGTCGGTGCTGGCCATGGTGATGAGGAAACATCCTGTTAAGGTGCCTTTGGCCCCAGGAGTGACTGAGCTGCAGTTTGAGGATGGCGAGAGCAATTTCAGTTGGGGGACCATTTGCCAGAGATGCTGTGGGGTGACGAGCATTTCCCAAATAGTGTTCTCCTCATTGCTAGTCATCTGGAAGATGTGAATGGGTTCTGTGGAAAATGAGCTTCCGTAACCAAAGAAACTTAGGAAACACAACAGATTCTGCTTTCTCCTTAGCCTGTGAGAAGACTCGTGAATGAAGCATTATTAACTTTAAAGTCGTTTCATACACTTCCTGGATTATGAAACCCCCTTTTGTGAAGGAAATCTTTTAGCATATGAGGAAATACAGCCTGTGCAATGCAGGAATAAAAGGATTCTCCTCATGGTCCTAACGTCTGGAACACACTTCTCAATTCTTCCAGAAAAAAACAATGACAGACAGTGTCTCTTTATCCACATGTTGTGAGAATGCTTTGGCTTTGGTTTAACCCACCTTAAGGCAAGAGCCTTAACTGTCCATTCCTATACCTGGTACCTAGTGCAGGGTTCGGCGCATGAAGCATTGGTCAACTAACCAATACAGGAGCACCATCTGAGTAAGAGCATTCTCCTGCTTAAAACGTACCCCCCAGAATTGTTCATTCTGATATTCCCCTCAAGCCTTGCCTGGATTGTTTTTTAAGAGAAACTGTCATCCACTATGGCATCAGGCCCTGTTTGATGAGAAAAAGAATAGGAGACTAGAAAAGGAAAGGCTAGGAGGACACGAGGGCCAGTGGCACTGTACCCTGGGGGTTATTACAGATGACTGACGGTGTAGATTGTTCTGGAGAAGGCAGCTTGACAGCTCCCCAAGATTATTCACAAACATTCTAATAGACTCGCTACACCCTCTCTACACCTTTCTCCTCTCCCTCAGCTTTCCTCCTGGTTACTCCCCTCCCATCTTTCCCCACCAGGAGGCCTCACCCTTAGCTCCCATGCCTGTCAACGGATCAAGGACAAATCCAGCAGGACAAGGGGACATAACTCAGCAGGAAGGGGGCAAAGGACTTCAAGTTTCCCTCCTCCAAAATGGCAAGGTTCTTTCTGATGCTAATTAGAACTTCAATCTCCTTCTGATTCATCATTCTTAAAACCTTAAAATTGTCCAGTGTAGGAGAGACGACCAACTCGAGTGTCTTTTAAGATTAAAAAAGAAGTATTCGACAACTCTGGCGTGAGCAAGTGCCCTGAAGCCACATGGGGTGGGAGTGAGGAAGGCCAAGGAGAAATTGGCCAGAGCAACCTCAGAGTTGCCTCTAGATTACAAAGGTCATGTAATCTACCCTGAGACTGTTTCCTCTCGAGAGGCCATGTGTCTGAGTCACAGCGTCACAGCGGGAGGGGGGAAGAGAGGAAGGCTGGCGAGGTGAGAAGGCGTTGTCCTCTGCTCCATTCTCCAAACCCTTGCCTGTGGCATCATCACACTCGACCTTCCCTCGCGACTCTTCCTTCAGGAATCGGAGGCAGCCATGCTGGGTACTCTGAGCAAGACGCTGGGGAAGGAGACCCTCAGCCTTCTGAACACGGGCCACTGGTTCCTGGCCCAAGAGTCTCACTGTGGAAGCTCCCTTGCCCAGCCTGCTGCCGTGGGGCAGCTGAGGCTAAACGAGGCTCCTCCCTTCAGAGGAGGATCTTGGTTCCCCATCATTCACGGAACACCTACCCTTTGTCAGCCATCACAGGAAACTGTCTTCTTTGGGGCAACGTCCTCTTAGTGAGGGCGCTGCTTCTCCACCCTTCCGACCCAGCCTGGCCCCTCAACCCCCTGGCAGGCTGGCTGCTCTGTCTGCCTCACCTGCGGACTCCCTGAGTGACACACACACACGCACACATGCGCATGGTGGGGGTAATGACAGACAGAGAGAGCGGTCGGGGGTGGCCGCCCACCTGCACGAGGAGTGCTCAGTGGGTTCCAGTCCTGACACCGTGAGATGCGTTCCTTTGGGAACCTGCCTGACTGGGGGTGGTGAGCGCACCCACTCCCTGCGTAAACAGGCACACATGGCAATTATCACATTAATCTCTGGAGGACTGGGGGAAATGGTAGAAGGTGGGGTGGGAGGAACAGGATTGAAAAGAAACATGAGCATGGAGATAGCAAGACGAAGGGGGGTTTCCCGTGGTTCTCTTGGACTGAAGCTGGAGACGCAGAGCTAGGCCCTCACTCTTGGAAGCGAGGTCTCTACCAGGGTTCCGCAGGGCTCTGGAAAAAATGCTGAAGGGCCTCTTCTATGTACCTGCCTTTCACAGAGCACATCTGAGGAGGCTGAATGAGCTGGGACTGGGGTTAAGGAGGATATTGATTCTAGGGTCCTTTCAGGAAAAGGGGGATCTGTGGGACACAGCTGCTTCCCAGGCTGGAGACAGCATCTGCCGGCAAGCCTGGGCTGGCTACAGCAGGGTTTCTCAGCCAGGACACCGCTAGCATCTTGGGCTAGCTGACTCTTGGTCATGGGGTAACTCTGGATAATTTGGCCAGGGCAACCTCAGAGTTGCCTCTAGATTACAAAGGTAATTCTGTCCTGTGGGGTTCATTTGCAGGATCCCTAGCTTCTACCCACTAGACGTCAGTGGCACTCCCCCAGCTGCAGCGACAGAAACTGTTTCTGCAATTGCCAAATGTCCTGAGGGGTAAAAACAAGTTTCCGGTTGAGAACCAACCACAGGCTGAGAGGCTCTGTCCCAAGGAGAGTTCTTTGAAATCACCAGCTGATCTCGAGTCAAGACATGGGTGGAACCACCACCCGAGGCTCCCAAAAAGACCAGGCGGTTCACCCCAGCAAAGGCATCTGTCCGAGCCCTCCGCTGACTACCCCAGGAAGAGGGAGTTCAGGGGGGGCGAGCATGGGGAAGGAAAAGGGACAGAAGCCAGAGACGGACTCCACCGAGCACCACCTTCCCTAAGGGCAGCACACCAGACATCCCCCGCTGCCGGCCTCCCTTCGCCTCTGCATCCCCCCAGCCCTGAGCACCATGGCTCCTCTTCTGTCCCGCGGGACTTGGGAGTTCACGCCACAGAGCTGAAGGGCCACATTTGTTCCACAAATCTGTGGATCACAAACTTTGTGGCAGTCTCCTAGGTGCTAGGGATAAACAATGAGCAAAACAGCCACAGGCCCTG
This sequence comes from Procyon lotor, assembly GCA_028646535.1. NCBI lineage: Eukaryota > Metazoa > Chordata > Mammalia > Carnivora > Procyonidae > Procyon > Procyon lotor. Next base: position 34,705,334 of record CM053618.1, on the reverse strand, counting down.
GCCCTGGTGAAGCCTAGCATAACGGGGGACCCGCGTTAAACACATCAGCACACATACGCGAGCCCTTGAGCTGTGGGCATGAAGGGGCCACACCAGGCAGGGATGCACAGAGGCACCTGATCTGGTCCAGGGGTCAGGAAAGGATGCGCTGAATCTTTCGGAGATGAGAGTCACATGACCGTCTAAGACACTACCTTGGCTGAGACATCAGAGACCAGAAAGCAGAGAAGAGGTTCGTTGTGAAGGGGAAACAAAAGGGGAAAAAAAGTGAAGATGAAGGAGTGCCTTAGAGTGGAGGACACAGGAGAAGAGAAATGAGGGTGGGGATGCCCTCTCAGAATGAACTCCCACTCCCTGTGTGGGCGAGGCACTGAAACATCTATGAATTGTGAGGACACCTCTCGACGACTTTTCTTCCCAGTGTACCTAACTGTGCAAGCAGCACCCCGATAAGCCCAGTGCATCGCTCCTGCCCTGTCTGAGGCACCAGCTCCCTCTCCTCAAATGTACCATTATCCTGACTTTCTCCACAACCATCAGTTATGTTGGCTTAGATAGAAAGTCACATCTGAGCATCTCCCTGCAGATGCTGAGACATCCACAGTCCCTCTTTGCCCAGGACTCAGACGTGCTCAGGATTTACATTCAGAAGAGCCCTCCCCCTTCCGGCCTCCTCCCCTGCTCCCTATCTGGCTCTCACCTGCCTGATGGGGCAAATCCTGTATCGCCCCGGTCAGGTAGCCTCTACCTGCAGACGCTCCCCTGCCCTATCAGCCTTGTATGTTGGCTGCTCCCGGCTCACCGCCGGGCCTTTCTCAGAAGCCTGGCCCTGGCCGAGAGACCTGCCTCACCTGGGAGTCTATGCCTGCCCTTGGGGTGTGGGCGACAGCTAAGCAATAATTAACTGATAGGAGGGGATCCATGGCCCAGCCCCCTTTCCCCTGGGGGGGACCAGCTCTGGGTTGCAGCTGACATTCTGGAGCTGCCTGTGGGATCAGACTGAGGTTAAAACTTTTGAAACCACATCTCTGATATTTTCCTCCCCAACCTATCCTGCTTCCTTACAGTTTTCCCCGGAAAGCAGTCCCTCAATAAATCACTGCCACAGGAATTTGTCCCAACATCTATTTACAGGGAATCTGACTTAAGGCATCATGTCCCTTTCTCATCGGGGTTTTGGCCAACCTTACAAAGTGGCAACACCCCACCCCTGAGTCACAGAGTGGGCGGTCTCTATGGGCAGAGCCACGCAGACCCCTCTGACCATGCTAACATTTCAGGACAAGGACACAAGGTACACCGTACCCTGCAACGACTGCGCAAGTGAAAGCGCATATGGATTATCCAACCTGTGGTTCCCTGTGTCCCAGGAATTCCATCCCTAGTCTTGGAAGAATTGGAGAACGTGGGATCCAACCCATCCTTTGGTAGAAAAGGAAGCTGAGGCCCAAATTGGCAAAGTGACCTGGAGTCACACGTAGAACCGTAAATGCTCACCTGCTGCAGAACCCTTGACTCCGTATCTCATTTACTCTCATTGCTTTAAAAGCAATCCTATCCATACCATTACCACCTCTGGGGAAGAACAAAAATAAATAGGAAAGTCAACACCGGAATCTGGCAGCTAGAAAGAAAGAGTCGTCTTCCTACCCCCCAGGCAAGAAAGAAGGGTGGAGGAGCAGGTGGAAAGAGTGAGGACAGGGAGCTCCCTGGAAAACACAACCACCTGCGCCCCCTCTCTGCCCCCTGGAGGAGAGGAGGCTGAGCCTGTCAGTTCTGAAGGCAAAGCGTTTTATTACATCTCCCCTACAGCTCCCTGAGCATATTTAACCAACACTGCAAGTCTCCCCACACAAACAAGCTCCAAAGGCAGCATCTGGCTTAGCGAGGGGCCGTGACCCAGAGCCAGGACTCAGCACACATCCTGGGTGTCGAGCCCCCAGACTGGTTGACCAGCAGCCCTGTCTCCCACCACCGAGAGGACGCAGCAGTGCCCGAGTCCGGACGCAAAAGCATCCCAAGGAGTCATTTCCTACTGGACATCTCACCCCTCATTCCTCCCCTTCTCTTGCCAGTGGGAAGCCAGCCAGGAAAAAGCAGCGCCTCCTGCCTACTCCTGAAGCAGCAGCAGGATGCCGATGGGACCAGGGTCAGGAGCCACATGCCCAAGAGCCCAGCTCAGCATCACGGGCCAAGTAGTGCCGTGTCCTGCCCACGGGGGCCGATCCCCACTGGCACGGTGCCGACAGGCATTGATGGGCCAATAGAAATCCATCCACACACCTGGAAGAGGACTCACATAAATACCACCAAACAGAGAGGGTAAGTGGTGCCACGTCGGACCAGGACGGCAGCCAAGACTGCGTGTGTCCATATACGCCAGGGCCTTAAAACCCACGTGGCTCAGGACCCTTCGATCCTTAAAACCTCTTACGTTAAGTCCTAATAATTCCAACGTCACTGTTATGTGGTGTTTTTTCCGTCAGCTCCCTCTCTGAGCTCCGGCTGCAGAGCCCACCGTGGAGAGAACAGGTCATTTAAAGAAGGTCTCCTTGCATCTGCTGAAGCTGGGGTTGGATTACATGGGGGCTCAATAGTCTCTCCTCCTCTTGTGGTGCATAGGTTTGAAAATTTCTATAATAAAAGGTTTTAAATTTTCCCCAAATAAAATTGAAGAGTTTATTTCAGAGTTTATATCAGGGTCATGAACACATTTTAACAGGAAATCCTATTTTAGTCTAAATATTTCCATTTTTATTTTTACTTGACGTATTTTTATTGTAGTCAAAGTAGTGAAAAATGTTAACAGTGATGGCAATGGGAGGGGTAGAAATGAGAGATTTTTAAATAATCTTTTTGTTCTCTATCCTTTGGAACTTCCCCTACAGTAACTTTTGTTTTTAATAATGAGAGAAAACAAAGGCTACGGGGAAAAGAGAGGGAGGGAGAGGGAGAGACGGGGAGAGAAGTCCAACCCGAGGTGCTCCGCACGAAAGCATTTTCAGAGCCTCTGAAAGCCAGGGCAGCGGCGGCTGACCCTGTGCTCAGCCATGCAGCTGGGATGCTGCTCTGCTCTGGGACAAGGTGAGTGTGTTGTTCTGACAGCTCCGTGTGCAGGCTCCGTGTAGTGAAGTAGGCTTCACTACTTTAACTACAATAAAAATACTCCTTGGCCGAAGTAGGTGACTGAAAGAGGAAATTAAAGAAGACGCATCCTAAGACGATTAGCTAAAACACATCACCCCTTCACCCCTTCTACAGGGCTTGCTGATGAGAGACTTGATGTACTTTTGCAAGAAATTCAGGAACCAGAGAACGAAAGAGGAGGGGGTCTCAGGGCGCCTGGGTGGCTCAGTCGGTTAAGCGTCTGCCTTCAGCTCAGGTCGTGATCCCAGGGTCCTGGGATCGAGTCCTACATCGGGTTCCTTGCTCAGCCCGGAACCTGCTTCTCACTCTCCCTCTGCCCCTCTCTCCACTCATGCTCTGTGTCTTGGTCTCTCGGTCTCTCTCAAATAAATATTTAGAAAAAAAAAAAAAAGAGGAGAGAGTCTCAGAAGACTGTTCCTTTGAGGCTCAGGGACAACAGGTACATGAGGCCTGACAGACCCTGTACACGGGGGGAACTTGGTGGAAGGTCCATCGTATTCCAGAAAGACTGTGCTGATAACACCAGGAAAACAGATTTTCCACCAATCCCTAGCTGCTTCTCCTCTCTATCCGACAGTCCTCAGGGATCAGTCCTTCCAGTTATCATTTTTTGCTTTCCCATTGGTCCCCTGTCCCCTCCAGCTCACCAGTCGCTACTTTCCATTCAGCGTAAGTACTCAAACCATTATCATCTCACGGATCACAGATCTAGAAGGACTCACAGCACCCTGCACAAGCCCCTCATTTCACAGGTGAAGAACTGAGGATCCAAAGCCAGGTGACTGCTAAAAGATACTCCACTACTGGCTATAGGAGTAGACCCGGGATGCAGGACTCAGGGCCCCCAGCTCACTGCACAGCACTTTTACACGTCTCAGTTCAGCGCTAAAACTATGGCTCCAAGGCCCGGTTCCCTCTAGTTCTTTTGCACGTAATTAGTCGAGCCTCAGGATCTCATCTGGAAGGTACATCAGGTTGAAGACTTTTGATGCCATATCTCACCTCCTCTGAATGTTAAGAGCATGGAGCTCAGACCTGTGGATACTCTTATCAGATTTAATGAAGAAAGGAGTTCAGAAGTGTCATGGCCTCCTGGGGCTGTACCTTCTCCTGGACCCAAAGCAGGAGGACGATTCAGACTGGCCAATCCGTGGAGGAAGAGAGTCCAAGGGGGAAGACATGGGCAGAAATGATGAGGCCACAAAGAATTGTTCTTGGCAGTAGTTAGGAAGGCAAGGACCCTGAGTGGTGGCCTCAGTGCTTATGTGGATTCGCTCACCACCTATGAGCTCTTCCTTCTTCCCCCTCGTGTCCCCTCCCCCTGCCAAACCATGACTTTCTTATACTTGAAAATACTGCTCAGCCTCTAGAAGGCTTCCCCTGAGCACATCACTCTACTTCACTCCCCAATTCCCCCAGCACTTAGGCACACCCCATAGTAGCAGATTCATTCAACACCTTTGAGTGTGTGCTCCGCACAAGATGAGTAAGAATGGAAAACAGTCCTCAAGAGCCTTGGTATCTTAACTAAGGCTAAGTCACGAGTAGAAATACCTATTATAGAAAAGAGAACATTAAGTGCTGCACTTGAGTTCTTACTTGTACTTATGTACAGGCCTTTTATACATATATTCTGTCTCTTTCACACATTGGTCCTACCTTCCCAAAAGGGTTAAATGTTTCTCAAAAACAGAACCACATCTTTTATTTCTCTTTTCACTCTGCCAATGCCTGGATTATTTTTCTTTAAACAGCAGATTCTCAGTAATGTCGTTGACTAATGGGAGGCTATACCACCACTAGCATTCTTCTGTTTCACGGGCCTCTAGGAGTTTCCTTCTCTGGAAATAAATCCATCGCCTGCAAAATGGCATCTCTGCTGACAAGCAGCAAGTGCACCCAGCTAACAAACATTTCGCGTACCACATAAGAGGAGATGAGACACTCAGGAAAGACGCTTCCAATCAACATTTTTCTCAGCTTCCATTCTTCCCTCCACAATGGCTTCCCTCCACAATTAATCCACCGGTGAATTAATTTATCACTGACCATCCTTATTTTAACTAATGATTCGCATGTCACACACTATGCATGGCTGATAAGCCCAGTTGGTTCCCTGAAGAAGCCGAGGGCCAGTTTCACTTATTTTGTGGCTACAGGAAGCACTCTTACTCCCTAGTAAAAACAGCGTGAAAGCAAGAAACTATGGTTTTCAAGTGTTTGCATCTTCAGAATCCAAGACTTAGCTCTGGAAAACATGCTCAATAAATTACCATCGGTGGCGATAGTGAAATGCCCAGTCCTGTGAGCCCGTTTATCCCTGGAGGTCCTGTCCTGAGGATACGTGGGTGAGGCTCCCCACTTTGGTCCTGCTGGTTAGAGTTTCTCAAAGCACACTGGGTTACAGGGTTACTCAAGGTATTGCTCTACTCACCTGTCAGACGCCCCAGGTTGGTCACTTCCACTTGTAAGCAGCCTCACCCATTTACCCCAGTGTGATACAAATATTATTTTCTATGTATGCCATGATGTGAAAAAAAAATGGGAATAACTGCAAGATTACCATCTGTTAGGGACATTGAGGAGGGAATTCCTCACTTGAGTAGGTGCCTACATCAGACAACAGCTGTGAGAGCCCTTCCCACTCAGACCATATTCCTCACTTTGTTTCTCCTCTCTCTCTCATGGACTCTCATTTTCGGGTTCCAAGTCTACCACTCCCCCAAAACCCTTCTCTTTTCTCATCTCTTGACCTTCTACTGTCCGGTTCACTCTGCTGTAGAAATTCTTCTTCCCCTTTCCCCGAAGACGCACAAAATTCATTGCAATGGAGCATTCCCATTGGTTTAGGGGTATAACAAGGTTGAAACAGAACACAGATGATACAAAATAATGTTCATGGTTTCACCAGTCTAGGAATCAATGGAAAGAATCACTTTTTGCTTTTACCATTCTTTCCAGAACTTTCTTTGTACTATGAATGTACTATAATTAATGATGATAGGTGATTAATGTAACAATGTATATAAGTAAGCTGTTGAATAGCACTCCAACATGGACCCTGTGAGACCTATTTCTGGAAATAGGAAGAGGACCTGGTTAAAACATCTTTACCTGAATATTTTCCTGTGAATTCTATCCTGAGACTCCAGTGTAACTGAGGAGGAAAAAGAATCGTGGCTTCTACTTGTTAAGCATCGACTCTCTGCTGGATACTGAGCCAGTACATAATACATAATAACTCTGACCTTCACAACCATGTGCAAGACAGGTGCAATTTTAAGTTTATGTAAGCAGAACAGCAACAAAATCCAAACTTAGGCTAAGGGGACTCGGTGAAGCTCCCAGTCTATCGTAGAACCAACATCCAAACCCTTGTTTGGCCTCTTCTCAAAATATTTCGCTGTGTTGCCTCGCATATTGGGGGTAGGGGCTAAAAATAACCACACTGCTGTAACCTGGAACATACCTGAGAACAGAGTTCTGAACACAGGCATTTACAACAACAATGCCAGTAGAGGAAATCGTTTCTAACCAACTACATATCTTCGTCCCACTCAAATGTTATTGTTTCAACTCCTTTGATGTGTTCGCCTCAACTCGGGTTTCTTGGGGGCCATGGACATTTGATAAGGTTGGAAGACTGTCCCAGCCAGTTCCCTGGCTAGCAGAGTGACCTTGTAAAGTGGGACAAGGGACTCCCAGCCACACAGCTGGCCTCAGTCTTCAGAGCAAGGGAAAGCTGTTCCTTGCTACCAACCTATCTCACCACCTCTCCGCTGCTAAAAACCACCGAAGGCCGCCCTTGCCAAATCCCCTCCCAGGACTGATTCCAGCCTGACCTCTCCAGCTCACCTCACGGCTGCAGCCTCGCCCTCGACCAAGTCACATGACCAGACCTTGCTTCTTAAATTCCCTCATATTTCACGTTCTTTCTTATCTCTAGGCTTTTGCTCATGTTCTCCCCAGTGCTTAGAAAACCCTCTCCACTTTTTCCACCGGGAAAGTCTCTGCACATACCTGGTTAAATGTCACCCAGGCCAGGGAAACCTTCCCAGAGTCATTCGCTCTCATCACTCCCTGTACTTACTGCTTTCATGCCACCTAACCTTGGGTGGTAATCAGTGCTTGCTTATATGTCATTCTCCCCTGCAAGGCTCGACACCCCTTAAGGACAAGGAACAGGTCTTATTGGTCTAGGCATCTGTCCTGGAACCCAGTTTGGAACCCAAATTAGCTCTCAGCAGGCGCTCAGCAAGTGTCTGTTGAATGAATGAATAAAGGAATAAGTTAATAAGCTGAATGCATGGCTATGATTAAATCCAAGGCAAGCAGAAGGGAGACAAGAAAAGGTGAAGAGAAGAAAAAATTTCTCCAAGAGTTCATGAAATGCCTAGAAGCCTTTTTCATTACTAAGAGGGCAGAGTTCGTAGATAATTTGAGGGGGTTTATCAGGGATTATCACTTAATAAGCCCTTCCTAGGTTTATCTTCCAGGAAAGACTTCATCCTCTAGTCCTCTCTGGAAGAAGAAAGGCTGCATCACTCTTATTCCTGAGGAGCTCAGGAAAGGATTAAAACAAAACAGCCAAGAATCTGCTACCCATCCAGCTATAGTTTCAGCTGTAAACTCTTGTGTGAGGGAGGTAGAAAATTCAGAAAGGACACTCAGCATGAATGTGGACTACAGTCCCTCCCTGGAGGGCCCCGAAGATTAGGGGAACACTCCCAGATCTTGGAATAACTATGGAGAACCACATCCCTCAGGGCTGGAGAGGGTATCTAAGAGGGGAGAGGACTGCGCCTCAGGGGAAGCAAGAGAAAACACAGCCTCTTTGGAGGGCATTAGAAGGAAACACCCAGTTAAAGCTGACAGCACCAGCCACATGGCATTCAGGCCTGAAGGTGATGCGGGACAGAGCAGCTCTCAGGGAAGGGAACCTGGCCCTCTCACTGGCAAAGCTAAGTCGGAAACTCTAGATCCCAGGCTGAGGGCTCTTCCCTCTTAGATTTTGTGGAGTGGAGATGTTCTCTCTGCTGGGAATGCTTTCAAGCCTCAATCCTGACAATTCCCCTTCATCATGGGAGGAAGGGAGGGAGGGAAGAAGCGGGGAGGGGGGGTGGGGAGGAATGGAGGGAGGCAGGCCCTTTGGTCAAAATCCTGGCCATCCCTCAAGGCCTTTCTTATGTCCCATCTGAAGTGAGCCCTGACTGCCCCGCTAGGGCTGCTACCCCTGGCTGGTACCCCAGGGGCTTCCCAGGCTTGCTGGGAGAACTTGCAATCCCCAAATTCAGACCTACCTGCAAATCATTCCCTTGGCTAAATCCTGGTGATTTATTTAATCTGGAGGGCACACATTTCTCTAGGCAGACTGTCTGAGGTTCAGCATGAGGTTAAAAAATATGGATAATAAGAGGCAACATTTTACTGGAGAACTTACTATGTTCGTTTGACCTACACTGGCACTTTAAATCTTCGCAAGAATCTTTTGAAGCGGATACGAGTATGATAGCTTTTTTCCTCTGGTGAGGAAACTGAGGCACAGAGCAGTTGAATAACCTGAGGCTGCACAGAGAGTGAGTGACCAGGCAACAGCTATCAGTCTGACCCCGGAAGTTTCCATCGATATATTCTGTACTTGGTACAGTAACTGAAACAGAGTAAATGCTCCACAAGCGTTAGATGCTATTTAAATGCCATTTAAATAGGTTAATCGCAGCTCCCCTTAACCCTTGGAAAAGAGCGAAAGAAAAAAAAAAAAGAATGAATCGCTTTATGTGAATGAATCGATTCGTATTCATCTCATCTAAATGTTTTACTTCCCTGTGCAAGGAGATTAGTGCTTGCTTCTAAACCTTTTTCATTATTTTCAGGTTATTATAATATTTATCACACCATATAATAATTATTTACTTGTCTGTCCCCTGTACAAATCTGTGAACTCTTGGAGGACAAGGTTTTGTGTTTCTTTGTATAGAGAGTAACTACCATGGCTCCCTGAGTAGGTAGGTGCTCAATAAATATATTGTATGAATGGATGAATGAGCTAATCAGATCATCTAGAATCAAAACACAGTGGAATATTCCAGCCATAACTAGTTCCACATAGGCAAGCATAGTCTAGAACAGTGGTTCTCAAAGGGCTCCACGGCATCAGGATTGTGAGGGGCCTTATAGGAAATGCACACTCTTGGGTCCCTATGAGGACCTTCAGATCTAGGGATGAAGCTTAAAGTTCAGCAACAGTGTTCTAACAAGCTCTTTAGCGGATGGGGGCGGGGGAGAAGAAGTCTGCTACGTGTAGACTCAGTTGCTATGCTGATGTATCCAGGAGCAAAAAGAAGAGAGATCTAAGGAAGGAGAGGCCTGAGGTTGAGTGGGGAGGAGGAAAGATGACAGAGGAATGTGGGGAGAGATGGAGAGGGAGGAGAAAGGGAGTGGGTGAGGAGGAGAGACTGAGTCACCTTGAAATCTCCTGGGAATGAAATGGGTTCATGATCTCAGCTGGGTGCTACCATAGCAACAGGTATAGCGTCTCTCCCCCGCTCTCCCCCTTCAATGGCCAGGCACTAGACACACCTACGCTGAGGCCTGGGCCCTGCAGAAGGATCCAAGCTTTAGCTGGAAAGACCTAGTGAGGGGAAAGCTTAAGGGAAAAGCACCCCACATGGGCTCTGGCCCCCAGCTGGGCTCCTGCAAAGTCTACTTCATAAGGGCAGAAGACACAGCAAGATAGAGGCACTTGGGTTTGCTGTAGGCTCACAGCTTAACACAGCCTGGCTTGGGTGGATGGCTTGGCTGCCCTGTGGGATGATGTGAGAAAAGAGAAAGGACTTAAGAGGAGAGGAAGGGAGCCCACCTAGCTGCAGGGTTGAAAGCAGAGGAGGGCAATGAAGCAGGGCTAAGAGACAAGGAAAGGATTAGTCCAGAAGCCAGGAGAGGAAACCAAATGGGGCAGGGGCATACCAGCAGAACTCACATGAAGATTCAAGGCCAGAGACTCTGGTGGGAGAACAGAGGGATAATGAGGACCAGAAGGCTCACAAGATTGTCCCAGCCCTTTGCTGGGAATGGCTGGAGCTTCTAGGGCACCCAAAGGCAAATACACATCCAACTGTCTTCCCTAATAATGGCGAGATGGGGGCTGCGTGCAGCGGACACTAAGATAAGCCAAACGCACACCACACCTACATTAGATGGAAATAACTTAGTAAAGGGGAGTTTACAGCCAATTAGACATTAAAAGTAAGACATAATTGCTGTTACTATGTTTGTTTCCAAGAAGAACTCTGTTATGATTAGACTAACAGGCTAATAGAATTCTGAGCAAATTGCATGGAAGACTTGGTGTCGCTTTCTCTCTGTGTGAGAGAACAAAGTAAAGGTGGAAAAGATAAGTCAATAAGCCCCTGCTATGTTCAAACAATCTGCCCTCAGAAAATCCCTGTGCAGCCTTGAACCCTTTTCGGGGGGCAGGGAGGATGGGGAAGAATGTGCTTAGAGATTTCTCATATCCGATTTCTTTTCATCCTCGTCATGACCCAATGAAGTGGTCATCGTTACCCCCCATTGTATGGATGACAAAACTGAACTCAGACAAGTCCTAAAACAGAGTCAGGATTCAAAATCCATGTCTGCCTGACCTCAAAAGCCAGGCTCACTCCTGCACAAGCACGGACATGATTCTGTCTACAGTAAAGGAGAAGGGAGAGCACTGGCGGTCCGGACATTACCCGAGGGCGTGAGGTCTATTCCAGGCAGAACTGGACGTCTTCACATCTGTGAGGCACTACCCGACAATAAGAAGACACTGGCCTCACCTCTTATTAGTCGTGTGACAATGAGCAAATCATTTAAACTCTCAGTGCCTCAGTTTCTCAGTCTGTACAATGGGGATGATAACCCCTATTATGGAACAGTGTAGTCCCTCACGATAGATAATGGTCCTATCTGTAAAGACAGGTGTTGCCGACCAGCAGCCCTGTGAGAAAGGCATATATTCCTTGGAGGACAGCTGATCCTGGCAGAACTGCGTCTTCACTGCACCTCCTACCAAGGGGACAGAGACAGCCGCCGACAGCGCTTGGAATAGAAGTGAGCTCCCTTTTTCCCAAATCTGCATTCTTGGGTTCCACTATCCCCTCTATACCTAGCTCCCCTGGAATGCAGGTATGAAAAGGGAAAATGCACACATACTGTTCCTTCAGTGCCAGGAAAGAGGTTCCCCCTGTTGCCATCCCTCAGTGCCATCCCTCCTTGGCTACAAGGTGGGAGAGAATGAGGGAAGCTGTCCGGTGGAGAATGTGTAGCTACCGATACCGCGTCAGCGGTCTAAGGTGACTGTTTCAGTCTGAAGGCCCTGGGGTCACATTAGGGTGAGCTCTCCCTCAGGACTCCCAGGCAGCCTTGCAATGACTTGCATGTGTCTCCTGCTTCATGCCCAGACTCTGAGAACTCCCCAAGATACTGAGTTTTAGTGGGGCCTTGAGATCCACTGAACAGTAGTCCCATCGACACATGAAACCTGAGTTGTGTACACGTGTACACACACACACACACACACACGATCTCCTTGGGCTTCTGGAGTCAGACAGGGGTCCAGGGAAAGGCTGGAAGGGGCAGGTGTTTCCCCTGGGGGTCCCACAAGGTCCCCTGTGAATCAGAAAAAGTGGGTAAATGGAGGTTTCCTCAACTCTCTCAGCTTGCCATGAGCCGGAGTAAAGTGGGGGTTTTAATAGGTGAGTTTTGGGCATGGTCCCTCGAAGCCGAGCACCCAGCTTCTCCCTCTTACCTGCCCCAAGGTTCCCTTCCCTCTGAGGGGTATCATGCAGCTGACGGCCTGGCAGGAGTGCCTGGGCAGATGCCATCCTCCCTATGGTCATCTAGCCCCTCCAGCAGGCCCCTGGCTCTCGGCATACAGCCACGGGCACGCCCCAGCAGCTGCCAACTCCCTGAGCACCAACTATGCCCAAAGCACTGTCCTGGAGGGAGCAAATGTCTAGAGAAAATTCTTGACCTCAGGCAGCCTAAATTCCAACCAGGGAGAATGGAAAGTGAGATGATTGAAGGCATGAGAAAGGATATAACCCCAAAAAGACATTCAGAGATGGTTAGAAAGGTGCTCAGAACCTGAGTGATCCTATAAAGTTTTCCCAAAAGTCATCCCAAAACCTGAAATATTCAAATTCCTTGCAGAGAAGTCCCTTCCCAGCCCGAGGCCTCCCAGGTCAGCCCAGATTCATGAGTGCACAGCCAGGCTGCAGGACTGTCATCATCATCACCTAATTATCCGAGAACTGTGCACCTGGTGGGCACTCTGCCCCCGTGGGCCCCGAGCCTGGGAAAAACACCCCCATTGTGCAGTGTCAGGCTCAGTTGGTTTGTTCTTGGAGAGCAGGCCTCCAAGGAGCAACACCCAGCTGAGGGTGACAAAAACTAAGCTCCTTCCAGTCAGCCCTTCCAGCTACTTGAAAACAATTCCAGCAGGTGCTGGCCTCTGGCCTGGAAGGAATTGGGTCAGCGTTAGAAATGTTCAACACTACCACCGGCAAGGTGTGCAGGGTTCAAAGCCAGTACGTGCGGGGAAGCCGAGCACAAAGCAGACAATCTTCCTGTCTACCTATCTATCAATATAGAGAGATAAACCTATATATACACATATATTCGTTTATTAAATAAATTATTTAAACAAAAATTTTTTTTACATATTTATTAAAATTATAACTATCTTGGCTCAGCACTCGAGAGTCGGTACTCTTGACCGATAACTATCCCAACTCGGCCCTCGGGAGTATGCTTAAGACTCTCTTTCCCTCTTTCTCTGCCCCTAACCCCCCACTCTCTCTCTCTCAAATAGGTCTTTAAAAAAGTAAAATAATAAAATAAAAGTTAAAAAGAGGGGCGCCCGGGTGGTGCAGTCATTAGGCATCCAATTCTTTTTTTTTTTCTTTAATTAATTTTTATTAACATATAATGTATTATTTGCCCCGGGGTACATGTCTGTGAATCGTCGGGCTTACACATTTCACAGCACTTACCATAGCACATACCCTCCCCAATGTCCACAACCCAGCCACCTTATCCCTACTCCCCCTGCCTCCCTGCCACCCTTAGTTCATTTCTTGAGTCTAGGAGTCCTTATGGTTTGTCTCCCTCCCCATCCCTTCCTGTTTCATTTCTCTCCCGCACCCCCCCCC
>CM053618.1:34661174-34691491 GCA_028646535.1 Procyon lotor | reverse complement strand
CTGCAATTGCACTCCTGGGTATTTACCCCAAAGATGCAGATGCAGTAAAAAGAAGGGCCACATGTTCCCCAATGTTCATAGCAGCAATGGCCACAATCGCCAAACTCTGGAAAGAGCCAAGATGTCCTTCAACAGATGAATGGACAAAGAAGATATGGTCCATATATACAATGGAATATTATGCCTCCATCAGAAAGGATGAATACCCAACTTTTGTATTAACATGGTCGGGACTGAAAGAAGATTATGCGGAGTGAAATAAATCAAGCAGAGAGAGTCAATTATCATATGGTTTCACTTACTTGTGGAGCATAAGGAACAACATGGAGGACATTAGGAGAAGGAAAGGAAAAGTGAATTGGGGAAAATCGGAGAGGGAGATGAACCATGAGAGACTGTGGACTTTGAGAAACAAACTGAGGGTTTTGGAGGGGAGGGGGCTGGGGGGTTGGGCGAGCCTGGTGGTGAGTATTGAGGAGGGCACATATTGCATGGACCACTGGGTGTGGTGCATGAACAATTAATCTTGTAACACTGGAAAAATAAACATATTGGGGGAAAAAATAAACTTGGCCTTTTGCAGTCCTTTGATAATATACCCCATTTTCTAGATAAAGGTGCTATTTCCTCCAACTGAGATGTCCACCTTACATATTCTATCCATTGCTAACTCTTCCCTGTGAATGGCTGTCCATCTTGAGTCATATGTATTTGTAACCCTCACAGTACTTGTAACACTGTAAATGCTAAACAAATGTTTACTGAATGAGATGGGTAATGTTTGTTGCAAAGAACTGAACTGAATTTTAAGATTTTTTCATTGTTCTTTCACCCTGCTAGAATGTTAATTACTTTTTATAAGATTTTGTTCTTCTGGTCATAAAAGCAATGCATGAACATGTGAAAAGAAAAACGTAAACAGAAAAATAAAAATTAGCCACAATCATCACCTAGAGATAACCACTCTCATTACCCTCTTAATTGCACATTTTACATCAATGCAATTAAATAAATTTACATATGCAAGTCCTACGCCCTATGCATGTTTTCCTGAATTTAGATCAAGTCACATACTCTGTACTCACCCAGCATTTGGTTGACCAGAAATCTCTGCCAATGAGCACTCCTACATATCAACAGTACAATGCAAGCAGATGTTCTTGGCGATGACTTTGGGCCCAGCAAGTTTCTGAAGTGCCTTCTCTGAATCATAAATTCATAGAACTTTATTTCTCAGTGACCTCAGAGAACATCCCATTTATATCACCTCTCCCCTCTCCCGTGCATTTGAGAGACACGGCTAATCATGCAAACTACTCTTCAAAGACGAATTTGAACATGATCTCAGAATCCTCCTCCAGGCAACTATGTCCATCCACTAAAAACTGCATGCAATGTGAAGCTTACTTGTCGGCTGAGATTCCATCCCTTCGTTTTTGTTTGGTCAAAGGTCCTGAGGAAAAACTAACTTCCCAAGATCCAAAAGCCCAAGTGGAGCAGAGCAGCAAGCCGAACTCTCTAGCTTTGCTTTAATGTCATTTGCTTTATATCATATACCTAAGATGAGATCAGTTTTATATTATTTGAATTTAAAATGTGTTCTATTGTAGCTTGATTTTTGTAAAATTTATACTCTCTACAATCTACACAACAGTCTTAAGTACTATATTTGATTGAGAAATTTCTAATTTATAAAATAAAAAAAAATATCCCTGCTTCAGACAAGTCCCCTCATCAATTAATCATTCAGTAAAGATCTGAGAACCTACTCTGTGTCCCCTCTCTGTTGAACTGGCAGAAAAAATAATTTAAGCTGTGGTCCTTGTCCTTAAGGAACTTACTGTATAGTTTTTAAGCTACCACATTAGATCCCACCTTTTATCCTCTGGATCCAGGCCAAATGGACTCCCAGGAAAGGTGCTGGGGGAAGTGGAGGCAAGAGAAGGATGAAGGGTGGAGGAGGGAAGAGCTTCTACATTGTTATGGGCTACACCGTGTCCCTCCAAAATTCATTTGTTACAGTCCTAACTCCCGGTATGACCACATGTGTGTGTATTTGGACACAGGGTCTACTAGAGAGGTGATTACATTAAAATGAGGCCATTAGGGTAGGCCCGAATCCAGTCTTACTATAGACACATAAAGGGATGCCAGGAACGAACACACACAGTGGAAAGACCATCTGAGGACACAGCAAGAAGATGGGCATCTGCCAGCCAAGGAGAGAAGTTTCAGGAGAAACCAGATCTGCCCACACCTTCATCTTGGACTTCTAGCCTCCAGAGCAGTGAGAAAATAAATTTGTTATTTAAGCCACATAGCCTGTGGTAATTTCTGGCTTCTCTAGCAAACCCATATACCTATCAGTAACTAACATTGCCCTCATAATCAAGGACAGTTCAATAACGAATGAGCCTTGACTCCTTGAAAGAGAACAGCCCTCTACTGAGCCAAGAGCTGGCTTTCCAAGACACTGTGGAAGACTCTTGGGGGAAGGAATTGGATTTGCCAAGCATAACTTGAGAATGGAAACAGGCATGAGGCGGCTCTGAGGGATCCATGCCAAGGAGAGTTGGTGGAGTCCTTGTCAACCAATACATCCAGGAGAAGGGAGTAGGGACTCAGTGACTCAAGGACACTATAATTAGGCCAGGAGCGTTCTGGGTCCATACGGAATGTCTTAGATTAGCAGGGTTCTGTATGCCCCTTGAGGAGGGCATACACTCATGGTGGGCCGAGGAATGACCCTCACCACCACAGATGAAGCCTTACCTGCACATGGTAGAAAGACAGCTTGATACAGGCAAGGGCTCTGAAAGGGTCAGGGCCCACACCATGAAAAAGAGCTAGTAGTGGGAAACAGCCCCTTCCCTTCCTCCTCATACTACCAATACTTTCTACAGGGTCTCCCATGGCCTCAGAAGACAGACACAAAATGCAGCACAAGACAACATGGGTGTAGAAAAGCATCATTTCTGGAGAAATCAGTTAAAAGCTTGAGACGTGGCCTGCCACTTACAAGCTGGATGACAACACTGTCACCCTCTCAGCATTTTGGTTTCTTCCTGTAAGATGGAGAGGATGAAGACAGTCTCACAGGGCTGTAGTGAGAATCAAGGGTGGCAATTTATGGTCATGTTTCAAGCCAATGAGGAGCTCCATACATGCTAGTTATCCTGGCAATTATTACATTTAATTACTACATCCCCTTCTGCTTATCCAAGTGCTGTTCTCTCTTATTGGCAGATTGACTTGCAATGTGGATGTGCATTTTATATTCAGTTAGACCTTGGGCAATCGAGGGAGAAAGCCATGTGTTCAAGTTTTTTTCCCGTCTCCCCTTTCTGTGTGTTAGAGAGCTGTGGGCTCGGGCAGTGCAAGCACTTCACACGCACCTCCTTGGCTAGTATACAGTTGGCGCCACATCTTTCCATTAACACTCTTAACTCTTCCCTTAGCCGATGGCCTTCCTTCACTTCCCCACCACCAATCAACTCATAACCCAAGCCAGATTGTATCATGTTACTAAGATAGCATCCTAGAACATTATTTTTAAAACATTCAAAAATTCTCTTACTCAAAAACAAACAAAATTGTCAGCTCCTAACTACCCATAGGACAAACTGCTAACCCCTTAGCTGGACATTCAAGGCCTCATGTCACATAGCACAGCAGGCGCCCATTTTCTGCCACCAGAAAATGGTGAACCTGCATGAACCTTCCTGCATGAACCTTCCACTATGGTCAATGTGGCCTGCTTGTTGATGCCTAACAGTATTTCCTGAACAAGTGGATGGATGCTAGGTAAGCATTAAACAAATGACCATATCATACCAAATTCTGCCTTTTTGTTTTTGGTCATACTTCTTGCCTCCTGGAGGGTCTCTCTGTGGTGGGGTCGCTGACTGTGCACACGACCAGTGTATTCTATGGTGTCGTGTAAAGTTATGTACCACCTGTACAACCACATAGGGGAGCCTATCTCCCCCTTCTTGTACTTATTTAAGTGCCTCCACTCCTCAAAAGCCACCTCGAGCCTCACCTCCTGTGGGAACAAGGCTTTTCTGACTCCATGGCACTCAGGAATCTCTCTCTTCTCTGCGTTATTCATGACACGCATTGCCTTTGCCTTCTAGCACCCTCCATCTTGCATTTGTCATTCAAACTTCCATATAAGTCCACCAGATTATTAAGTCCCTTAAGAGAAGTCTGAGTCTTCTACCTCTTTGCACCCCCAGGACCCATCACATTGCTATGAATGCAATGCAACCCACTTGGGACTCCTCCCAAGGAAACGCCTTCTGACGAGCTGGGAGAAGCTATCCTCCCAGTGTCGTGGGCAGTGCGGACCAGTCCTAGTATGCTTTGATCTGTGTTCACTCTGGCCCATCTGTCAACTCGATCTCAGAGTCTCACCTTGAGATGAATGAGCCCTACGAAAAACAAGACACAAGTTCAATTGCACATGTCAGCCACGTCTCAACATGTGGATGAGGGGGTGTCAGCGTGCTCAACTGACATTATCCAGGTGAGTTGTATCTGCATATCTGTCACAGCAATCAGGATATGCTCCCCTTCACAGCAAGGATGGTGATGACAGGTGACTCACCGCATGAGGCTGCTTTTCCAATAGGGAGGCTGGTGTATGCCGATCTAGCCCCCTGCTCTCACGAGGCTCACCTGTAGGGTGCACACATACTTGTACTCTACAGCTAGCTCGGCTAGAGGCCCTGACACAATTCAGTGTCCCCCTGCCCCCTCAAATAGGAAAACCTATCTGGGCCATATCTAAATGGAACTCATGACAGCTTTGTTCCCATCTCATTTTCATGGCCATCTATCTGCTATAACAATAATATAGTGACAATATGCATAAATAAAACAAAAGAAAAAAAATAAAGCCATTTGCATGCTGTAATAACCCTGAGATACTGATGCTCACCACAAACCTCTTCTCTGAACTTCAGACTCATAGATGCAGCTGCCCATTCGAGTTCCTCTGGGGATGGCCAACAGCCACTGCAGACTCGGCATGTCTCAATCTAAGTTCCTGATATTGCCCTTGCAATGCAATTCTACTTGTTTTTCAGGCCAAAAACCTTCAGGTCACTAGACTCCCCTCTGTCTCTCACATCCATTTCCAGTTCATCAGTAAATGGATCAGCCTCTCCTTCAGAACCTTCAGGATTTCACTCCTCCCCACGCACCGCTGCCACCCGGGTCCAAGGCACCGTCACCTCTTGCTTGGACTACTGCAGTAGCTTCCTAGCTGGTCTTCCTGCTTTTGCCTTTGCCCTCTTCCAGTCTACTCCCAACACAGCAGCCAGACTGATTCTGTTAAAGTGCAAGCTGCTTCAAATCACTGCCCTCTTCACAGCTCTCCCAAAGCTTCCTACCTCACCCCTCAAAGCCGCGTCACCATATACAGGACCCCCCAGGACTCCCCGTATCTGGCCTCACCTCCTCCTATTGCCCTCCTGTTGGTAAGCTCCATGCACACTGTACTCTTAGCTCTTCCTCTACCTTTCTAGAGCTCCTCTTACCTCAGGGCTTTCCCTTGTGCTGTTCCTTTTCAGAATGCTTGTTCCCTAGGTTTGCATAGGTCTTAATTCCTAGCTTTCTTCAGGTCTTATCTTGAAGTCAACTTCTCTTCGAGGATTTCCTGACTATCCTACAGAAAAATCGCATTACCAGACCTGCCTGCCCAACCTGCCCATGCCCCCAAGGATTACAGTCCCTTCTATCATACTATGTATAGCATTTGTTTATTTTTTTTTACACTATTTAGAATGTAAGTTCCATAAAAGCAAGTATTTCAATTGTTTTGGTCCCTGTTATATCCCCATTACCTAGCTCATTATTATGTACCTAGTACAGAATACATTCTTAATAAAAACTTGTTATAATTATAAACCCTAATAAACTGAAAGCCACCTATTTTATCTGTTACTATTGTTTATCTATTAAACCAAAGAACTTGAAAATCTTGAAATCCGAACTTCAGTACCCGATTAAGCCGATACTCTGAAGAACATGTTAAAGAATAACCCTGAGGGAATTCTTATTAACAGTGGTTATGCATTTGGCGTCCATTCAACAACCATTTATTGAGCACCTATTACGTGCTACTTACTAAGCTAGATGCTGGGGATACAATATCAATCACAGCAAACAGAGTCTTCAACCCCCCAAATTTACAATCTAGCAGAATCTGATTCTCGCTTCTTTACCAAGAAATGGAATGTCTCTCGCGATCAGTTGTGCTGTTTATGAAATATGAATGAGAATATTTTACCTACCCAAAGAGAGAGGACCCAACCAGATGACCCTCTGATGTCCCTTTAACCACTGTGAAGCTCATCTACCACACCCCCTTTTAGTAGCCCCTCTCCAACATCTTCCTGCTTTTCCCCAGAGCCTTTCTCCCTGGTTCACCAAGTCCCCCAGTCTCACATACCCACATAAACACAGAAGTGTAGCCACTTCATACTTGGTTGATCTTAAACATTCAAAAACACCACTGTAAGCAAATTAAATTTCATGCAGAGGCTCACTGTCTGCAACTCTGGGCCTCAGGGGCAAAGCAGGGAGGAAAAGCCACATCAAGTCTAGAGTCTTAAAAAAAGAAGAAGAAGAAGAAGCTGCCATGCAGATCCAAGAAGCTTTTCTTCCCACACTGAAAATAAATTCCCTCAGCTCTGGGGCTCACCCGGCTAAATGTGGACAAAGCAGCAGTCACCCAGATGACATGAAAAGTCCTAATGGCACTTCCAACAGAGTCACTGTGCTAATACCACATCACTCTGTCACTGTCACAACGTTGTGCCCCTTAAAATACCCAGAGTCATTTGGGCTCTTTTGTAATGGAGAGAGGTGTGGGAGGCAATCTTTCCTTGGGAGAACACTGACAAGGAGGGGCCGATAGGAATGTTGGCGAAAAATGTGTTATGTACTTAAGCCGGCAGCACCTCTCACTGTTACCATTGTGAGTGAGGAAGGTGGGGAAGAGGGAAGCAGGAGTCTTTGATGGGGGGATTGGTATAAAAAAGATAAGCTTGAAAGCTAGCTAAATCACAGTCAGAGTCAGAGAGGAAACTAAACACAGAACAAACACTCCCCAAGGGGGCATGCACCTTTCAAAGCAATGCACCTTCCACTTGTGGCTGGACAGATTCAGATCCCTGACTTTTCTGTCCCAATCTCCTGCTCTGCACATGGACCTCAGTGTCCATTCACTGATTCATTTGGTATTTTCTGGTGAAACACTTAGGATATGCCAGGTACTATTCCAGGTGCAACTTACCATAAGAACAAAATTGACACTAAAAGTGACAGTTAAAAGACAAAAATTGCTTAAGAATAAACACATCTTAGCTATAAAGATACATAGAAAGGTTGGAACAGAATAGCATATTAAAACCTTCCAAAATGAGAACAAAATAATAGAAACGAAAATAAAAATAAGTCTGTAATACAGAAAAATCAACAAAATCAAGAATTGGTTTTTTAATTATGTTCAGTTAGCCACAGTATAGTACATCATTAGTTTTTGATATAGTATTCAATGATTCATCAGTTACGTGTAACACCCAATACTCATCACAACATGTGCCCTCCTTAATTAATACCCATCACCCTGTTACCCCCACCCCCACTCCTCTGAAACCCTCAGTTTGTTTCCCAGGGTCCTCAGTCTCTCATGGCTCATCTCCTTCTCTGATTTATCCCCCTTCAGATTTCCCTCCCTTCCCCTACGATAGTCCTCCATCTATTGCTTATGTTCCATGTATAAGTCAAACCATAGGATAACTGTCTTTCTCTGCTTGACTTACTTCACTTAGCACAATGCAAATGGTGAGTATTCAACCTTTCTGATGGCTGAATAATATTCCATCGTATATATGGATAAAGAATTGGTTCTTTGAGAAGGCTAATAAATTTGATAAACCTGAGCACCTGGATGGCTCAGTGGTTTAAGGATCAGACTTTTGATTTTGGCTCAGGTCATGATCAGGGTTGTGGGATTGAGTCCCACGTTGGGCTCCACACTCAGTGGGAATCTGCTTGAGATTCTCTATTACTCTCTCTCTATCCCTCCCCCCACTTATACATGCATTCTCTCTAAAATAAGTAATTCTTTTGAAAAGTTTGATAAAACTATCAAGAATGATCAAAAAAGAGAAGACAGATTACTAATATTGGGAATGGAAAAAGAAGAGGACATTACTATAGATCCCATAAACATCAAATAATAATAAACAACTTTATGCAATTAAATTTTAAAATTAAGATGCAAAGCATCAGTAATTTTTAAAATCCAACTTAAATAACCAATACGAGAAGCAGGAAAGCAGAAAAGTTTGAGGTCTGTCAAAGAAATTAAATCTGTACTTAAAAAAATCACAAAAATGAAACTTGAACTTTACTAAATTCTTTTTCTATATTGGTCATGTTTGCATTGATCACAATTTTTCTCCTTCATCCTTTCAATACAGTGAATTACATTAATTTTATATTGTTAAACAATTTGCAAGTTGGATAAAGCCAATATGATGCTAAAAAAACTAACACCAAGCCCAGATTACTTCATGCATGAATACTAGTGGAAGCAACCCTAATCCTTAAGTCTTACAAATTATTCCAAAGAATAAAGAGGGAATATATTTTGTTTCATGAGGGAAACCCAACCTTGATACCAAAACTTAACTAGGACATTTCAAGAAAATTACAGGCCAATCTCTATTATAAGCAGAGAATAAAATTCTAAACCAGAATAGATCAAATCCAGTGATGTAGAAAAAGCATAGCACAACAAAGTTTGTGTTAGTCCAGCATTTAAAGTTTAACACCAGAAAAATAAGTGTACGGGTGCCTGCGTGGCTCAGTCAGTTAAGTGTGAGCCTTTGGCTCAAGTCATGATCTCAGGGCTCTGGGATCAAGCCCCTCATTGGGCTCCCTGCTCAGGGGGGAACCTGCTTCTCTCTCTGCCCCACCCACTTATCTTCAAAAAAAAGAAAAAGAAGTGTAATTCACTATATTAAAATATAGGCAAAAATTATGTGATCAATGCAATAAACAGAGAAAATGAATTTAAGTTCAACCTCTGTTCTTGATTTAAAAAAACTACTTTATAAATTTAGGAATAGAAGAAAACTTTCTTAGCCTAAAAAAGGATATATATGAAAAAGCTATAGTAGACATATTTAATGAGGAAATATTGAAAGCTTTTTCACTGAGACTGTAAATAAGAACACCCATTTTTACTACTTAAATTTAATTGGTGCCAAGGGCCCTAGCCAGTGCAATAAGACAAGAGAAATACGGGTGTAAGGATTGGAAAGGAAAAAATGAAACTATCATTATTTGCAGCTGGCGTGATTATGTATGTAGATGAATTTTCAGATACACTATTAAAATGCATAAGTGAATTTAGCAAGATTGCCAGATAGAAATTCAATAAACAAAACTCATTTATATGTTAATATACTATTAACAAAATATTAGAAAACAAACTTTAAAAACACCAATTATGATAATATCAAAAGCATTGTTTAAGATACATCAGACCTCTACACAGCATACTATAAAACATTACTGAGAAAAATTAAAGTAGATTTAATAAATGGAGGGATATGCTATGTACATAAATGGTATGGCTCTTTATTGTAAAGATGTTAATTCTCCCCCAAAATCTATGGATTCAAAGCAGTTCTAGCAGGAATCTTTGTGATGGAAATTGACAATTCTAAAATATATATATATTTCTAAAATATTTCTAAAATACAATTCTAATATATATATATATACACACACACATATACGTATGTATATGGAAATGCTAGAAAAAAAAGTAATAGCCAAGACAAACCTGAAAAAGGAGAACAAATTTGGTGGAATTACATTGCAACATATCAAAATTTATTATAATTATTAAGAAATGGTGGTACTGAGTCCAAGCAAAGAGACACAATAGAACAGAATGCCCTGAAAAGACTCAAACACATATTGTCACTTGATTTATTATAAAAGTAACAATGATAAATAACCTTTTCAATAAGTAGTGCTAGGTCAATTGGACGTCCATATGGAAAAAAATTAATCTTAACTCCCATGCACAACATACACGAAAAATCAATCCAGGATGAACAGAAAACCAAATGTGAAATGTAAACCAGTAAAACTTCTAGGAAATAAGGCAGGAGAATATCTTCATGACCTTGAGGTGGGAAATGTTTTTCCGCCAACCTGATAGTTTTGTGCATCCTCAAAGAAATGAATGGTGGAGTTATCTTGCCATTGTAGATCATAGTAGCTATTCAGAAAAGAGCATTTTAAATGTAACCTGTGTGTGTGCACACACATGCACGTCTACTCTCCATGGGACTGTCCCAACTAACTGATACTGAAGAAAGCCCAGAGACCGGTGGCATCAAACCAGAAAAGGGACAATGCCAAGGGCTACTGCTTGGGGCTCATGAATTTTTAAGAGGCCCCCGGTGATAAACTTCCCCAAGGAAACTCCATACACTCCCAGTCTGGCCCTGAGCATGGGATACTCAGAAACATGATTCATTCACTCCAAGAACTGATTGTTTCCCAGGTCAGATTCACCATCAGCAACCTTTCCAATGACAGAACTACATAATAACCATGGCCCACATGTGCTCCGGTTAACCCATCACCAACCCATCGACTACCTGTGAAGCCAAGCTCTGACTGAAATATTTCTCAGAGCAAACTGAGTTGCATGATTGGAAAGGTCAGTGGCATGAGCCACTCCCCTCCAGGAGAGTGGAAGCCCCAGATAGACCTGGAAGTCTATTCCTTCGGCAAAGAACCTTCTGCCTTACAGAAGCTGGGATGGTTAGGTAGGACCTATGGCTTTTCTCCAGGCTTCTTCTTTCCCTTGCTTCTGCTGGTGGTTAGCACCTGCACTGAGGGCCACATTTTGCTCAGGTATGTTAATCTACTAATAGTATTTTGATTTGTCCTGGGAGGGAGACTGGAACATGATTTAGCAATCCCTACTCTTAGCTTCGTTCACTGACATTAAGAAGGAGATCGTATTTCTCTTACTTTTGTGTTTTTAGAGGATATCTCCAATTCCCTCCTATATGCAACAAGGAAATAGTTTGTCCACAGCTAAAATTTTTACCAACGGTAATCAGGGAGAGTTGGTTGCATTCTAGAATGACCAGATACGTGGTCCTCACTTAAGAGTTATAACATAAGCCAACTGCCCAATGAAAAATCTGCTAACCACAGTTGCACAACCACAATGTTGTGACTTTTCATACACTAGAATAACTATGGAGTTAACATGACCCCACAGGTTCTTCCCAGTTACCAATACTGGGATAGGGCGAGGGGCTGAAAGCTGATTGAATCTACAGATTACTAAGTGATGTAAGAGCTTCTGGAGGTAGATCCAAAATCATGCTTGAACTCACCTTGTGTACCTCAAGTCTATCCTTGAGGAAGCAGGCTGCCATCTCACTTGACAGCAGTGATACACCAACCCACAACACCCCACCATGGGCCTGCTGTTAACGGACAGGGTCTTCCATTCTCCGGTTAGAAGGAAGTGTTCAGTATGAATAATTGTTTTCCAAGAGAAAATACACACTTAAAATCAAGCAAAAGGGTAAGCAACTAAAATGAGTACCTTTCCTTAGAATAGTGCCTATGATGGTAGCCAGCACAGCAAGCGTGATACTACTTATTAATAAGGGCTAATGGATGTATGGATGGATGTATGGATGAATGAATGGGGAAGAGAATTTGATAGGGGAGGCATGGAGGACCAAATTGTGTTGACTGTGGGGACAGGAGTGGGGAGTTTTACAAAAGGTGTATATGAGAAAGGAAAGGACGGCTGGCAGCTGGAAGACACACTTTACTATTTTTCCAAGATCTCACTCTGATGCTCATGACCATGGAAATGGATTAGCATATGATCTAGTCCCTATACTCCCTATACAGGAGGCAGGTCTTTCATACCTGGGTAGAGGTTAAGAGTATGGACTGAGGAATCCTCAGACAGACTTACAGCATGACCTTGGTAAGCTACTAACTTCTCTAAATTCCAGCTCCCTCCTCTAAGAAAAGGTAATGATGTTGCATTGCAGTTGTTTTAAGAGTTGGAAATAACATATTTAAAGTGCCTATTGTATAGTAAAAGTTCAGTGAAGAAGAGCCATTTTCCATAGTTTTTACTTACTCCAGAGCCAAGTTGCATGCTGGTGTGCGTGGGGTGGGGTGGGCCTCAGAAAGACCTCATGGAACGAGTCAAGATGCCCCACTGAGTCCGGGGAGGTCAGCACTAAATGGCTTTCTTGAGCCTTAACACCAGTGTTGACAGGGCTAACTGAGTATGTGTCTTGGCAAATCAGACTTTAAATGACCAAGTTCACAAGGCCTGCTTTCAACTCTCTCTGTGATTTCCATGTGAGAAACAACGTTTTCACCAGACTCAGTGATTTCCGTGTGAGAAACATTTGCACCAGAACGTTTTGCTCTCGTCCAAAGATGATTAAGAATATTTGGCATGTCAAGCGAAAAAACCAAAGGTACACAACATTGTACTCTGAGACTGGCTGTCTTTTGTAGACTAGGCAAGAAAGAAAGTACTATAGAAAAAGAAATGTTCTTGGTACCTCCCAACAAATCCTTACATTCTGTAGGACCCCCCCTCCCCAATTACTCAAAGACATGTAGAAGGAGACTTCTCAAACTTATTTCGTGGTCTACAACTGGGGATGGGGAGAGAAGAGGCTGGAAAAATAATGTGCAGGGACCATGAAAGGACTCTTCAGGAAGTAGGCCCCAGCCACAGACCTCTAGGTGGTCCTGGAGCAAGAGGCTTGCTCCCCTTTCCTTATACAACATGGGAAACAAACTGTCAGGGATTTTAGAGTGAGAAGATCTATTCCAGGTCAGGAAGATGCTTTCTACCCACCGAACTGATGGGGATTTCCCAGCCTCTCTTGACCATCTGTTTAACCTACGCCTGTGGCTCTGGACCAGCTCCGAGCACGTGGAGGGGGTGTGGTAAGGGCTGAGATGTGTTCTGTCCTCCTAACTTCTCTTTAACTCCACCCAAGACCAGTGAGGAGTTCTCACTAGTGAACTACATCCAGGTGGGGCTTGACAATAGCGAGTCTGAGATCCACCTGTGCCCCTGACCAGCCATGTGACCCGAGGCGAGATACTCCCCTTCGGCCTCAGTTTTGTTATCTACAAACTAAAGCTAATAGTTCTATCTCGCATAACCGTTATGAGAATTAAACCAGATAATGCATGAAGGAACTCAACCACGGTGCTTAATGACATAACGAACACACGTTAGAATTTCTTTGGGCTCATTAGCAATTTTCTTCCAACCTGCACACACGTTCTGAGGCAAAGCCCTCGCTGACTCCTCACCTCGTCCCAGAGCCCCTTCTACCCCCGCACTGCATCTGGTGTCCAGTTGCCCACTGGGTTCCGCTCTTTGCCACATTTGGGACTATTATTCCTAACGCGTCCCCGTCACACCTGCCGAACTGTTTTCTGTTTAACAATCCCTCTCAAAATCCATCCTTTCCAAACACTTGCCCCTATTTAGTTTCCATTGACGAAAACAAAACAAACAAACCACAAACATGGAAAGAAGAGCAGAAGGGGCCAGAGAGCCTGAGAGCCAGCCCGCCAGCCCCGCCGCCATTCTTTCTCCCGGGCCCTTATTTCCCGGGGTCATGTTTTACATTCTTGTTTGTTCTACTTCAGGCCTAAACCCAAGGACCCCCTCCAGTATTTCACTGTTTCCACAGGGCCCTGATGTAGCTTTTGTGCTTGGCGGACGGGAACTAGGAACTGGCATCACAATAAAGGAATGGCGCCGGGGAGACGGGCAGGAGGCGGCCCTGCTGGGCAGGGCACCCTTTCAGGGGCTAAGGAGAAAGCCGAGGAAGACAAATATTCCCTCTCCATTTCCTCTTCCTGGGCTTCCCACACCCGGGGTGGGGGTGGGGGTGGGGGTGTGTGTGTGTGTCCGTCTCCACAGCGTCTCAAATGGCAGGCCTGGTCCAGGCGGCCGCATAAGGGTTGGAAGAGAGTCAGGGGACACCTCGCACCAGCCCCCCAGGCGCGGAAGCCTCAGTCCATCATTCCCGAGTCTTACAGTAAAAACGTGATCCGGGGTGCGGAAGGAGCCCCCAGAAACAAGGAGGCAGGCTGCTGCGGCAGTGATGCCCCGAGGAAAAGAGAAAGGCACCGGTCACAAAGTCCCCTGGCGTGGGCCTAGAAGAGAGGGGAAGGAGGGAGAGGGGCAAGCGAAGGGATCCTGCCCACAAATGCCAGGATTGGGGGGGGTCTCTGTGCCCCGGGGTGTCCTGTGGACACACTCCCTGACAGCCTCCACATCCGAGTCTCCCCATTCCCAATGGCTCCCCGTGTTTGTCTGGCACTTTCCATCTTCACTCAGCTAACCAGTCACTAACCAGTCACTCAGTCTGGGCCCCCTGTCCCCTCAACAACAGCTCCCGTGACAAGAGCCTTCCAGCCACTCCTTGCTTCTCTCGACCCGACCCACGTACCTCTGTCCAAACCATTTCTTCAGACACAGTGTTAATAACGGGTCTTCTCCGTTGGGAACATCTTCTGTAACTTCCGTTGTCAGCAGGATGAAACCTAACCTCCCAAGCCTAACAAGAGCCTTCACGGTTTGGTGGAAGCTACCTACTTTTTTTTTTTTTTTTTTTTATTAACATATAATGTATTATTTGCCCCAGGCTACATGTCTGTGAATCTTCGGGCTTACACATTTAGCTACCTACTTCTTAAATCCTATTTCTCACTGGTTTCTTTAGCTGCCGCCTAAATATCTTCCAGGCTTTCTGCCTTCCTCACACTATTGTGTTCATCTGGGCATCCTCACGGTTCCTTGCTGTCTTCCACAACGACACCCATCTGTGCTGCCCCTCCCCCCACTCTCTGCCCTTTCCTGCGCTCTGAGAGGGTGGCCCATTCAAGCTTCCTCACCTGGCTCCTTAGCCCTTTCCCTTCTCACCACAGGCTGTCTTTCCCCACTCCCTCTGACTTCAGGGCACATTCCGGCTGGGCTCCGTCCCTCTGTGACCAGGGTCTGGCAGGCCCTCCTTCCTGCTTCCAGCTCTCACTGGGCTCTGATACCCCCCCCCCTCCCCTTGCTCCTTCAGACCCGGGACCGGAAGTGACGTCCCACCGTAGCTAGTCCCTGGGATCTAAACACCCCTCGTAGACCACGTCCACATCTCTTAAATACTCCCTTCATTAAATCCTCTTCACATGCCACCTGAAGCTGCTTTCTGTTCCCCATTAGAATCTGCTGGAATCACCACCTTTCCAGCCTCGTTCCAAATCCCGCCTCCTCCCGAAACTTTCTTTTCCACTGTAGTTAAGAGGGATTGCTCATCTCTCGTCACTCCCCAACATTCTTACTTAATTCCAGCACTCTGATGGAGCTCTATGGTTTTCAAAGTGTTTGACATAAATGAACTCATCTTTTCCTCACAACAGCCCTGAAAGATAGACAAGGTATTATTACCATTAAGGATCTCATTCGCATTTTGCAGAGAGCTGAAGCTTGTGGAGAATTAAGAGCCACGGCAGAGAACATGCGCCGATGAGGCTGTCATAATGCAGGCGGTTTGGGCTGTAGGATGACCTGAAATCCCACAGAGACAGGCTGGTGTGGGACGGGAGGCAGGTGCATCTAGCCAGATGGGGGCCGGGGGCATCTGTGGACAGTCAAGATCCAAGAAGACAAAAACCACTGCACGTGTGACCACAGAGCAGAGGACAAAGTCCTCAAGAAATACATAAGCTTTATTTGGGGAAAAAAACGCACATGCCCACGAGCTGATAATAGAACACAAAACAGAATGGGGTCAAATAGGAAGGGGCCTTAGGGCCAAGGACTCTTTGTTACGCTTTTCTGAATGTCCTGCCCCACCCGCACCTTGAATCGAACGAAGCACCTTGAACACAGGTGCTCGAGACAATGCCCTCACTTGTTCAGTCTCTACAGTGGGCTTCCTGCCCTGTCCCAGAGCCACCACCGGGACTACACAGATACGGCCCTGCTCTCAGAAGCCTTGTGATCAGTAGGAGGAATGCTAGTACCTAAAACATTACACAAGTAACCGGAATAGTACAACGATGGTAAGTACCCCACAGGAAGACAGAGAGAGTGGTGAGTAGGATCTCTGGGGATAGCTGACTGTGTTTAGGGCCGGTGCTCAGAAAACATTTTCCTCAGGGTATGTCCTTTAAACTGGGACCTAAAGGATGAATAGGAGTTTAACCAGAAAGACGGGAGGCTACCGAGCCCAGAAATTCCCATACCTGCAGAACAGCATACCCAAACCTTGTGATTCCTGCAGATCACGTGCCATTATGGACTTTTGTCTACAGTTCAAGTGCAGCAGGAGCCCAATAAAGCATTTGAACAGGAAAGTGACACAGGAGCTGCGCATTGTTTAAAAATTCTTCTGGCTGCAGAGTAGACAGAGGCTCCAGAGAGAAAACTTTGCCACCTCTCGACTGGCATCACAATCTGGGAAGAAGACGGTCCCTGGACCAGAGTCTCCATAGCAGAGACACAGACGGAGCGACTGGGACTTGTTCTTCAGGCAGCATCCATAAGCCTTGCTGTCAGACGAGGAGACAAGGGGTAGGAGTGGGAGGAAACAAGGATGACGAGGGGGCTTTTGGCTCACACAACTGAACAGGAGGTGGAGCTCCCGTACTGGGCTGGGGGAGACTGGAAAACAAGAGGGCAGGAAGATCAAGACTTCTGTTTAACAGGAAGGGATGGGGAGGGAGACAAACCATGAGACTCCTAGACTCACGAAATGAACTAAGGGTGCCTGGGAGGCGGGGGGTAGGGATAGGGTGGCTGGGCTGTGGACATTGGGGAGGGTATGTGCTGTGGTAAGTGCTGTGAAATGTGTAAGCCTGCCGATTCAGACATGTACCCTGGGCCAAATAATACATTATATGTTAATAAAAAAAAAAAGACTTCTGGGGCGCCTGGGTGGCTCAGTGGTTAAAGCCTCTGCCTTCGGCTCAGGTCATGTTCTCAGGGTCCTGGGATCGAGTCCCATGTCCGGCTCTCTGCTCAGCAGGGAGTCTGCTTCCCCCACCCCCCCACCTGCCTCTCTGCCTACTTGTGATCTCTCTCTCTGTGCCAAATAAATAAATAAAATCTTAAAAAAAAAAAAAAAAAAAGACTTCTGTTTAAGGCTAGGGTATTTAGCAACGGTGCCAGTTGTAGGTCATCAGCCATCCCCGCCTGGAGCTTGGAAGAGAGTTCTGGACTAGAAATATAAAATCGAGTCATCAGCTTACAGTCAAGGGACTTTCAACCGTATCCCAAGGGAAAGAGCGTGTGAGAAGAAATGAGAGCTCCAAGGAGAAGAAGCAACCAGCAAAATGGAAAGAAGCAGGACACTGAGATGGCCAGGAGCTTCAAAAGGGAGGGGCAGAGCCGCCGGGTTGAATGTCACTGAAAGGTCAGGCAGGGTAGACGGATCCATACCCATAGACAGAAGGGAACATGGCTGAGGTTTAAAGGCTCAGGTTACAGGTTTATATCCAGCGCATCAGGGTAACAGTCTCTGCGCTAAAATCCTCACTTAACATCATTCCCTACCAGGTTAAGGCCTGAAACCGCCCTGTGCTGGAAACCTCCCCAGGTTACCCCATCTTGCCCTCCCCCGCTGCCGGGCCAGGCCAGTGGAGCCTGGGCGCTGTCTCCCGAGCCTGGGCAGGGGCAGGCGCAGCTCAGGGCCTCCTCCAGGGGACAGAAATAGCCGCATAGATAATAAGATCGAACTGCTAGGAACGCTGGGTGTTGATTAAATTTTCATACCTCCATGACAGACTTTTTTCTGTGTCTTTTCCCCCCCTGTGTTTCTTTTTTGGTTGTTATTCCTGTTCCCAAAACATAAAGAAAACACAATGAAAGGAATTCTTCCCTTGCCTGTGTTTTGGCTGCAGATTTAAGGGCTGGGGCAGAGGGGAGCAGGGCTTAAGGGCTTTAAGGGCTCACTGGCTGAGCGAGGTCCCAGCATCTGGAAACAGCTGACGCAGACCCTGCTTCCCAGCCCCCATTCCTCTCCCTCCCAGGCTTCGCTCTCTCTCTCTTCCCCCTCATAGAGTTTTTCACTGCCTCTTCAGGCAGCCTCTTTGTCCACCTTCTGCCTCCCTCATCCCCATTCGGTCATCTTTCCTGCTCGCTCTCATTTCTCTCTTTCTGTTTCCTCCTCAATTGCACCCTAAGTTAAGCACAAGAATATATGGGCACGCACGCATGCACGCGCTCACGATTGACTTTCTTCTCTCTGCCTTTCCTCCCTCGCCTGATCAGTCTCTGGACAGCTCTCCTGATTTCCATTCTCAGAGAAGAGCCAGCAACCAGAGATCAGGGCTTTCTGAGAGAAGACAAATAACTGTCCATTCCTTCCTCCACAATCAGAATGACAAATGGGGCCTTTCTCGTGTCTCCCACACTCAGAGGGCTTTAGGGTCATGTCTCCCTCTTGTTCTACAAATTGGACTTACAAAGGGATAAAAGATTCCCTTTGACCTCTGTTAAGCAACTCTGTGTTAGGTTCAGGGAGGCATTCAGGGCCAGTCCTCACCCTGAGGAGATCAGAGTAGCCCAGAGAGGCCTTCTCTCCTCCCTCCAGCTGGGATGTGGGATCCCATCCAGCTTGGGGGGGAAGTAGGGCAAGGTGTGTAGTAAGCACCGGTCTACCTCAGTCCCACAGGCATTGTGACAGGCAACCTAATTTTATCTCAAGTGACTTGGCAGCAGCCTCACCCTTGTCAGTAGAAAGTGGCTTGAGGAGTCTAATTACGTGAGCCTGAGGCGTGGCCCTGCGCAGAGGCCACCTACCCACCCTTCCCCCAGGTAAGCACGGCCTCCAAGGGCCAAGCCCAGCCGCGCCATCTTTTCCCAATTCTCAGTTTTACCAGAGGGAAGTGTCGCCGGCCTCTGCTCCTGTTCCCAACAATTCCACAGCGGCCCCTCTCTGTGAAAAGAATTATCTCAAGCCTGTCAAGTTCCAGTCGTAAAGACGGCAGTAGGACCTGAGGGTTCTGATTCCTCCCCGAAAAAGGATGGCCAACCAAGGTGAGGCGAATTGCCCAATGACCACACTGGCGATCAATGGAACCTCAGTCTGAGAGGATCAGGGTGGAACCACTCACCTACTACTCGCCTCAAAGAGCAATGGCACTTGAAGTCTGGGCTTGTGGGCACCATTCATGGGAGTCAACAAGACCCTGCCTCTCAAATCAGGATGCATCCAGCAAATATAAGCTTGCCTCTTCTCTTAAAATCAGGGCTTCCACGATGAGACTAGCTTCCCAGCTCTGTGCCCCCTAGGGGAGGGCAAAGTGTGAAGGGGCCTGGGTCAGAGGGCCATTTTCAAGCTGCAAGTCAGCTAAGGGCTGCACCACTTTGACCAGCACTCTCTACCTAAGCTGCCTTCGGAGATCGTAAGGTGGGCACACTGGATTGCCTCCTTGCCCCAGTCACCCGAAGCTGAGCCAGCCCACGTCACCAGACACGGAAAGGCAGGCAGGCAGAGGCAAAAACAGGACAGAATAAGAAATAGGCTTCTCTAATTACTATAGAATCCTTCCTGGCAATCCAGAATTCCTTAGTACAGACGATCAAAGGTGAAAAATGCTTACTAGCATCTGACCAGTCTTCAAGTGTCCCAAACCCTCCAGGACTTCTATCAAAAGGACAGCCCTACTTTAACATTCTCTCTTATGAAGATATTAAAAAAAAAAAAAAAGAAAAAAGAAAGAAAGAAAAGGGAAGGAAAAAAAAAGATGTGTCATGGCAAAGTCTCCAGCCAGGCGCGGTAGGGGAAATAAACCTGTTCTCTCTTGGAAATACTAATTACAGCGTTCACACATGCATGCCTCATTAAAAAGTCAGTTTTCACACACAGCTACTCTGTACAACAATATAAAAAATAAAAATATAACACGTAAGCATATTAAACAAGTTGTCTACTCCCCTAAGTGGCCCTTTGGCAACACTTACTTTGAAATGGTTGTAGCATAATGGTTAAGAGCACAGATTCTGGGCACAGACAGCTTTGGTTTTCTCAACTGTAAAATAGGGACAGGACAGTCCTATTGGAACAGGTTGTTAAGAAAAATTAAGCAAATTTGTATTTATGGTATGCTTAGAACACTGCCTGGCATACAAAACGTGCTGTCTGGAGTGTGCCATGATTCCTCACCCTGGACCTCTCCTAACACTAAATATCCCCAAGGATGTAAGCAAGAGGTCTCCCGATCCTTAAGGCCAGCAGGTTTCCCTTCCTGGTTTTAAGGTTCAAATACCTCCAATTAATTCACAGATCCAAACTCTAGCCAGTGGTGTTGGAAGGTCACTGTGGCACCAACTGTGAGTCTGGGTGAAGGCTTTCTGAGGACTCCCTTGGGAGTTCTGACCTCTTCCCCACCCCCCAGTCAGAGACCTCACAGTTATCTTCATGCACAGAAATGGATCTTGGGGACCCTCAAATAAATCACTGTTTCTTTGGTTAATACGACCTTGATCAGCCCTTTTGTGGATTCATCTAAGCTCAAACGTGGGATGTGCAGTTTGTTAATAAAACTAAGCACATCTAGGTGCATGGCTCAATGCTGTGGAGGCCAGCTGACTTCTCTGATGGGAATGCTGTTTTCGGGTCCCTTCCAGCAGCCAGCCAACTCACAAAGGCACCCCAGAGGTCACCAGAGGGCCAGGGAGTACGAGACAGACCGTGCACTGACCAGCCCACCTGCCAGGAACTCACTTTTTGTCATTCATTTATCTGGCAAAGGTCTACCAAGAACTTACACCACCGTGCTGTGAACAGTGAGTGAGACAAAATTCCTACCCTCGTGGGGCTTGGACTCCAGTGTGATGAGTGAGCCTATTGACAGAATAAATGGGTAAAACCCTCACTGTGGTAAATCCCCTGAAAAGAAAGACAACGCGAAGGGGGATGTTGAATTTTAGCTAGGATGGTTATGAAAGGGCTCACTGAGGAGGAAAAAGAGTGAGGCCACAGTGGTAACTGGGGACGAACACTCCAGCAAGATGGCCTTAACAGGAAAGTCTCAAGGCAGGCGCATGTCTGACACGTGTGCACAAGGGAGCCACTGCGGCTGCAGTGCATGATGGGAAGAGTAGGCGAAGAGCAGGGGGTGCCGGGAGCAGGTCGCAGAGAGTCCCGCGGCCCCCCGGGAGAGCTCTAGCTACTACCCAGCAAGGGGGGAGGAGCCACTGGAGGGCTCCCTTCGGGAGTGACAAGCTCTCACTTAAAATTACCAAGGTCCTAGGGACAGAGAGATGGGGGTGCAAATGCTGCGAGCAAGCGGCACTCAGGCGCGGAGCGGGGTGTCGTGCTGGGGGTGAGAACGGGCGGCCGGGTTCTGGCTAATACGGAATGGGGAGCCAACGGGAATTACCGCTGAATTAAATGTGGGGTAGGAGAAGAAAAGAGAAGTCAAGGACGGCTTCAGGTTTGGCAGCTCCCGTGTCCACGGATGAAGGATGATGTAACAGGAATGTGAGTGATGCAACAAATGTGAACAAGTTGAGAGGAGCTGGGAGGCGGCAGAGGACCTGGAGGGCCAATACAGGAACCGTGAGAAGCAGCACGTGTTTGAAGAGGGAGCCCCGTGTCCAGCACGCAGTAGGCCCTCAGTGAAAGTTTGTTGAATGCAAAGAGGTACAGTTTTAGAAATAAAAACCAGGCTTTATAAACATCATCATCTTGAGGGAAAACATAATTTTCACAGAAGAAGAGGCAGAGACAAAAGGAAAATGAACCAAACCACAACAGACTCAAATCAAAGAGCTCTGAAATTCTCTCTGCCCTCAACCTGCAGCTTGCTCATGGGCTGGTAACGGGACTCCTGTTTTCATTCCCTAGGACAAAGCAGTTCCTACCCTACTCAAGAAACTGGCCCTAGAGCATGTTATTATCCCAATAACTTCCTAAGAGGACTAATAATGCTAATTGTGGGCTAAATTCCAGAAGAAAGAGCTCCAGGAGAAAAACCCCAAGTTCTCAGGGGCTTAGTAACAGGCCTACTGCTGTCCTAATACACAGTGAGTTATAGTTCCTCAGAGCTCACGCCTTGGCCTTCTTTAGGGACACCATTCCCCTGTGGGACATCAGCCAGTCAATCCTATGACTCTAAAATGATTAATAAATGTGTATGTTCTGAGACGCCTGGGGGGCTCAGTCGTTAAGCGTCTGCCTTCGGCTCAGGTCATGATCCCCGGGTCTGGGATCGAGTCCCACATGGGGCTCCTTGCTCAGCATTGAGCTTGCTTCTCTCTATCTGCCATTCCTCCTGCTTGTGCGCTCTCTTCCCCTTTCTCTCTCTCTCTGACGAATAAACAAATAAAATATTAGAAAAAAATTAAATGTGTATACCCTGCCTTGACCTCTCTTCTGAGCTCCAGACTCATCTACTCAACCAGTCACTCGTCACGGCATCTCCGGCTTGGATCACCAATAGGCATCGAATAGGCATCCCCCATTTAACATGGCCCCAACTGAACTCTTGACCTTGCCCAACCAACCTCCTTCTTGCATAGGTGTCCCTGTCTTGGTAACTGGCACCCCTGCTGATTCATCCTTGACTGGCCCCTGCCTTCCTCTCGCACCCACAGTAAGGCCATCAGCAAGTCCAATCAGCTGTGCCTTCAGAGCTCGACCCAATGTGACCACTGCCACCACACAACACGACCACTCCAGACTTCACGACCAGTGCCTTCTCACGATCTCCGCTCTTGCCCTGCTGTGGCCAGTCCTCCCCACAGCAGGCACGATCTTTCAGCACACGTCAGACCAGACCATTCATCTGCTCAAAATACCTCCACTTCCCATTAGATGAGAAAAAGACTCCAACCAGGCCACATTGGCTCTGGCCCCAGCTATCTCTCGGCTCACCTTGGAGCACTCTGGCTTTCTTGCTGTTCTTTGGACCTACCAACCAACTACTTTGCCATGCAAGACACTGTGAGATTTTTTTTTTTTTAAGATTTTATGTATTTATTTGACAGAGAGAGAGCTCACAAGCAGGCAGAGAGGCAGGCAGAGGAAGAGGGATAAGCAAGCTTCCCGCTGAGCAGAGATCCCGATGGGGGCCTCGATCCCAGGACCCCGAGATCACGACCTGAGCTGAAGGCAGAGGCTCAACCCACTGAGCCACCCAGGGGCCCCTCACCGTGAGGTTTCTCTACAAAGCTATTCTTGACCATTTCAGATAGATATGGCCATCGTCTTTATGACCCCCTAGCACTCGGCTCCCCTAAAAATGACTGAACACTTCATTATGGCATTGATTTGAACAGAGTCTGTTTTCCTTTCCTGAGGGCAGGAACACAATCTCTTTTACCCTCCAACACCTAGCACAGGTCCTGGCACTGAGTAGGTCCTCTAATGCTTGTTGTGTAAATTAAGTTGAACTGAATTCCCCTATCAGCCTCCATCTTCTCTCCTATTCTGCTCTAACAAAGGGCAGCAGGGAATAGTGGAAAGAATCTGGGCTTCTCTCCTTAGGCAAAACTAGGTTCCACTTCATAGCTGTGTGACCTTGGGCAGATCACTTACCCTCTCTGTGCCTCCACTGCTTCATTTGTAAAACAGGGAATGACAGGAGTCAATTTCAAGGCCACTGTAAGCATTAGAGGTCAGACGTGTGAAGTGCCCGGCATGGTGCCTGGCACACAGGAGGTGCAGGATAAATGGCAGCTAGTACGATTATCCGCATTTTCTATCTTGCATCTCTTTTTTCAGATTCACCTCCTGCTCAAAGAGATCCCAATAAAGTATGTTTTGTCCTGAGACAGGTGAGGTAACTAACACAAAGAGAAAGACACAAAGGTGTATGGACGAGAGGAGAGGCTTGACTCCAGGTGACGGAAGGGGAAGGGGCAGACTGAAGCCATGGGAAGCAAGACGACTGACAAGAACAACATCCTCCCTTTCTCCCCTCATGCCAGCTTCTGCTTACTGAATTGACCGTGACTTCAAAAGCCACCGAGGATCCAAGTTCCCTCATAGCTCTTCTGAGTGCCAGGGTTTCATACAAGAGACTGGTTGCCACAGCAGAAAGGGATCTGCAGGCTCTTCCAAATTAGAACAGGAATTTAATTAAACCAGGAGAGAAATGAGAGATGGGCAATGATGAAGGCCCAGGATATTTCCTTCCTTTGAGGGGAGGGTTGGGGTGGGGGCGGGGCAGAGCGAGGGGTCACCCCCCCCCCACAATCTGCCCCTCTCCTCCCTCTGCCCCTCAACCCGTCTCCTCCCACCCCCTACTTCCAACTCCTCCTTGGCATCCTTTGTCGTCCTTTTTCGGGCACCTAGGCCCCCACCCCAAAACCAGCTTTGTACAAAGCTCTCCCTCAAGACATATGTGTTGCTGACTCATTCTCCCAGCTTATAACAAAGCTTGAAACTTTTCATTCCCCAGTTATTATCTTTTCTCGCTCTTTCTACTTCATCTTGCTTCATGTTATGAATTATGTACAGTACTTCTGGTACTCCAGAAAGACCCTTTATCAAATCTGTAGAAAAGAGAATTCGTGAGTGATTTTGACGGACCAAGAGTCTCTTGAGATAACAAAGAGCTACCCAGGCCTGCGGGGAGTTGGAGCTTGAATATGCACACACACAGGCACGTGCAGGGGAGGGGGACATGCCACTCCATGGAGAGGAGACCCCCAAATCCTTTGGATCCAGCAACTATAATACATTCTAAGGACATTCTTTCTCCCCCACTCGTCTACCCTGTGGCAGGCTGCACAAAGCCGGGGTCATGCGGGGGTCCAGCTACGATCATGTCAGGTGGAAACCTACCTTTCCAGGAGGGGAAGCTCATGGCAGACTTTGCGCCGTCTGCAGTGCTAGGCGGTGCCTTCGTTTTATCTATAAATCATAAATCAATTTAAGCCCAGTGAAAGCGGCTTCCCAAGTGCCTGGGACAGAAAGCTCTTCAAGACCCTCCAGCAGAGGCTCTGTGCGTGTCATCAGCCGCAGCATGCTTGCCTTACCCCCCCGGGGGGAGGGAAACAGCCACCTTAAGTTTCCTTGGCCCCTCTGAATCTCCATGCCCAACCTCCTGTCTCTCTCCCCCCTCACCGCCCACTTCCCCACTTGCTAAAGGCACCCGAGATCCAGTTTAAATAACCTACTTCGCAGTTTATTTAGCTTTAAATGGAAGTCGTAAGACGAATGCAATAAATAACTTGGGCACAAAGGAGAGGCACGCGCCCTCCCCGTCCCTCCATCACACGCACGCACACACAAACTAAACACGGGCAAGCACGCCCGGCGGTAACCCTTCCCGGGCGGGCGTGCCGGGAGTCACAGTTGCGTCCAGCAGCGCAGGGTGGCAGGCGAGGTTCGTGTTCCCAGGTGGACTAAGGTCCTAGAGGGTAGACCGAAACCTCCGGCTCAACGAGGCAATGGAGTTTCTAACCCCAGGAGGACTAGAGCCATGGGTGCCCGCCTCTTTGGGGAGCAGGATCCCGATGACTCAGCCAGCCCGGGGTGCCTCTGCTATCCCTTCCCTACTTGCTCAGGTGGCACGCTCCCTGAGGGCCTGTACCAGGCTCCTCCCGTGCAACCGGCTGAGGAAGAGGAACCCGTCACAGAGTGAGGAGAGTGGCAGGCCTGAGGATGGTGGGGACGGTGGAGAGAGAGAGTCCTGAGAGAAGACCCCGGGAGAAATGTGTGCCAGCCTCAGTGACTACCCCAGCCCCACCTGAGTTTAGGAGGTGGGTGCTACCAAGAACTGGAAAGCAGCCACACCGGCGGTGAAGGAAGTGTGATGGCCTGGGTGGGCACGCACCTGCTGCCCTTGGGGGTCCTGCCTCTCCCTCCAAATCATTCCGGGAAGGCTCTCTGGTGGCGCCCCTATAGGCAGGTGGAGGTGCACCGCAATCTTCGCTCGGGGAAGGACTCATGTTCCCACATTCCCTTTCTTTTTTGCTTCATCTAGAAATCTGTTGTTTTTATACAAATTACTTGGGGCAGTGGCGGCTTTGTTTTACATCATCAAGGAAACAGCTAAAAAAGGTCATGGTATTATGATGTATTGTGCACAAAGGAAAGAGAAAGATGCTAACAATATTTTGAATATATATTCTACCTTTATTCCAAGGAATCCCATTGACCGTATCTGTCAAAACACATTTAAAGAAGATACGTGAAAAATCTGCATTGTAAAGCTCAATAGTGGAAATCCTCCTAACGTAACTCTTAACCTTAAAGTATTTTAATAATACCTTAAATTTATAAAGCATATCTTGGTGCACAAAGTACTTTTGCACACACATTCTTACTTAATTCTTACATCCATAATAGAACTAAGGACGGAATCGGTATTATGATTTAACAGAGGGTAAAATGAGTCTCATTGAGGTCATGTGACTTTCCTAAATCATGATTGCGGGGAGCAGGGAGTTGATAAGAAAACCTGGAACCGGACCCAGATCCCCCCAGCACAATCCAATGTCTAATACTACCTTATTCCTTATGGCATTCGCCATAGCAGCCTAACTGCTTTTCTATGATATTCATTCTTCAGTGATGTCACATAAGCAACTACTCAGTTCTGTTAAATTTAAAGTAAAAAGCTCAGTGTCGCGGAATAGGAAAGAAAACTTAAGTACCAGGTTGCTAACA
The DNA here is from genome assembly GCA_028646535.1 of Procyon lotor. Classification (NCBI taxonomy): domain Eukaryota; kingdom Metazoa; phylum Chordata; class Mammalia; order Carnivora; family Procyonidae; genus Procyon; species Procyon lotor. The sequence continues at coordinate 34,664,744 of CM053618.1, read as the reverse complement.
GCAATACTCTGCATTCACAGTGAATTATGTATATCAATATAATTATATTAATAGATTCATCTATGATACAGATAAAATCTACATTACTATTGTTTTTCTACCTTTCACAGTTCAGAGAATTTACACACACACACACACACACACACACACACACAAAGGATGTGGGCTTGCAATAGGGTCAATGTTTTATTTTGCCAAGAAAAGCCATTAACATTTAAAATTTTTAAATTCCAATGCAAGTTGAACAAGTTTGGTTTCATGAAGAACTATACTGCCGTTATTGTCTCATTCTGCCAGACTGGTAAGAACTTTCCCAAGGGCTCAGCCCTGACCCATTCAGAAACACTACTGTGGGTCAAGTTCAGGCCTGCCCTACACTTATAAAGTGTCAAAAATCCTGACGCACATTAAAATTTGGTGGCCATGCCCCATCAGCATTTCCCCATTATTCGGAGGTAATACAAGTTAGCAAGAACCGATATGAATGCTTCAAATGTATTCAGAAACCATTCTTTGCCAAATGCAGCTACGGTTTTCAATACACACATAATACAAACACCACCACATTTCTAGGCCAAAGGCAGGACATGAGAGCACCTAGTACACAACAGAGACGTAACCAGCAAACAGATGCAAAGGAAGAGAAAACGTGATGGGAGAATTCACCTTACATGCCCTTGAAACAACCAGACACTCTCTTTAAATAAGCAAAAAAATAAAATAAAATAATAAAATAAAATTTTCACTTAGTAAAACTGAGTTTCTAAGTGCACAGCTCATACAATCAAAAAGTCATGAGAAGAGCACTCCTATGGCAAAGTATTTTTCAAAGTACTTTTCTATGTTTTATCTCTTGTCATTGCTACAGGATTCTTTTGAGGTAGGAACATGAAGTCATATTATCCCTATATTACTTTTTTTAAAAGATTTTATTTATTTGAGGGAGGGAAAGAGAGAGAGAGAGAGAAACGGGAGTGAGGTGAGGGGCAGAGGGAGAAACAGACTCCCCAGTGAGCAGGGAGCCTGATGTGGGGCTCATTCCCAGGAGAGGACAGGATCAAGACCTGAGCCAAACGCAGACGCTTAACTACCTGAGCCACCCAGGAGCCCAAACCCCCACATTACTAATGAGAAGACTACTAGGACATTTATTTATTCATCTACTCAACACTTAAAAAGAGAGGTAAGTGTTTTGCCTACAATCACAGGGCTCCGGGCAGGAGGGGATCCAGTGGCCGGGGATCCAGTGGCCGTGCCCCTACCCTTGGTTACTTATCAAATCCCAAGCTGATTTTCAGGAAAGTAAAAAATGGAGCTTGTAAAAGCTTGTACAAGTCAAAGGTGGATTCAGTAATAGAAATGGATTCAAGAAACAAAAGTGTGTGTGCACCTGTGTGTGTGTGTGTGTGTGTGTGTGTGCGTAAGGAGTCTTCAACGTGGGGGCTGTCCGTGGTCAAGGTTCAGCACAAAAGGCAGGGCGTCCTTTTTCTTTGTTATGTTCCCAAACCCTGACACCTCTCTGGCTGCCGAGGTGTGGGTCTCTTTAAGAGCATTTCAGAGCCAGCTTCCAAGCCAGATGCCAACTGTGTCATGGAAATAAACTGCTAATTACATGCAAACCCTCTGTAAACACTCAAATTACCCGTCCCCCTACTTTTCACTTTTTTTTCCTCTACCTGCCTCTGGGGGAGGGAGCGGGGAGCTGAGCTGGAGTGAAGCAGGAAGGGCACCAGAGCCAGGAGCACTGCTCCTCAGGACCATGGTGCTCACTCCCCTCACCCAGCACAGAACCTCCGCTTGCACAGAGAGCCGGGCAGTCTGGAAGCCGCGACACCCCTGGTGGGTTCACATGGACTGGGTGAAATCAGTCCCTCGGTGGATACTTAATGACTAGTTAACCACGTGTGGGGACCTGTGACTGATGCCAGGAGACAGAAGGAATTCCCATAGGGAAGAGGGACAGAGACACCTAGAAGACAAGTCAAAACAGGGCAATCTGGAAAAAGCGCCCCACCAATGCTACTCACATTTAGGTCTGGGGGAGACTGCTTAGAGGAAAGATGCCCTCTCCTCTGACTTTCTCAGGGATAGTCAAGGAAGGCTCTCTCAAGGAGATGGCACCAAAGTCTCGGAGGAAAAACGTGGGTGCAAGATCGGCAAAGCGGCCAGCGGAAGGTACACAGTTGCTAGGCTGAGGACCCGGAAGGAGCGGACCCGCACAGCAGGCAGCGGGTCACTTCTGGCTGTCCACTCTCTGTCCACTCTGGGTGAGTGGTTTTCACAAGATGTTCTGAGCAATAATGTGTCGCTGTAGTGCTTCCTATGTGCCAGGCAGGTGCCAAGGGTTTTCTCCACCTGATCTCACTCAACTCTCCCAACCGCGTGAGGTGGGTCCCACAGTTACCATCGCTTGACAGATAGGGAAACTAAGGCACAGAGGGTAAGTAAGTTGCTGAATCCCACAGGCAGCATACAGCTGAGAACAGGCTTCCTAACCACTGTTACACCACCACTAGCACCAGAAATCAATTTTTTTTTCCCAAACAAGATCTTCATCAGAACATCAGTGCAGAAAACATACCCAAAAAGACACCTTTGGATCTAAAAGCATTTTATCTATTTAATCTATGTGTGATACAAAACGTGCATTCAACAAGGAGTCAATCACTTCGAGAAATGAGACGGTTTTTGGCAAGATACAAATTCAAAGTCAGGGCCACAGATGACAGGTGCAGTCTTGAATCAGCATTGGCATCCAGTTTATTTCTGTATCTTGTTTTAGTTTCACAGTATGGAGAAAATCCTGAATCACAGAGAAAAGTCATAGTGTGCTCACTTATATCCCTTCACATGAGCAAACAAGCTCAGGCCTGCATTTTTTAAAAAGGCTATCACAGAATACAAGCTTTCTAATCAACAGCACATTTACACGAAGTTCAAACGAACACCGAAGATGGCACAGAGAGCTTTATTTCAAGGTCTGCCCAAAACAGGATTATGCCATGATGACCACAGGTGGTCTCCAAGTGTGAAAATTGGGCCTATAATGCATTGATGATGTGTGGCTTTTTAAATCAGTTTTTTTTTTCTTTTTCATCATTTCCTACCTCATCAACTCTAATATGCCTTTCTTCACGGTTGAAGGTTTTAGAACTCAAAATATATGAAAATATAACATACAGAATGTAGTAGGTTCCTCCTCCCCCTCACCATGAAATGCTGTTATTACGTTTTTAGTAGATCTTATAATCAATGCTATGTATCTCAGATTCAAGGAAATGCAGTAGTTAAAAAATGTATTTTAAAAACAAAATCTGAGGGACGCCTGGGTGGCTCAGTCAATTAAGCGTCAGCCTTTGGCTCAGTCATGGTCCCAGGGTAGTGCGATCGAGTCCCACGTCCGGCTCCCTGCTCAGCAGGGAGTCTGCTTAATCTTCTGCCTCTTTCCCCACGGCTCATGCTCTCTCTCTCTCTGTCGAATAAATAAAATCTTTAAAAAAAAAAAAAAATTGAAACCATTTTGTAGAAGCCACCAGAGTCTGTCTAAAGATCTCAGCAGATAAGTCCTTA
>CM053618.1:34636104-34660674 GCA_028646535.1 Procyon lotor | reverse complement strand
GACCCTGCTTCCTCTCTCTCTGCCTGCCTCTCTGCCTACTTGGGATCTCTCTCTCTGTCAAATAAATAAATAAAATCTTTAAAAAAAAAAAAAAAAAAAAGAAAAGAAAACAGAAACAATAGAAGGAGAATTTCCACAAGCTTCTGTCACCTCGTCTACCCACATGGCAGCCTTGAGTCTTCCCTTCTAGGGCTGTGGATGAACCATCAGAGCATGGGCCAAACAGAACCCTCCCCACCTGTGCCCTGAGCCCATTCTCTCTGCTGTGGTAGAACATTTCACTGACGGTCCTCCTTCTCCTACATCAGCAATGATTTTTATCTTGACTGGATCGTTCTCACCAGTAAATAAACCAGATTTCTTCCATCTGCCGCATTGTCTCTGCTTCCCTTTCAAACCAAACTCAATACAATGGTCTGTACTCACCGTTTCCAATCTTCTCTTAAGCCTTCTCCTATCATACTTTCACACTTCCACTGCACTCAAATTTGACTCCTTCCCTTCTTCTTGCCTAAAGCATTCTCTTAATTTGGTCTCTAGGACACCACAACCCCTGATTTCCATCTTTCCTCCCTATTGCTCCTTCTTAGTCTTTTTGTTGTTACCTCAACTCACCAGCCTCTTAACATGGGAACTCAGTTCAGGAACCTCTTCTCTATAACCTATAGTTAGAGAGGTTTATCCAGTCTTGTGATTTAAGTACCATCTACACACTGCAAACCTCCAACATTCACCTCCAGCCCTGAATTTGTTTATCCACCTCCCTCTTATATGTCAAGTCAAATAAGTATCACTAAGTCTCAGCTCATGTGCAAACCCAATTTTGAACTTTCCTCCCAACCTATTCACCTACAGCCTTCCCCAAGTTTGTGAATGTCAACTCCACTTTTCTGATCGTCTTTCCTCGTACATCCAGTCCACTAGAGAATACCACGGTCTTAATCCAACCACTTTCACCTCCTCCACTGCTACTTGCCTGGCCCAAGCCTCCATCATCCCTGTTTTAGATCACTGCAATACCTCTTAACTTGTCTCCCTGCTTCTGGCCTTGCTCCTTCATGGTCTATTCTCAGCTAAGCAGCTGGAATGGTCCTTTTAAAACGTAACTCAGGTCCTGTCCCTCTTCTCCCCCAAATCCTATCGCTTCCCTCTCACTCAGAGTACCTACCAGATTATTTACAATGGCCTACAAGGTTCCACACCATCTGGCTGGCTGTTGTGTCTCCTCTTGACCCGATGATCTTGTACTTTCCCCCTCACTCACTACGTTCCAACATACTGGCCTCTTTGCTATTCAGATATACTCAGAACCTGCCCATCTCAGCATCTCCGTAATAACTATCTCATCTCCCTGGGACACTTTCCCCCCGGTTCATCCCTCACCTGCTCCAGGTCTTAGCTCACATGCCATCTTCTCAATACGGTCCTCCCTGACATCTCCATTTAGAATTGCAACCAACTTCTTCCTCCCCTACTTTATTTTTCTCCACCGCACCTGTCACCATCAGACACACCGTTTTACTTATTTATTCCGCATGCATTTCCCAGTAGAATGTAAGCTCCATGATGACAGGGACTTTCTCACGTTTTATTCTCTGCCGTATCCAGAACAGTTCCTAGCACATAACAAATTGTTAATCAATATTTATTGAATAATGAGTTCATGAATCAATCTGTGAATGTAAATAGAGAAAAATGCAAATAGAGAAAAGACAAAGGTTTAGAAGACTTTGCTTTGAGTACAGGAAATAGTCTTCTACTCCCTCTGCTCTTTCTCTTTCTTGAAGAGCCTGGCAAGCAATGTGCCCAGGTGCCTGGGCAGAATTAGAGGGAATAAGGAATTATAGTTCCTTTTGAGCACATACACCCTGCCTCTAGCCTCAGCAGAAAAGGAGACAGACTAACTTCCAGCATATATTTATCAACCTCTCTGTGGACAAGTCACAGGTGAAGAGACATGAGTATCAGATTCCGAGAGTCATCTGTATTACAAAGTCCCAGATTCCTACAAAAACACGGGAATAGGACAGTGCAGACAGGGACGTGGGGGACAGGGAGGGGAAAACAAACAACCTATTCCACAGCATGATTGATCCTGGATACAGGTGTCTGCAACTTCTGTCCACCATACACGTGATCCTAGATCAACGGTGAACCCTCTCACCCCATCACCCAGATAATGGCAGGCTCCTGCCCACTCATTGTCAAATGAGTTTTGCATACGTTCTGTTCCCAGGGCACGCAGGGGAGGTGGTGGGGGAAGACCCAAGCAAAGATGAGTAGATGCGTTTCCTAGTCTCATGGACCCTCGAACCAAAACATTCTCTGTGGATCTCATAAAATCAGAGAAACTTCAGGAAGCTGGAGAATGGCAGTTTTTCATCAACCCCTGGATATGGTGATATTCTTTCACTGTGCTTGGTGTTTAAAAAAAAAGGAAAGAAAGAAAGAAGCAATATGCCCCGCGTGGAGCAACTTGTGCTGAGACCCACAGCAGCAAAAACAGCTTAATATCTGTTCTAGTTGTAGTTTCATGTAACCTTTAACCAGCACATTTGGAGTGACCTGATCAGTACCAGTGAGGTGATCTGCCTGACAGAGCCCTGCCCTTCCCAAAAGGAAGGTGACCTTGCCTGAAACAATCCACTCTTTGTTAGAAACCTTTTTTTCTGCTCCCTTCTGCCTATAAAAGCCTACTATTTTGTACAGCAACTTGGGGCTTCTATTTACTAGATAGGGTACTGCTTGACTCATGATTCACTGAATAAAGCCAATTTGATCTTCAAATTTACTCAGCTAAATTTTGTTAACAGATTTGGTGGCAGTGATAAGATCCAAAATGAACTTCCGAGGGTTTCAGGGACAACAAGAAACATGGGCATGGTGCCTGCAAACCCTTTTGAGTGCTCTGTCTTTCTCACCATTTCTGAGGGCTGTGGGGAGGTGCACCCCTTAGTTCGGAGCGCTGATGGCTTTGCATCAAGCTCCAGATCTAATTAGCTTTTGAGTCATTTCCGCAATGGGAACTACTGACGGTTCACACTGCAATTCTCACCTAATTGGTGGAAACTCCCAGCCCCTGATCTTATACCACGATCTGCATGAGAAGAGACAGTGGCAGTTCATGGCTCTCCATTTCTGTGGAGCCCCCTGTCTGCGGTCCCCATTTGTTGAGATCTTCTAGTTCAGTCCCTTCCCCAATCCTCCCATGGTGGGAACTGTGATGGTAGTGCGCACAGGTCTTCTCTCGGCCATGACACAGTAACATCTCGTAGTTACTACCCATGTATTAGAGCGCACAGGTTTGTCTGTCTTATTTTGTGTAGACAAGTCTGTTGCTAATGGGAATCTTAAAAGCAGCCGCAGAATTGGTAGCGATAGATCAAGCATTTAAGAGCTATTGGGGTTCTTAGCACATCACCTGACAACTCCTATTAGAACCAGCTTGTCGTGGGACAGGTTAGATAGACACAAGGTAATCTGCCAAACCCTAGAAAACTTCTGTGCGATGAAGTACCTGAGGAAACATAACACAGTCCCCAAACCAGGAGTACATCCTTTTAGGAATTAGTTTGGCTCCAAGAGGCCCAAAGGCTTAGCTTAAAAATAAACAATAGGGGCACCTGGGTGGCTCAGTCGTTAAGCGGCTGCCTTCGGCCCAGGTCAGATCCCAGGGGCCTGGGATCGAGCCCCGCATCGGGCTCTCCGCTCTTTGGGAAGCCTGCTTCTCCCGCTACCATTCCCTCTGCTTGTATTCCCTCTCTCGCTGTGTTTCTCGCTGTCAAATAAATAAAATCTTTAAAAAATAAATAAATAAATAAATAAATAAACAATAAAGAATAAAAATGGTATCCTTCAATTCCAAAGAGTTGAATATGCCACTTTCCAGCACACTTGTTTATTTTATATCTAAGAACTATGGTTCCAGGATATTAATAGCTACAAAAATGGCAAATCTTACTAAAGACCACCTAGAATTACAATGGCCAATATGGGGAACACTCCAATTAGACAAGATCGTTCATTTAAGAAGTGCACTTGAAAGTAAGGGTTCCTGAATTAAACAGACTGTAGACCTATTTTAATTGCTATGCAAGAGATTCTAAAAGGCTTCAAGATTCTAAAATTGCTTCATTAAAAAATTCGTTGCAAAAGCTAATGAAAAATTAAAGACACGGGAGGTACTTAAAATAAGACCTGCCCCCCTCTATCCTCCTTTTACCTGAGTATTCACAGTCTAATAATCTTCCATCTGAATTGCCTTTCTACTTTGAAGAGGCTACAAGACCATAAACACAAGTCTGCCAAGTTAGTGGTCTTACAGATATCCTCATGTACTCTTGAAGGAGGGCCCCTGTGTGAGTCCCTCTCAAGGCTGATGGCACTCTGAAGAATTTTCTGGTAAACTTCTATGTTACTCTCTTAAATGACTTAGAGAACCCAAATTATAATTAAGGAAAAATCTTGCCAAATTCTGCTAGGTATCGGAGCTGACAGAGGGGATCCTAGGAACAATGACAAAACCTAGACTCACTGTAAAAATTCTTACCAGAGTCAGTTCTCTTAGACCTTTGTCTGTAGGGCCCAGCTGAAAAAGAAGGATAAAATTTCACTCTCTTCCTTTCCAACTCCAGACTTATTGGTTATTGACCCTTTCTCTTCCAAGGATGACTGCCTTCTCACCATATCCTAAGAACTTGGCTTGGCTTTCTGCCTGCCTGGGACCTGCAGGTTATCAGTTCCTTCCTTTGGCTATCTTTGGGAGTAGATCTAAATCTTGTGAAGATCATATCTTTTGCACCCTCTGTGAGGACACCGCTCGGGTCCATGAGGTTGTTTAATTCTGCCAGATGCATTCACTTACCATAACTTGGTAAGATATTTGAAAGGAATTAATAACCCTATAATCGGAAATTTGGCCAAACTGGAAGCTGATATTCAGAGTCTAATAGCAATTTTAGGCCCTCTCCCCTAAACTAAATGTTTGTGGAGGGAAAGAAAAACATTCCAACATAGGTGGGTAGGTTTCATAAGCAATTAATCTCATGTATTCATCTCAAAAGGCTTGTATTATAAAAACTCTGGCCTTAGGAAACAGAAGTCCTTTGTGCATTGTTTCCCTATACCTTTTGAGGTACAAGTGTTCTTCCTACCTGGTCTTCTTCAAGAACTCTTATCTAGGTCATTTCTTTGAAATGCAAACTTCAGAGAGGTAATTCTTTCCAGAAAGAAAGAAAGAACAGAAAGGGGAAAGATTATTTTAAAACTCAGGCAAATAAAAATCTTAAGTATCTTCTCCACACATACTAATAAAAAGCATTAGCCTTCTGAGCAAGTAATCTTAAATTATTCCACCTGCCAGAAAAGTATTGTGGATCCAACCTCTTTTATAACTACTTGATTCATGGCTAAAATTTTTAAATGGAAGGCATAAGGGTTTTTTTGTGTCTATTTATGTGTATCTACATATATGTGTTGTACATGTATGATAATTTTCTATCTCTAGATATTGATATTTGATTTAGGATAACCAAAATCAATTTGCAAGAGAGTTCTATTTCATTAGCCCAAGGATCATTAAGTGCTTATATGAATCGGTATTCATAAAATTCTTAGAATTGTAATGAAAACTAACCAAATGCCTTTCAGGTTCCCGTGATCTCAGATAATCTTTAGTAATTAAACACTAGTTTATTAGTTTAATTAAAATAGACATTATCTTTAAAGTTATCAAAATTAAAAATAATGCCAACATACAACTTTTATTCATCCTGGGTTTACTAGTCAAACAAATTCATGTCATCTCTGTTACAAAACTTGTCAACAAGAAAAAAATAACTTCGTACAATGCCATTTTCCAAATGTTCTGAACATAATTATTGAAAACAAGATTAAATAGATGTAAGTGGGATAAAAAGTCTTAAGATGTTTTTAATAGTTTCCCAAATCTTTTGGATAACCTGAAACCTTAAGATTTTGCTAAGTTAACTTACATGATGGATAGTCATTATATATCTGGATCACTTCCAAATAAGATAAAATATTGAAACATTAATTACTGAATATAAGTGATCCATTTTGGCTTCCTTTCACAGAGGAACTAAAGATATTTGAGTCTGTTCGTTTTATGCTATGCTGAAAAATTTACTATGAGAAAGCGTGTGTTTCTAGAAATTATAAAAAGTCTGCCAATCCACAGAATGCTAGTATAAGAGACAGCTCATAATTGTTTATTCTTACTAAAAGGTAAGATTTTTGAGGGTTAAAAATTCTAACATATGTAATTAAAGCCACTAAGGTTTGTGGAAGAGGAATCTTTGGAAAGGAATTTTATGCATGGTCAGGACTTGCTAAGATTGAAATGAATTTAATTAAGTGAATGTCTTTCAATATCAAAAGTAAGCTAGAACAAAATTAGAATTTGGGTTTCTCTCTGTTAAAAGAACTAAGTTTTATTGGACTGTTGGTCTGCTCTTGATAAGACACTGAAAAGTTTTCTTTACTTTTTAAGTAATCTGCCTGAACAGCAAAGATTTTGTATCTTACCAAAATAATTTGCCATACTTCATGTTATCTTCATAACATATCGGGTCACTGATTACTTGAAGAAAACTGAGTCTTCTTTATTTAAAAAGCCAAGTTCCTTTTTTTTCCCAACTACTCAACTTTCTGTATTTGCCTACAAAATCTCTAATTGTTAGTATTGGTTAAATACATACCTAAGTGTTGTTTCACAATGACTTATAATCCAACTTGACTAAGTGTTTTAAAACCTTTAATATTTTTGACAAACTTCCCAAAATTAAATCCTAAATAAAGCCTTTTGCCTTATAACTACCTTTGGGATTTTTCAGAGGGTCCCTGGAACATCTCAAAAGATTGATTTATTTCCTTATAAGAAGTGAGATGTTAAGCTAATTAGGCTTATTTGGCATGTTAAATTACATAGGAAGCAATGTCAAATAAGAAGTAATACTAAGGGGCACCTAGGTGGCTCAGTCCGTTAAGCATCTGCCTTCGGCTCAGGTCGTGATCCGAGGGTTCTGGGATTGAGCCCCACATCAGGCTCCCTGCTTGGTGGGGAGCCTGCTTCTCCCTCTCACATTCCCCCTGCTTGTGCTCCCTCTCTCTATCAATCAATAAATAAAATCTGTAAAAAAATAAAAAAGTAATATTAAGTCTTTATGTTGTTTTTGTATAGGAAAATCTTATTAGTGTTCTAGAAACTGTATGAAATTCCTAGAAATCTGATATGTCCTGATATGTAATGCTATCAGTCATAATTTTAAAATGCTGTCTATCATAGAAGTAACCAAATTTCTTTGTCAATTCCATTATGACAAAGTCTTATCAGATCTTTAACAATGAGCACGGCTCAAGTCTTTTGTCATTTACAGGCAGTTATTGTTTTTTATTCAGATGCTTTTGCAAAGATGTTCCACAAAGTGCTTCATCTTCAGGGAGATCCATAGGAAGGACTTTGGCAAGCACAGGTTCTGATAACTTTAAGATAATAAAACTGAACTGGGTAAGATTTTCCAGGACCAATGTAAAAACTGAATTCAAGCAGAACAAGTATTAACTACAAGGGACTGAACAAACTAAGGGGGATGATTATAATTCTTTATGACTTTTTGTTTGAAACATCGTTAGTTCTTTAATGTTTTGTTTTTCTAGAAACAAAAAACCTTTTCTTAAGCTATCCATGACTTATAACATTTTGGTAACGTACATTTTTGTAAAAAAGGTGAAACATTTACTTTTTCTCCCTACCCAATTCCTCCAGAAATCAGAAATTCTTTAGTATTCTTTCCATGGCAATATAATTAGTTATGTGCATAAGTTCAACAAGAATCCATTCTCCCCGCAATAGAACACAATGGAAACTTTGAAAGTATTACCAAAGCTTTGACTGGAATATAATATTTGAGGAAGATGTATATAGACTCAGATATGACCAGACAGCTTAAGTAACTATTTGGAAAGATCATCCTGATACCTTGCTTATTAGAAGGTTCCTGGCAGCCTTACCAAATAAGGAAGAAAGGTCACTGCCTGACAGACCCAGAAACAACAAGATATTTTGAGGGACCTTGAGAAGAGAGGAATTCAGCCGAACTGTAGGTATTATAGGCAAAATCTATAGCAAGCCTTTGCCTTAGCTTTCTGGCCTCCAAGAATTTTTTAGAGCTCAGTCTGAGATTCCCGAAGAAAAGTTCCAGCAAAGCAGTCTTCAAAAAGAACTTATATAGTCAATCATTATTTTTGCTGTGTTTATATAGTCAGGTTATGTTTAATGCAGATAAATGAGTATTACTATGATTATCTTTGGTTAAAAGAATGGGAGTGATTGTAGAAAGAAAAATTATGTTTGTACCTTTGTAGGTATTAGATTCTAGTCCTGTTAATTGTCTTTAAGGTTTTGTTCTATACCTATAAACTGGACTGGATCCTGAATTTTTCTAGTTTCCTCAAATAGCTGGCTACAACTCTCTAAGCTAATGTTTCCAATTAGTTTCTTTCTGATTCAAAATCACTAAGAACAGAAACTGCCCTTGAATGTCCTTGGAAGGCATTATACCAGGTCCTCTTCACCCAGCCAAACTTCAGAGATCTGAACTTTGGATATCTGTCTCACAGCTAAAGAAGGTTCCACCCAACATATGGTCCTGTTCACCAGCTAGAGACCTCAAAATCAAATTGATGGGGAAGAAAAGTAGCTAATGTCTAAGTACATTGCTTCCACACAAAATGCTGGCTCAAGACTTCATACTTTAAGCATAAAACTCTTCTTTTCTTTCTTTCCTTTGCTCTGGCATTGGTCTAGAAAGATAATGCCATCATCCGTATCTCCTAGGCCACTGTATCTCCTAAGACCTTTCAGACTGCTTGATTAGTCATCAAAAACTCTGATCTGTCCATTAACAGTGCCTTCTTAGTGGGGGTGGTTTGTGCCCCAACAGAATTTATCTTTGTCTGTAGTGGTTATCATTCTTGGGCCTATGAATCCCTAAATGGCCGGCACATAACTGAGGAATGCCTCTTTGCCTAACCACCCCTACATTTTCACAAATAGAATGGGCTACTTCACGGGTCAATTCCCCTGAATATACAACACTGGTTTAGAAAAGACCTACCAGGAAGAGCTTTATGATTCAGGATTTGCTTCCTTTGTCAAGTTTCTACTTCCCTGGTTAGGAGTGAATACAAATGAGGCTCTGGTCAAGAAACTCTCCTTAACTCTTAAAAGTAATGCAGAATATGCTGGTAAAACAACAGCTGCCCAACAAAGGTCCTGAGACTCTCTAGCCAAACTTCTTGATAAAAGGACAGCCCTCGACCGTCTTAGCTGAGTAAGAAGGTGTCTGTGCTGTGGCCAGCACCACAGGCTGTACGTGGATTATCACTTCTAGGAAAGTGGAAACCCAGCTTCATAACGTCACTGAACTGGCTTAAGAAAGTGACTCCTTCAACAGGGTCTTTGATTTATTGGATTTTGATTGGTTTGGGTCTTGGAGACCAAGGCTCTGAAGAACACTCTAGATACGGGGAATTATCCTACTTATAATAATAATAGCAGTAGTCTCCCTGGTACACTCTATTCTCTCACAAGCTTTAAATGCATGCTCACAGCCACTACTCACCAAGCAAATAACCTCCCTAAGGCTGGAATGCCAGAAAAGGAATGAAGAAAATGACTGACTACAAAACTGTAGGCTTGAAGTTTTGACCTGTGAATGCCACAGAGATTCAGAAACAAACAAATGAACAAAAAGCACCCTATCACAACCTGTGAGTATCACATAGAGGATCAGTAAAAGCTCTGAGAACTTCAGAGCAGTAGCTGCAAAGGCACTCATGCCTTCAATTTTGATCACATCTTTCAGTTAAGATGAGATTTAGATCAAAAAGTGGGAATTGTTAAAAAGAAGGAGGAGGGGGTGAGGAGGAAGAGAGGAGGGAGGAGGAAGGGGAGGAGGGAGGAGGAGGAAAGAAAGAAACAGGAGGCCTCAGATCACATAGGGAAACAAGACTGAACATCTTGTAGTTTCAGCCTCTCCCAGGAATATAACCTTGAACCAGAGCATCTGGAGTTACTGATCAGTGCCCTTGAGGTAATCTGCCTGAAAGAGCCCTGCCTTTCCCCCAGGGGAAGGTGACCTTGCCCGAAACAATCCACTCTCCTTAGAAATTTCCTTTTTCCACTCGGGTCTGCCTAAAAGCCTTCCCTTTTGCGAGATGGGATACTGCCCAATTCATGAATCATTGAAAAAGCCAACTTGATCTTCAAATTTACTCAGCTGAATTTTATTTTTGACCATCGGGCATAACACACTTGAGCAAAATCTTAAAGCAAAAAGTGAATGACTGTCAACTATTTCACAAATATTGACTGTGTGCTTCTGAGAGAAGGCAACTGAAAAACAGAGCTAGCGGCGCTGTTACAGACCAAAGAACCGAGAAGTGAGGAAGACTCTCAGAAAGCCTCCAGACTACAAGTCGCCTCATACAAAAGCCAGTGAAGTCTGTAAACATCTCCTCCTCTACCGCAGCACAGAGCCTCCTTGCCAGTGAGAACAGACCCAGCTGTGTACCAGGAGAAAGAGCCCCCCTCGGAGAAATGTGCACACCCACCTGACCTTCTCAATACCAAGTGAGAAGAGAAATGGCTCAAGCCTCAGAAATACAGATGAAAAACGACGGACTTTAAGAACAGAGGCTGGAGTAACTGAGGACGGAGACCAGGAACCTCTGAAGTCTGCATGTGAGTCCTGGTAACACAAACGGCGGATCACACCAGACCAGGGTACCAACAGGACCAGACCGACCAGAAGCAGGAGCGAGCAGGTCTTCTGAGCTCTATGCCATCTGGGTGACCAGGACTGGAAGTTAACAAGAGAGCCACGCATACCCCTGCGCAGTGAACCACCTTGACCGCGGGCAAAAATGTATTGTGCCAAAGAAGGAACACCTATTCAGGGCAGGAGAAGTAACATGAATTAAACTAGCAAGAATAGGAGAGGGTTTGCAAGTTGAGGAGACCTTGGGAGAGATAGTCAAAACAGGAAGAAGCCGCCAGCAGAACTGTGGACTGCTTTGCATTCTTTCTACCACAAGAGGGAGGGAAGCCAAGAATACAGTTGGAGTTTGACCAAGCCAAACTGAAATTTGGGCAGACACTAAATGGAGCAAGCCTGACTGCAGGTCGCCCCCACAAGAAGAGCCCTCCCTGCCCCTTACAATAATGCATTCTAATGAAAAAAGCTGCATGCAAATGAAGTTAAAAGTCACCCAGAGCCCGTTACACGCACCTGATGGATTGTTGAACTCTACACCTGAAACTAATGATGTACTATATGTTGGCTAATTGAATTTAAATTAAAAAAAAAAAAAAAGTAACCCATAGCAGAGCAAACTAAGCCACAGGAGGCATGCAGGGAGAGTCTGTGTGACAGAAAAGGGATGCAAACAGGAGGGAAGCATTTAAATTGTATAGAGAGAGGTTAAACCCAAGTCCACATGCTTGAGAGAGCTTCCGTGTACTGTGTAAACCTGAAGGTTCTCCTCCTGGTTTGAGCACAACCGGTGTCAGTATTTCATACATACTTGTTGCCACCATTGACTAGAAGAGGCGCTGGACTGGGAAGTGGGAACCCCCTCTCTACCTGCCACCCCCCACCCCAGTCCCTTGTGGCCTGGGTGACGTATTACAGCAGCCGAGGGAGTTGAGCCTTCCCAGGATACGGGGTAGGAAGGGAACCCAACAGTTACGTTTGCATCTCATTGGGATGGTGGTAATAATGGCAGAGTGAGAGGTTTTCTCTGTGGAGAAACGTCCGTATACGCGTACCTGAATTCGTAATATGGGATTTACTAGTTGTTCACGATTAATTGCATGGTGTGCAACCAATCCTAATATAGATGTAAAACTGTGTCATTACCAAGTCCTGAGTTAAAAGAAAAAGATGAAGAATACTCAGGAATTTTGAATCGGCTATGAGAATCCTCAATTTTTCAGCCATCGCCTTTCTTAGGCATCTCGCATCTCACACTTTCAACAGGTACAGGAACAGTGAAAGGAATGATAAATGAGTTAATCTGTACTACTTAAATTATTTCCCTCTCTCCCTGACCCCCTCTTCCTTTCCAAGCTGAATGGCTGAGTCTGGGTAGATTGAAAGCATCTATGATGGAGTCCCAGCATATCTGGCAAGCCCTACCCCCAACAGTACAAAGACTCGGCTTCTCTGAACCTGCTCTTCCAGAAGCAGAAGAAAAGGCTGTGCATCCAGCCTCTGGAACAGAGACCGCCTGGCTCAGGCTCCAAGCCCCAGTTTCCTGCTTAACTGGATGGAGCCCAGCCTTTGCTGGCTCTTTCTTCTGAGGGGGCCACACTGTCCTTGTCCCACTGGCTGAAAAATGAGTGTCTTTTTCATCCAACTTCTCCTGAATCAAGGGGTAGTGATCCACCTCTAACTAGCACCTCTACCTGTGGACTCCCGGCTCCCCGCTCCTAGATCCAATGTTGTGGAAAGTGAAATCATTTCAACGTGGACAGAGGTTCATTCTTCCCCGAGAGTCTCTACATTTTAGAGACCAGACCTACAGCTCAACTCATTCCCTCAACCCTGGATTCAACCACGAGGATAGCAGGAGGCCTTCAGTCAGCTGAAGTTCAATAGCGACAGGCTGGAAGTCGGAGAGAACGTGAGTCTGTGACCTCGGGGGCACATGCAGTGAAAGGTTTCAGGGGATCAGCAGCTTGACCTCTTCTCCTCCCTGCTTCCTCACTGGAGCAAAAGTAGAGAAAAGGGCAAGATCACTGTCTCCGAGTGGCCTCCATATCTATGTCAGGTAGACAACTGGAGAGAAATGGGAACTTAAAAAGTGCACCATGAGAGCAAGCACCTTTTCCCCTCGTATTTCCCTAGTATCTAGCGAAGTGCTTGGCATATAGTAGATGCTCACTTAATATCTGTTGAATTAATGAATGAACAAAGGAACTCATGCACATTCTGGGTGACTTTTCAGCTGCGCTCCTACTTGTCTCGGCACCACCAGCGCCCCGGCTCAGGAGGGCCAACAGATCACGCCTGTAGGTTCAGATGCAACACTTCTCCTTTCAGGCTTTCAATGCATTTATCACATCACTTAGGTGAGTCTACACATATAATTGAAATGCATCACTCCCGAAGCCCCACGAGTGACACCAGCCACAGTGGGGCCAGTGCTGTCATTTCCAGAGACGCCTGGCTCATCTGAGTGACACGGTCTCCAGACATTTCAAATAAGGAGCACCTACACTCATCCATCTTGCCTCCCTCCCCTCCCACCTGCTACCCCCACAGCTGGTGAGAATCTCAGAATGCCCTCAAGGTGTTTCTAGGTCACAAGCAACCCTTGGGCTTGTGGCACGCAAACTGGTCCTTGGGACTTCTTCACTGCCCTGTAGAGATTTAGCATAACAGCCTGGGGCTCTTTTGCACAAAGCTCAGGCCTGACTTGCTCGCCCCCTATGGAGATGAACCCAGGTTAGTAACGGACATGTACTAAGCACCTACTTGCGCAGGCCTTGTATAGAGGCTGGCTCTTCGGGCATTACGGACCAGCTGAGTCCCTCCTGAGACACAGCATCTCCTTTCCCTCCAGTGTAGACTATCTCTAGCGCTCCTTCTGACAAGCGCTTTATGTAAGCTATCCCGTGCCTACCCCTAGCCCCATTAAGGTTTCTACAGATGGAACCAGGTTTAAAGGAAACAGAGGGCACCTTGGGGTAAAGGCAGCCTGATAAAGTGAAGATAAGAGGTACAATCATTCCAAAATGTCTGCTTCAGGGTGGGCTGGCTAAATGCACAGGAGAATGCACACCTTTCTAAGCACCTATGCGAAGGCAACCTACCCAGACTGCTGTGCCCCCTTGGGTTCCTCCTGCATCAAAGCACACGCCTCCCCGACCCCTGTCACTTTAGAACTTGTGCTCTGCCCACGCCTTCCACCACTTGTTAAAATCGAACTCTGGGAGGCAGAAGATCCTTCAGTGGTCACCTGGTCTGACTTGTGTCGCCATGCCCAGAATCCCCTAACATCCCCGACAGGCACTCAGATAGCCTTGTGCGCCAGCTCAGAACTTTCCAAATGTGCCTGATCATACGAGCCACCAGAAGCATTTGTAAAAAGCATATAGCCCACGAACTCTTTGAAGCTACACAAAATCAAAACCTGCCCAGAAGGGACCTATGAACCCAAGTTTTAACAAGCGCCCCTAGTGAGTCCTGCAATTAAGCATGTTTCTTATGCGCACGTGATGCACTCATTCTTGACAGGAGTTGCATCTCAGCCTCAGCTAGGAAGCTTTAAAAAAAAATCAGTGACAGGCCTTTACCCCTAGTTATTCCTACTTCATCTGTCTGGAGTGGAGCCCAGGAGGTGTCATTGTTTAAAGCCATGAGCTGATTCTCGTCCTCAGCCAGGGTTGAGACTGAAATATCTTCCCCAGCCGATGGTAAGCTCTTCGAGGCTAGCAACCACAGAGTCTACGCCTCCTGGTGCTCCTTACTGAACCCCGCCACCGTGCTGAACCTGCAGTGAAACCCACTCTATCCCTACTAAGGCGATCTCATTTAACTAGCTCTGTTCGCCCATCCAATGGGATGTAATTTCCTAACTCTGCTAAGAAGCTGTGTGCTTCCACTCAGCAAGAGGCGGGACAATAGAAGCATATGAAGTGCTACGACTTCTCAGGGTTGAGTCTGCCCACACCCGGCCCCCCCTTCCCCTCCACACGGCCCTCCCTTGCCCCACGATAACCAGCCCAAACAACGCCAGAAGACTCATCCCGGGGCTCTTCCCCCTTGCTCCAGGCCCCTGCCGGCTCTACTCACATTGTACAGCACGGTGGTCCACCCTTCCATGGTGATGCACTGGAAGACGGTCAGCACAGCAAAAAGGATGTTATCGAACTGGGTGATCCCATCGTTGGGGCCAATCCAGTCCCGGCACTCATACCCAGCGGGGCAGCCCTGCACACCACATGGGTGAGGGGGGTCAAATCCTTCCAGAATACCTGCAGACAGGTTTGGAGGGCAGGGGATAAACCACACGGGGTTTAGCATGAGCTGGAAAGGACTCCAGGAAGCCACAAACACTCAGTGCCATTTCTCACAGAAAGGTGTGTCCTTCTTTCCCTCAGGCTCCCTCCCGCCTCCGGCCTCTCTCTCCACCTCACCGCTCCCATACCACGTGCTCATCCCAGCGCTTCCCAACCTCCTCTGAATATGGAGCCTCTCCACGTGGCCCTCACCTTCTGCAGGCCACATGTCCTACTCTTGCCTGAGTCCCACGGGAAACGGCAGACTGGACCACACAGAACAGTTTGAGGTGGAGGCAGAATCTTCCTGAGTTTCTAACTTCAGACTGTAGTACAGACCCGGAGTTCTTCCTGAGTTTCTCGGGGACAACTATAAACTACAGTCCCTTCACAGTAGGGCTCAACGCCTTGTTCTTCTGGCCTAAATTCCTGGTCTTGAATAAGACCATCAATCAATCAACTGATTAATTAATCAATAAAACTCCACAGTGGGAGGTGTCCTTTAAAACACAAACATTATAGTCCAAACTTGGACTTCTTCAACCTCCCCCTGATCCCCTTTCCTGCTAGGTTCTAGTTCTATTCAACTTGAAAAGAACAAATAAGATACAAAGAGGTAAGACTCTGGGGCTGTGAACACCGCAAATCTCCCCGCCCCCGGCAAGCCAAGCTTGGAGCTCCCTGAGCTCTTCTACACCCTCTGTGGGACACAGCAGAGGAGAAGGAAGGTCATGACCTGGATCATGAGGGAAAATGTCTCCACGGATCTACAGAGATCCAAATCTGACTCTGGACCCCTGGGCCCCCCTGGCCTATGGGCCAAAGAGGACACTGTACAAAGCGTATCTGGACGGATGGGGTTTGACACGTATTCTGACAACCCTCCACCGTGGGACGGGGGAGCTGAGATCTCCTGTTGGACATCCTCTGGCTGCAGACTTAAGAGGTCATTGGCTTTGCAATATCAGTGTCCAATGGGGACCTTTAGTCTAGGCTGCTTGTGTCTCAAAAAGCTGCGAACTTGGGGGTTTCTAATGCTGGGGTTGGGGCAGAACATTGTCTTCCAACCAGTTTCCCAATGACCTGAAATCACTCCAGCGACCAGAGGGGAGAGGAAGGGAAGAAGCAGAAGACAAGAAACAATGACCTACCTGAATTGTTCGTGAAACACGCGCGGTGCAACTTCCCACTGTAGAACTCCAAGCCAATGATAGCAAACATCAGGATGGCAAAGAAAAGCAGAAGACCAATTTGCAGGAGAGGCACCATGGCCTTCATGATGGACTTCAGCACAATCTGCAGGCCTAGAAGGAAAGGAAGAGAATGACGAATGGAGCCTCCCCGAGCACCATTTGATACAGCAGCCTCCCTTGACCTTCTCCTACAAGTCTCTGAGCGAAAAGAACCTCTGGTCCTGAGATGATGAAGACAATCTGCAAAGGGACGACCAGAACAAGTCGAGCCAAAGACAGCCATCACTCCTCCTGGGATCAACCTCATGCTCTTTCTCACCATTCTCTAATCATTTACATGCCCGCTACTCCTCACTTTGTTGTTTCACCCAGGTTGTCTTCTACTCATCTTTCACAAACTTATTGGAACATGCTTCTTTCCTAAAGGATATTAAGCCTGGCCCTACTAGGCTCCAAGTCCTCTGAGAGCAAAGACAAAGTTTACCTCCCCTACTACTCTATCTGAGGGATGGCTTCTCCTCCACTTGTTGTAGGATCGCAGTCAGCACAATCACTATTCATAAAGCACCATACACTTTGACCGAGAAACCGTACTTCTAGGATTCTACCCTAAGAAAATAATCAGAGATTTGAATAAGATTTAAGTAAAAAGATGTATGCCGTCGCACTATTTCTAGTTGGAAAAAAATGAAGACGCTCTACTGGCCAGCAATGTAGAAATGACTCCATAAGTCACCTGTGCGAGATGGGCTGTAATATCAAACTTTTTAAGTTCATATTTTGGAAGAATATTCAATGTCGGGAAAATCAAATGCTTCTACGGTGGCATCTTAAAGTATAGACACAGTATGATCAAAGTGTATTAAAATGCACAGGAAAAAATGCATACAAATACAGGATAATGAGCGCTTTCCCTTTTCATTTAATAACATATTTTTTACCTTGCAAATATTCTACAAAAATCTTTCGCTATCTCTAAAATCTGAAAAAAAAAAAAAAAGTTGCTAGGTTTTAAAGTAAAACGTTATGCCAGATTCCTGCATCGCCACTCTTTATTACCACTGGAGAAATCATTTCTTGTTTATCCCAAATTCCTCAGGCCCCAGGCCCCTTGGGGACACATCAGGAAAGCCAGAGCAGAGGAGAAGAAAGACAGGCGCTCACTAGGTATCCCCGACACGAGCTTCAGGGGCCTCAGGACACGCACAGCCCGGAGGGTCCTCAGGTCCACGTGTGTGTTGAAGTGGGTTCCTGCCGTGGCCAGGATGCTGCAGATGGAGACACAGAAGGTCAAGGTTACCAGAGTCTGGCTTTCTCCCCCGGATCCATGGGGGAAGCCAGGTTGAGGCGGGATCAGCCTGGAAAGCACACGGCGCTGAGGCCAGCAGCACGTGGGCGCACCTGAGCCTGGGTGAATCATCGCTGGTTCTGACTGCAAGTAAATTTAGCCACATCTGGGTTTTGCTTTGCACAGAAGGAAAACTTATCACACCAGAATCCTAGTTCCAGATCATGAGTAGAATACCAGCTCCCTAGCATCTTTCCCATTCCTGCCTCCAAACCTTGTCCCCTACTCTCCTCTCTATTCCTCACCAGCCTCCTAGCCCTCTTTCCCAATTGCCAAGGCCCCTGGATTTTGCATTTCAGCATTTTCTTAGATTCCCCTGAACTCCTTCAGGGACTTTGCAGCTGGATCAGCTGCAGTGACGGAGGAACTCACTCTTCTCCACCTTGGCACTCAAGAGTTTTTACCAAGCAAATCAATCACACTGATGCTTATACATCAGGGAATAACTTCACTGGTCCTCATACAGCACTTTTATAATTGCTCCAAATCACTGTATAACTTGGATTTGGTTGCTTTGCTTCCATTTTTCCATTTCCACACACACACACACACACACACACACACAACCCCCCAAAATCCATAACAATCCTATTAGATTGTACATATCAAGTACTTCGTCTTGAGAAGACTATTTATTTCATATAATCCCATGACACTGCAGGTACTGTGGATAGTCAATGACACATGCATATTAATGAAAGACATAGCAGATGACCCAAGAGCCAGCAGTGCTGGGTTCCAGTCGTGACTCAAGCACTTGAGAACTGAGCTATGTGAGGCAAGTTACACACTCCAGCAGTCTCATCTACAAAATGTGGGGAGTACCAGGACCTCACCTACAAAATGCAGGGAGTACCAGGACCTCGCTACAAAAATAAAATGACACAGTACTGAACATCAGTATTCCACAAGTTATAATGTGCAAACTAGGTATTACGTCCAAAATATTAATAGTATTGGTTTTGCAACTTTGTCTAATTTTAGTCTTCTTTCTGTGGAATAGTTCTTGTCCTCCCTCATAACCTCTCCACGGCAATTTCAGTGATCTGGAGCCACTGGCGAATAAGTCACACAGAAAACCAAGTTTTCTATCTAGTCAAAGGGTGGTGGGAATAGTTTATGTCATTTCATTATCTTGGAGGAAGCATCTCCTTCAATACTTGAAATCGAACTTGGGTGAAAGATCTGTAATGGATACCTCTAGAAAGCAGATATAGGATCAATAGGTACAAATTACACAGATCTGGGACACGAGAATCAGGAGCAGTGCTGGCCAAGAACAGGGTGGAATGTTTCATGGGGTAGGTCCCCTTCCCAACATTAAACATACTCAGCCACAGACCGTAGGACTATCTTTTAGGAAGTTCAAAGTGTTCCAGCATGGGTTGAAGGTTATCTAAATAACCAGTACAGATTTCTCTCAATTTTAAGTCAACATAATCCTATGTTGACCCAACCTCACAATAAGAACTGGAAAGAAACCCTACTCTCATAAAGGGTCTCAGGACCTAGGCAAGCTGGTTCTCAGGTCTTCCTCTACCTCTCCTGACCCAAACTTCCACACTGTCTCTGACAATGAGGGATGCCAACGAGCAGGGTCTCTGATGCCACTTCTGACTCTATCTGCCAAAACCAAAGAGAGAAATCAGGGAGGAGAGTGGTATCATTTCCAATAAGCAGGGGAAACCTAAAGAGAAAAGAGAGCAGGGAGAAACGTGGAAAATAGGACTGAAAAATGAAACAGACATAGAAACAAATAAAGGAAAGAGGAGAAAGAGAAAGCTCAAGGAGAGTGTAGCGGCAGAGAACCAGAATCCCAGGAAAATGGGGTCGGTGTTGTGCTGAATCTGCTCCCAGGAGAAGAAGCACAGTACCCTCCGGCTTCTGAAGTGGTGCCCATGGGGGATGCCTCTCCCTCCAGCTCACACTGCCACACACACACACACACACACACACACACACACACACGGCGGGGAGAGTCTGCCCTGTTCAGAAACCAGAATTCCGTTTCCTAGGATACCCAGATAGATACGAGATGCTCTTTCAAGTCCTAAGAAAGAACTATCGAAAAGGAAAATTTCCTTCCCAACCCTGAGTTGAAGGAGGGATATTTCAGAACACGGAGATAGGACTGAAAGACAAAACTGAAAGGCAAGAAGGCGCAAGCGTAGAGAGAAAGAAAAACGGTTGAGGGAAAAGAGAAAGTGAGGACAGGCAAGCGAATGGTGAAAGGAAACACAGAGATGAAAATGGGAACGAAAGAAGAGGAAATAAGAGCTGGTGGGAGGAGCAAATGCGAGAGAAATAAGAATTCTCCTGTGGGAAAGAGAGTAAAAGTGAAGCCAATTTGAAGGTGAGAAGCCAAAATATGGCACCTGTGGCCGGGACCTCACAGAGCGAACCACAAGACACGCCCTTGCTCTTTTTACCAACCCGCACCCCAAGTTATTCAAGCCGCCCCAAACTTCAGCCGGGACCACACCACCGGGGGCCCCGTTCGCCCCTCACCCTCAGAACTTTCTTTTCCTTCATCCCACGCAGAAGAGCTCATGCACATTGGCCGCTAGCTGTTCCCTAGTGTTCACATCACATCTGAGGGCAGGAGGTCCTGCCAGGGAATTCTTTGGGGGAAGGATGATTGAGGGAAGGGGCCCTGCTGTGTGCCCCCCTAAAATTCTGTGCCCGCTGCCATCCCTGCCCTGCCTGCATCTTAGAGGAATTGTCCGTTTTCTCCTCTGTCTCTCCCACAAGATCCGGGAACACCTCAAGGGGAGACGCTGTCTTCCCCGCGTCTGCACCCCCACACCCGGCCCGGGCTCTGGCAAGCAAAAGGCGCTCAGTGTCTGATGGACGAACTGCACTGATGAAAGTAGTCAGTGTGTTGAAGCCGAAACCAAAGGGACAGAAATGTCACAGAATTTGCCCATTTGCAGGGGGCACAGGTGGGCAGCCACCCAAGCCACCGGGAGTGCATGGGAGCACACCAGGAATCTGCCCTCAAGTCATTTTCGAGTCTAATGAAGGGCCACCAGGAGTGTTTAGGACGCCCATTCTCAAGCAGACCCCACAGGACCGGACCTGTCCTGTCTTCAGCAGGGGAGCTAGAGAGGGAGACAGGGAGGGAGGGAGAAGACGCCACATGTAAAGACCTGCCCTTTTGCACAGCCTCAGCGCTGAAGTCTATAGAGCCTGGCAAAACCCTGGGCCTCCTGCAGAGCAGGCCCGAGGCAGGAGGCTCGAGGCGAGTGCACCACAGGAGAAGGCCCAGGTCCTTCATCTAGCGGAAATGGGCAGAGAAAGGAAATAATTAGAATTCACAATGAAGCGTGTCGTAACAAGGATGCCTCCCAAGTTCTCCGAGAACGGGACACACTGCGGGTCACCTATGGGGCTGGCATTTTGGTCTCCATTATTTTGTGAAATCCTCAGACATATCCTGATATTATGACTGTTTCCATCTCATGGGAGAGGAAGTCGGGGCTTAGAAACAAATAAACTGCTAACGCATGGCCGGAGTAGGCATCAAAGTCCTTCCCCTTCTGGTATCGAGGCCCAGCCTCTCCCCACTCGGCTGGCTCGCCATGCATGGTCTTTCTCAGCACTGCACAGCTCCACTGGTCCTCGGCCCCTGTGCTGCTGAGATCACCAAGGTCGCGTGTTTAGGCTCCCTACCAGCCAGTGGGCTAGGCTCCCCCCGACCCTCAAGCCACAGATCACTGAGTCCCACAGACTTGCCACTGACTGCTGTCTGGACCAGCAGGGCGGAGGCTCCTGGCACCTGAAGGGACCGCAGCTGTAATATCTACACACACACACACAGACATGCACACCACAGGATCAGAGTGAGGCCACTGTGCCAAATTCCTATTGTGAGTTCATAAAAGCCTGAGCTGTGCGCCATCGCATGCTGCACATGCGTGCACTTTTCAGAAACAGAGTCTGTGTTTTCCAATTCTTTTGTCCCCAGGAGCACAGAGCCTGGGTCGGGAGCTCTGTACACAGAGGGGTGCTTAATTACCACTTTACCCCCAAGAGGAGGACAGATGCGAACCTCTGAGCACCACCAGCAGAGACAGAGGGGTCGGTGCACTATAATGTTCAAAACCTGTTCCCTCCTGGATGTCATGGCGCGGCCCTACTCTAATGCCTCTGCTCAGAGCCATCAGTAGGTTAAGAAGAGCCTAGAGGCTAATGTGATCCCGAGGGGGCGGCGTGACCGGCCAGTCGCTGCAGCGGCAGGAGATGGAAGGGATGCTCTGAGCCCTCACGGCCAAATGGTCTCTCCCCAGGTCAATCCCCCAAAGAACTCTCCCGCCCCAAGAATTTCTTTTGACCTTGGGGTTCTCTCTTAGCCTCCTCGTCAACCCAAGTCTAACAGTCTCCTTCCACACTTCCGCGGCTAAAAATTCCCTGAAGCATGATGCAAATATTACACCAAAAAATTATTTGTTGCTTATCTGCAATTCAAATTTAACTGGGCGTTCTGTATTTTGTTGTTGTTGTTAAATCTGGCGACTATTCAAGCGATGACCAGGTAAACAGCTTCCCTCTCAGTTGTTGCTGGAGCCCTAAACAAACATGTAAGAGTTCTCTTTTGAAGAAGAGACACAAACCAGGGATCTCCTGCCCTTAGGCCCAGGAGTCCCCTCTGAGCTCCAAAAAGTACCTCTTTGCTTCTGCTCATATAAATCCCAAGTGAGGAGCTTATGAGCATTTGTGTTCGTTAGCATCTGTGCAAAAAGGCTGATCAACAGGGGGAGAGGGTGTTAGGTGTTTAGGCAGCCCAGATTACAGGAGACCCAGGGGAGGCAGGGAGGGATCTAATTCGAGTTGGATTCCCTACATGGATTTAAGCCAGGATATCATTTCCATGGAAAATCCACCAAAATGAGCTATGTCCACTCAGAAGTGTTTCGAACATGGTTGGTTCCTTCTACTATCTAACCTCCCATGAGGCACCAAAGCCCAACGTATCCCTTCCTTCAACACATCTCTTGGATCCGCCTCTTATTCTCCAGCCTTCTTCTTGCCTGGAATGCCCACCCCCTTGCCTTCTCTCCCTGCCTAAATAATACGATCCAAACTTCAGAGCCAGATGGCATCCTACCTCCTCCGTGGAAAAGCTCTACAGTCAAAAGAGACTTGAACCAGGATTATGAGGAAGTGGTAAAGCACGTACTCACCCATCATACCGGCTGGTTCCAAATGCCTGTTCCCTCACTCACACGAGCTGTCCGGCCTTACGCAATCACCTCCCTGAGCTGCAGTGTTCTTATCTGTAAAATGGGGACAGTGGCTTCCTAAGAGGGTCGATGGGAGGACTTAAAAAGATAAGATGCTTAGAAACTTCTTCACACAGTGCTGACCTCAAAAGTTATCAAGAGCTCACAGAATTAAAGGGATGTTGGAAGACCAGGCTGGAAAAACGGGAAAATGGAAATCTTGGTGTGGTAGGCGGAATAACAGATTCAAAGAGATCCAGATCCTAATCCTGGGAACCTGTGAATGTTACCTGATATGGCAAAATTGACTCTGCAGATGTGATTAAGGATGTTGAGATGGGGAGATTTTTCTGGATTATCTGCGTGGGCCCTGCAAGCAATCACAAGTGCCTTATAAGAGGGAGGCACAGGAAGATTTGGCTAGAAAGAAGGCAGTGTGATGACTGAAGCAAGGTGCTATGCTGCTGACTTCGAGGGTGGAGGAAGGATGCAAGGAATACAGCTCCAGAAGTGGGGAAAGGCAAAGAAATACCTTTCCTGTCCTAAAGCCCAAGGTGGGAGCACGGACCTGCTGATAACCCACGCAGCCCAGGGAAACTAATCTTGGAGTTTTGGCCTCTAGAACCGTAAGAGAAGAAATCTGCTTTAAGCCACCAAGTTTGTACAATTGTACAAGTTTGCTACAGCAGGAAGAGAAAACTAATACACTGGCAAAGGTCAGAGACTCCAGGATATGTGCTTTCTAGGTCGCTGTGGCTATTGCTAGACGTATCACCACCGACCGTACTGATACCGCTGTGTTCACAGCTTAAAAGTCACGGCGGAAAAAGCACGCGGTGGAACTTAAGTCACACGTCCCCTTACACTTCAGCTGGCTGCACCGGGACGGTCCTCTAGCACTTTCAACGTGGGGGGCAAGACCCCCACCAAGTGCACACACAATAAAAGATTCTCCCAAAAAGGAGATTGGAGGCTGCTGGGGAAGTTGAACCTGGAATAGCTAAAAACACAGCAATGTCTACTAAGCCTGACTCACAGAAAGCACTGAAGAAATAGGTGTCATGGAGGAAGACAACAGAGAACCTATCTATCTGGGTTTTTGTTTGTTTTAGTCTCTAAAATAAAGGGATCGGATAGAGGGACTTCTCAGATCTCTCCTGGCTCTAAGACTCTGAGCCCAAACCTACCCAAACGGTGCTATGTTTCTCCAGCTCATGCCATCGCCCCTTTCTCTGCACATCTTGAAAGCTGCACAATATTTAACACCTGACTGCTACCATTCCAGTGTCTGAGAACTAAAGTCTGACTATTAATGATAATTGGCTGGATCCTCGTAACTCAATTCAAAGCCAGCTCCTCAATGGCAGAAAGTGCCTTTCACATTTCCGTCTATGGTCCCTTCCCTAACAATATGCAACAGTAATGCCCAAGAAATACCCTTGACTCTGGGATAAAGGGGGGTTAACAGATCCCCACTGGGGCAGATTGGATGGACTTGTCCATGGAGCTGTGAATGAGCCCATCGGCACCCATATAATTAGATATGCACACTGAAGGAGATTTAATCACATGCGCAAATAATGATGATCTATGAAAAACCTACTAAATTACACCTAATGTTGGGCTCTCCATTTCTTTTAAATAAATTACTGAAAGTATAATTTGATTTCGGAATCAATTTCTAAAGGCTTTACTTCATTTCATCAAAAACAAAAAAAA
>CM053618.1:34540580-34635604 GCA_028646535.1 Procyon lotor | reverse complement strand
CATCGGCACCCATATAATTAGATATGCACACTGAAGGAGATTTAATCACATGCGCAAATAATGATGATCTATGAAAAACCTACTAAATTACACCTAATGTTGGGCTCTCCATTTCTTTTAAATAAATTACTGAAAGTATAATTTGATTTCGGAATCAATTTCTAAAGGCTTTACTTCATTTCATCAAAAACAAAAAAAAATAGTCTCTGTGTATTAAATTGTTCAATGGAGACAAGCTCCCCTCAAAATTTAATTTGACTAAAATCCATCTCAGGGAAAAGGACAAGACCAAGAGAGGGAAAACAGGTGTTGCCTCTGGCCCAGTACCCGGTCTCTGCAAGCTGCCCCCTCCTTCTCCCCAGATCCTGTGTTACGGCCCTTTGATCGCATTCAGGCTTAGCTCAATCCCAGGACCCAGAACCCAGAACCCATCTACAATGAGCTGAGAATTACTGAATGTATGCACGCGGTAGGCCCCGGCATTACAATGGAGAACAGGATGGGATGGTGGTTGTCCTCACGAAACTTAATGAGGACGACATTACACAGATCACAATTACAGTAAGTAGAAGGTCAGGAATGAACCCATGGTTCCATGGGTTCCATGGAGAGACATGGGTTTAGAACCTATGGTTCCATGACATGAACCCAAAGTTATGGAAATGACATGAGCCCAAAGGTGAAGTATGAGTAGACCAGAGGAAACAATGTGGGAAGAGCATCCCAGATGCAGGAAAAGGCACGCATAGAAGGGAGAGAGCAGAAGGGAGATCGGTACACTTGAACACACTTGAAGGGCTGGTGTGTCTGGAACTTAGTGAAATCCAGGGAAGTATGGAAAGCAGAGAGGCTGGAGAATGTGGAAAACATCAAATAAAGAAAACTTGGCAGGCTGTGTTAGAGATCGGACCAAGCCTGGCAGTGCTCAAAATCCGGGCTTGCACTTGCTGATGGAACATCAGGTTTCCCACACTGCTACTGGGAGTTCCAAAAGGGTATCCTGATTGAACCACTGGTCTCTCATCTTCTCCCCAAGCCCCAGCCCCAGCTGCTAGAAATGTGTGTCTGCCATGGTCACTGTACCCGAACTAGTGCTGACTTCTATTCCCACGGGCCCCTCCTGGGACAGCTGCTACCACCGGCCTCCTCCAGAGTAACCTTTCCTGGTAACACAGATATCCTCTAGTCATGCCAGCCAGGAAGGCGGGGTCCCTCTCCAGCCCAGAGACTGGATCTAGATTATCCTAAGCAAATCATCCACTGTCCTATTCTGAAGAGTGACTGGTTTGGGAATGAACAGCTCTTAGAAATCAGGCCTCTGAGTTTAAGGGAAAATATTTTGTGTTGCTTCAATTCACCCATATTCTTAGAACAAAAGCAAAAGCATATACAGCAATGATTTTCAAACCTTTTTTGAACATAGCCAACAGTACAAAATGTATTTTACATCACAAGCCAGGATGAATGTATGTATGTATTTGTATACATATGTGTGTGTGTGTGTGTGTGTGTGTGTGTGTGTGTAAAATTCCATAGTGCCTCATAAAATAATACTCTATGTGTGGTATATTTTCTCTTCAATTTTTCTTCACTATCTTTTGTTTCACGCTAGTCGCAACCAATTAAGTTGATGCCATGACTCTCTAATGGGGTTGCCCTACAGTTTGAAAAACCCAGATGCAGAGACTAGCTAATGCACATGCTCATTCTAAGGAGACTGTTCTAAAGAGGACAAGACAGACCAACGTGAACTGCTGCTCGAAATGCACCATGTGGTTTCTTGGTGTTTTCCCAGAACGATGAAACCGTTTGCCTTGAAAAGTCTGACTGCTTTTCCAAGAACTGCAGACACAGCAATCTAGGAGAGACCCTGTTCCCCCTTCTGTTACCAGAAATAACAACTGCATCTTGCTGCCTTGCAGAATGGGTAGTCTTCCAGAGAGAGCACACCTTCAAAACTGTCACAAGGCAGCTATTTCTGGGGTTTGGTTGGTTGGTTAGTTGGTTGGCTGTTACTTATTTATTTAGGCTTGGGTCCCACTTGATTTATGACCAAAGTGGAGCATGAACTTTCTTCTAAGATTCTGCTTAGGAAGAAGTCATAATACTTCTTGGGAGAATGAGGATGGTAGGGTCAAAGTGTCCCTTTGCAAAAGAGAAGGTCTGTGTCATTTCCAAAAGGGACAAGTGGTTCTGTATTTAACAAAGGTAAGGCTACCCTTTCTGGAATTTAAAATGGGGCTCCTAATTAAGTTTCCCAAGAATCTCTGGGGTTATGAAGTGGTTCCAAAATATGCTTTTTGAGGAGCAGAAAAATCATGGCTTATAAGTCCTCTTTCCTTTCCCATCAAAAGAAAATTCAACAATCAAACCATGTCACGCCAAGGAGGAGAGTTTGTATTAACATTTGAAACCAGATAATTCTTTGTCATAGGGAGCTGCTCTGTGCCTGGTAGGATATTTAACAGCACCCTCAACCTCTACCCACTAGGCGCCAGGAGCAACCCCTCCTTCTATCCCCCTCCCCATCCCCCTACCTGGTTAGGACAACCAAAAATGTTCTAGACATTGTCGTATGTCCTCTGGCGGTGGGGAGGACACATCCCTGATTGGGAACCATTGCTGATGGAGAGCCTCCTTCAAACTGAGCAGTGGCCTGATTAAAGGCAATGCGTGTGTTTCACAACTAGTCCTCATCCACTCTGGGAGAAGCACACACAGCCCCTCTCAGGCAGACGCAAAGATGTTGACACGGTGACCCCCAGCCACAAGTCATAATTTTGATGAGAATGCATTGATGCCGGCACTGATAAAAATGGCCTCTGCCTTCTTCTTTAAACATCTAGTGGCTCCATGAAGCTTAACCCAGTGTGTCTACAAAGAAGCTTTAATCCAGAAGTTTCCCCAAATCATGCAAGGTAAAGAACCTAAATAAAAGAAGGGTTTTATTTACTTAACCTCAGTGTGACGACAAAGGTCAGGTTCCTACCAATGGTCCTGGGTTTCTTCCTTGTTTTACAAGAAAGTCCCTAATGATCCACTCAGACACAGCAAGGAGAAATGCCAAGCGATGGGTAGGAGCTCTGTGAGTGTCATTCAGGTCCAGGTGGTGGTGGTGATGATGAAAAAAATGCCTCGTTGTTCCACCCTTTACATAACCCCGTCCCGTAACGATACCATTATTCTCCATTTCATCAGTTCGAGAACTAAGGCTCAGAGAGAGAAAATGGCTAGCTCAAGATCACGAAGATGGTAAATGATCAAACTGAGACCCACACCCAGAAATTTAGATTCCAAATCTGGAGTGCTTTCAGCAGTTACAAAAGATAATGGCTAATAGCTAGAAATACATCCCAAAGGCACACACATTCAACAAATGTCTTCTCTAGGACAACTACAGAGCTGCCTCTCTGCAGAGCCTACGGTGTCCTGTGATTGCAAGATCATATGAATGTTACCAAAAGTGGACTTCAGAGAACTAGCAAAGACGGAGAATCGCTGGAGAGGGAAATCCCACATTACAAGAACTCGCTAGCATAAATACATGTTCTTTCAGTTGTTTTTCTAGTAGTGGCGAGGGGTTTCTGTCGGTCTACCACCCACACACGTTCTCCCACCAGGTCTCCCTCAGGTCCAGGGATAAGTACTTGGGAGATGGCCGGCCTGGGATGGAGCAGAAACCAGCTTAGCAGCAGAATGCAGCTGGTTATCCACATAGGGGCCAAGCCGCTAATGCCGGCCGCGTGAGAAGGCTGCACTGGTGACCTCCAGGATCACATTGCAGAGCCCAGCTGTGTGATCCCCCACTGCCCACACACAGAAGCCTCTTATTGTTCATACGGCTAGGACCTCTTCTTCCTCCAACAACACAACTCTACCCCTACAGTTCTTCTCAAAAGCTGCAATGCTCTTCCAAGCCATTGCTGCCCAGTTAAGTTTCTCCCCAGGCATGTTTGGGCATAGGACCAGAGTTTGATTGATCTTTCCTGAAGCAGCTCAAGCCCTAAAATGAAAGGCTTCAGGAGCTATCATTGTTCTCACAGAACAAAGCTGGCTGTAGTAAGACAGAAGAATAAAGCTGACCCTGGAGGTAAGAGGAATGAAAAAAAAGAAGGAATTCCTCTGGAGCTATCACCCTGATCCTGCAGTTCCTGAGACCCAACTTCCTTCCGACATTTCTGCAACTTGGTGGTTCCATGAGACACATCTTCCTTGAAAAGCCCTCCTTGCTTAAATGACTCCAAGTTTGGTTTCTGTCACTCACGATGACCCACTCACCTATTCTGTCCAGATAATACCATCTGGATTAGAAACCAAAGTGAAGGGGCACGTGGGTGGCTCAGTGGGTTAAAGCCTCTGCCTCCGTCTCAGGTTATGATCTCAGGGTCCTGGGATCGAGCCCCGCATCGGGCTCTCTGCTTAGCAGGGAGCCTGCTTCCCCCTCTCTCTCTGCCTGCCTCTCTACCTACTTGTGATCTCTCTCTGTGTGTCAAATAAATAAATAAAATCCTAAAAAATAAAGGAAGGAAGGAAGGAAGGAAGGGAGGAAGGGAGGGAGGGAGGGAGGGAGAGAGAGAGAGAGAGAATGAAGAAAGAAAGAAAGAAAGAAAGAAAGAGAGAGAGAGAGAGAGAGAGAGGAAGGAAGGAAGGAAGGAAGGAAGGAAGGAAGGAAGGAAGGAAGGAAGGAAGGAAGGAAGGAAGGAAGGAGCCCAAGTGAAAGTTGCTAAAACTGGCCTGGCCAAAGAAGAGTTAAGTAAGGTACATGAAAAACAAGGAAAAACTCAGAAGCATGCACCTGGCCCGGAGCCAATACACCAATTAGAGAATGTGCAAGCTTTTCTCTTGATGTCACCTTAGCAAGTGGCTTAATTCAAAGATACTGAAACACTGTTCCCTCTTCAGCTTTGAAAAGACTGAAAAATTATAGGTATTTAAGGTCCTGGGGAGAGTCAGAGTCCTCTTGTCAAGACCTCAAATGCGAATGAGTGCAGGTTAACACTAGATGGTGGGTGGACTGAAGGGATATTCAAAGTAGGAGGAAAAGAGAAACCTAAGTAATAAAACTCTATGTTTCCATAGGGAATTGGGGTGGGAGACTTCTTTTTTTTTTCTTTTTTGAATGTCTGAGGAATAGCTAGCTAAAAGAATCCGAGTTTATAAAACCTTTCAAATCAATGGTTCTTTCAGAAAAATCATGGATCCATAAATTTTAGAGAAAACATATTTGTCCATTGTTCCACTTTCCTAGTTCAGCCTACAATGCCTAAAAGATTGATTTGTGTGACAGGCATAGGCCAACTGTCTTCTGGGATGACAAGAATGAAAAAAAAAATACCCAGATAATTTCCCATACTTGCAGAACAGATAAACCTACAATTACAGTGCATGAGGACGAGGCAGCCACAAAGTTGTTATAAAATACCAACTGTCTATAGAGCCCCCAAATGAACCAGAGCTATTTGTCAAAGAAAACAAAGTGCTTTTTACTTTTTAGAGTCATTAAACCAAAATTCCTTCTAGTACTTCTGAGTCATATCACATCCCATACCGCCTATTTGGAATACAATAAAATACAAGCAATTTTAATAATTAAAAAGAATTGTGCCTATATACAGGAACTCTTTATTTATTACCCAAATCTATTTGATAGAGATATATAAGCACAAAGTAAATGGTTTTAATTGTCCTTTCATTGTGAATAAATAAAATGCTGAATTATTGGAAGAATAATCAAGAGGTTACTCTCCCAGCAGAAGAGCTAAGAGACATGGCCATTTTCTCAGACAGGAATTTAAAAGAGCACCTTTTTTCTATTTACAAGGAACAATGGCGTGTGTTTATTAATAATGGAGTCTAGACCAAGGGACTGCTACCCCCTGTAGAAGTGCTGGCATCCAGGGTCCAAGTTTAACTCAATGGTAATGATCTTTCTTTTCAGCTCTGAAGTTATTTTTACCGTGCCAGCTATGCAAATTAGCTCATGGCCTCGGAGCATGAAAGAAACCAGGTTGAGACCAGGTTAATATTTAATGAAAAAATGAATATACTCTAAGCCACTGCTCCTGGCACTGATTTTCACATACTCTATAACTACCCTGTATAGATATTGCCATGGCAAATGTCTGTGCCAATCTAGCATCAAAAAAGACAAGCTATAAACAATTCACAAAAGAAGAAACAGAGACTGTTTAGAGACTATATGAAAAAGTTCCATAGCATTGTAGCCAAAGAAATTCAAATTAAAACAATACAATAGCCTGTTCCTTTGTCAAGGTGGCACCACTAGAAAGAAAGCATATTGGTACTCTGCAAAACTATTGGACGTTTTGTATATAAGGTCATTCAAGATGTTCACTCTCTTTGATCCAGTAGGTTTAGGAAATTATTTTAAGTCCATATTCCAAAATCAGGGCAAAGTTCTACTTACAATGTTGCTCAGTGAAGGATTTTTTACGATAGTAAAAAATTTTTAAATCACCCACAACTGAATAATAAGAAAACAAACAACCCAATTAAAAATGTGAGCAAAAAGAAATAAACAGGGGCGCCTGGGTGGCTCAGTGGGTTAAAGCCTCTGCCTTCGGCTCAGGTCATGATCTCAGGGTCCTGGGATCGAGCCCCAAATCGGGCTCTCTGCTCGGCAGGGAACCTGCTTCCCCCTCTCTCTGTCTGCTTCTCTGCCTACTTGTGATCTCTCACTCTCTGTGTCAAATAAATAAAATCTTTAAAAAAAAAAAAAAAAAGAAATAAACAGACACTTCATCAAAGAGAGATGTGGATGTCAAATAAGCACCATTACTAATAACTAGGGAAATGCAAATTAAAATCACAATAGTTACCGCTACATACCTACCAGAAAGCTAAAACAGAAATGCAACTAACCACTAAAAGGCCTGACAATACCATATGCTGGTAAGAATGTGGAGCAACTGGAATGCTCACGTCTTGCTCATGGGAATACAGAACAGTACGATCATTTTGGAGAACAGTTTTGCAGCAGCTGCTTAGAGCTGAACAAACACTGGCTCTATGACCCAACCACGAATAGTTATTTATCAAAGGTAGATTCGTCATGGCCCCAAAATGGGAACAGTCTGAGATGTGGCCCTTAAATGGTGAATACACAAACTGTGACACACCGATCCAATGGCCAGGCAGCGACAAAAAGAAATGAACTAAGCGACAACACAAGGGGCTCTCAAAGGTATTATGTTACATGCAAGAAGCAGGAATCAAAAGGCTACATCCTATCCGATTCCCAGTATACGATATTCTGCAAAGGGCAAAACTATAAGGACAAAACAGATCAGCAACTTACGAAATCCTGGGCATTGGGAGAGGAGACTGGCTAGGAAGGGGCCTGAGGGAACTCTCAGAGTGAAAAACATATTCTTGTCTTGATTATGGTGGTGGTTAGCCAGCTGTATACATTTGTCAGGATCCTTTTTTTTCTCATCGTGGTAAAATATACATAAAATTTACCACCGTAACCATTTTTAAGTGTACAGTTCAGTGGCATTAAGTACATTCCCATTGTTGTGCAACCACCATCATCCATCCCTGTAACTCTTTTCATCTTGTAAAAGTGAAACTCTGTACCTATTAAATGCAAACTCCCCATCCCCTCCTTCCCCCAGCCTGGTGCGCCAATCTACTTTCCATCTCTGTGAATTTAACTACTCTAGGTAACTCACTTAAATGGAATCACAATATTTGCCCTTTTATGACTGGCTTATTTCATTCAGTATAATGTCTTCAAGGTTCACCCATGTTGTAGCATGTGTTAGGATTTCCTCCCTTCGTAGGGATGAATAATATTCCCTTGTACATATATACCATATTTTGTTCATCCATTCATCCATCAGTGGACACTTGGAGTGCTTCTACCTTTTGGCTACTGTTAATAATGCTGCTATAAACACTGATGTACAAATATCTGCCCAAGTTCCTGCCTTCAGTTCTTTTGGGTATATATGCAGTAGTCGAATTGCTGAATAATATGTTTATTCTAGTCTAATTTTTTGAGGAACTGCCCTACCATTTTCCACGAAGAGTCTTAGTGTTTTCACGAGAGGGGAATGGGTTGAGTATAGTGCACTCAATGAAACATTATGCAATCTTTAAAATGCTATTCCCACATTACTTATAATAACATGGAAAAAGTCATCATATAGTTTTAAGGGGGAAATATAATTTTAAAGGGAATTTATTTTATATACAATTAAATTCAATAATATGAAATGTGTAAGAGAAGAGAAAAGACTGGAAGGAAAAATATCCAAAGGGTAAAAGTGATCATCTTTAGGTGGTTGAATTACAGATTATCTGTATTTTCTTTATATTCCTCTGTATTTTTCAAATTTTCTTTAATGAGAATGAATTCTTCTATAAACAGAAAAACACAACTATAAAAACGAGAGAGAAAGAGAAGGTTGGTTGGACTATCTCCCTAAGCTAAAGTCAGCACCACAGAGAGCAACTCCTGTGCTTTTCACAAAACCACTCTTCACGGCCCTGTCCAGGAGCGCCACAGAACTGGATGGTGATATTTACATTCATATTAACAACCAAAGATATGTTTTGATTGATGAACTTCAAACATGACTAAAATTCAACACATGTAGAAAAAAAACTTGCAATAATTATTAAATCCTTACTTAAAACATGCAAAACCTAATACCAAAGTGGACCTAGCAGAGGTAAGGTTCCTCGTGCTGCAGACCAACCTGCATCTGATGCCCTCCCTGCATCCCACGCCCTCGGGGCTCTGTGCTCTGAGCCCTTCTATCTTGTTTCCTCAACTCCTTACTCTCTACCTGTCGACACAGCATTTCCTGGATGGGCGCGGTGTCCCCTCTTCAGCATCTTCGTGTCGCTGTCCAACTCCTGAAGCTGGTACATACTTGCAACTAACCACCTCCTCAGCACACCACCATCTGGCTTCTGCCCTCACCACTCTCTGGAAACGACTCCCACGAAAGGTCATCACTGACCTCCAGGTCCCCAAATCCAGTATGTATTTTTTGGTATTCATGTTGCAGTGTTTTATAATTCTGCAGTATTTGGTGCCCTTGTTTTGAAATTCCTCCCTTCCATTCTGAGTTACTATTAGTCCTCTTGCCCCTCTTCTTCCTCCCCCCTCCTTTAAAAACAAGGTTCCCTACAATTTCATACGTGCATCCCTCCCTCACCTCCTCTTTTTTCTGCTCATTCTCCCTAAGTGGCCTCCCTGAAACCAAGCTTCCAACTATCCCTTGAATGCAAACGACTCCAGCTTTTATCTCCAGGGCAGACCTCTCTCCTCACATATCCAGTATCCTGTTTAACACTTCCACTCTGTGGTCCACGTGCCTCCCACGGGGCTTCTGGCCTGTGTGTACCCTCTACTGTGTATTCTTCACACAGCAGAATGAACTCTCAAAAGTATAAATCGGATCAACTTGCTTAAAATGCTCCAGCTTCTCATCACACTTACAACAACCCAAACCTTTCCCACAAATAAGGTCCTGCGTGATCTGGGCCCTACCACCCCCTCCCCTCCTCTCCCCACCTTCATTGCTCTCTGTCATCCAGCCAGAAGAGTCTCCTGTTTCTTGAACATTCTAGATTTATTTCTGTTTCCAGGGCTTTGCTGGTCCTTTCTTCTCATCATTTCAGTTTCAACTCAAACATCACCTCTTCTTTCTCCAGAGACTCTTACGGCAATTCCTGTAGCTTCATCTCTGTTAATATCTCTGTCCCTCTATCTCTACTGCCAATGTCCTCATCATGCTTCCTGCGACTACCTACTGGTTTCTCTCTGACCTCCTGTTCCCTTCTTCCACAATCTTATTTCCAGATCATTACTAGAATGATCTTTCCAAAACTCAGGGCTATGTAGGATCCTAGGTCAAATCCTCTAGTACCTCCATGTAAACTTTACAATTATGCCATGATCTAGCCTAGCCTGTCACCACATCACCTCCAGGCAGCCCTCCAATCACCTAGTTAGAGTTTCCTACAAGTACCAGAATCCCACACATCACATCAGTGCTTCTGCATGTACTTTACCTTTTTTAGATATAGCCTGCTCCTCCAAAACACTCCCCTCAAAGCTCCCATCAGTGTGAGTTCCTTAAGGAAGCCTTTCCAAATCAGCCTTCCCCCGATGTTGTTTCTTATAATTCATTTTTCTTACCTGTCTCCCCTACTAGGCTGAATTCCCCGAAGGCAAGGCCTGCGCCATATTCTAGTATAATACAGAAGAATACATATAATACATGACCTAGTCTAGGCCATAACAAAATGCTATACACTGGGTGGCTAACAGAAAAGAAAATTTATTTTCCACAGTTCTGGAGGCTGGGAAGTCCAAGATCAAGGTGCCAACAGATGGGTATCTGGTGAGAATCTGATTTCTTTCATAGACAGTCATCTTCCCGCTGCGTCTACACATGACAAAAGGGTGAGGGGCCTCTTCTTTAAGGGGCATTAATCCCATGAACTAATCACTTCCCAACGGCTCACCTCGAAATGTCATCACACCAGGGATTAGGTTTCAACATATGAGTTCTAGGGGGGTGGGGAGGACATGAACTATGACAAGTTGTTTATGACAAAGTACATGGCACATAGCAGGTACTCAATAAAAGGATGTTGCAGGACAGAGCGACTAGATCAACCTCAAATTGGAAACGATCTCAGAAAACACTGAACCAGAGCTCTACACCTTTATATAGAGCTCCTGGGTCATTCCAGCCTCTGTTTTGTCCCTTACAGGGATGGGCAGCTCGCATTCTTCCAAGGCAGCCCATCCCTGAGCTCAGAGTTATACAAAGTAACCCCCTCTTACCGGAGCTGTGAGACTGCCCTTCACACGTTCAAAGATAAGCATCATACGGGCCTGGAATTATTCTCTTCCACAGGCTCGCATCCTTATTTCTTCTCCCATTTCTCTGCAATGTTTCTTTAGGCCAAACCCTAGTTATTCTGGACAGTTTTATCTGGAACCACTCCTGTTTGCCTCTCCAAAGGCAGGGCCCATTTCAAAAACCAGGACTGAGTTTAAAAGTGGGACCAGTGTGAATCCTGCCTGGGGACCCTAAACTCTGCTGACAGCAGCTCCGGACGGCACCGCCCCCCTTCAGCAGCATTCTGTCTTCTCAACGTACTGTGAACCTTTCCTCAAAAACACCAAGTCAGCTCTGCTTCCTCCTCTCTTGAGTATGGGGAGCCATGGATGATTGTGGAGCAGGAGGACAATGTTTAGAAGGCTGTCCAGTGGTGGACAGTGGGAAGAGGAGGAAAAGGCTCCGCCACAGCCCTGCCGCGAGGCTCTGGACTTGGGGCGGTGACCGGGAAGAGCAGTCCATCACCCCCATCCTCTCAGAATCCTCAGCAAGCCGACAGGAAGCACCTGCTCCCCAGGGGTGTCAGCAGCAGGGCTACAAAAACGTCTGAAACTTTCAAAAAACTGGAGGCAGCCACTGTATGGCAAAGGTGACCGCAGTAAGGTGAGAGCCGCTGGCGTAATTTCCAGGAGGGGAAAATGAAGGCTAGACCGAATATTCGGGAGGTGCCCCCGAGCCGCCCCTCCCCAGATCCCACGGCATCTGCTATTGGCTGCTCTCAGAGCCCTGTGACTGGGGTGCCCTGGATGGCACTGACAGAGCTGCGCCACTCCAGGCTGGGCCTTCCACGAGGCAGCAACCAGGACCCCAGCGAGGAGAGCTGAGGGAACAGCCACCCCGCCCTGAGCAGATTCGCGAACACTCCGCCAGCCTTCGCCAACGCCTCTTCTCCAGAGCCAAGGAGGGGCACACCCAGCACCCGGTTCTTGCACCGCGGGGAGGCTGCGTGCCTGCTCATCTCACCGGTTCTGACATATTTGAAAGAAATGGGCGGGGGACTAAAAATTCTGTGGGAACCAGGAGAAAAGTCGTGAAGGAGCAGATTCTCTGCTTCTCCCTCCAAACTCCTGTTTCCCACCTCTCTGTGGCAGTGGCAGTGGTGCCACACACAGTCTGGTCTCTGCTCAGGGAATCAGGAACCTGAGCCCCCCAGAACAGGAAGCGTTAGCATTTCATTATTTCCAGAGGAACACAGTGCCTCCTTGCGCCCCCTCAAATTCTTCCCACCTGCCCCAAAATACAGCTGAGACCACACACCTAGTACCACGGTGGGAAGGGGTGCACTCAAAGGACCAGTGCCCTCGAGTCTTCTCCGGGGCTGAGCCGTCCGGCGGTGGATAAGCCAACCTGCTCTACTCTCTCCACTCCACCACCCACATGCGCCCCCTTTCTGTCCGTCCTGCAGTTCAGACCTACTGTGATCACGAAGGGAGCCTGAACTTCTGCTTCGGATTTATCTCCTTGCTTCAGAGGTGGCTTCTGTGGGGACAGGAAGAGACGAGAGCACCTCTCAAGGGTGCTGTGGAATGACCGTGTGTGAGAATTCACTCTCCTGGGATCAGCAGTGTTTAGTGCAAACCTGCAAGAAGGTACACGGCAGCCCTTCCGTCCCAGAGGAGGGCCCCGCTGCAAGGTCGGTAAGAAGACACCTGAGCGGCTCTAGTATAGAACTGGATCTGAGGCAGAAAACCCATCCCCCGTCCTTACTTCTGCAGTGTTCTTCACTGCTGACGGCAACTGACATCACTCCAAAGTCGTTTGCTAGTCTAGGCCCATGTTTCCAATAATCTCGGAACATGTCCATTCTTTTTGACAGGTCTCAGGAATAAGATCAGTGGAGACTTTCTGGTGAACTTCTTTCTGGGTTTCCTCTCCACAAAGCTGAAGGGCTGCATGCTGCTCAGACTGGCAGGAGCCACAGTTTCCATAGGAAAGAACTATCCCCTCATGTACTCATCCCTTCGTTCCCACAAGCCCATACGCAGACATTTCACATGTATGCAGCACCGGACCATGAGGAGCTAGCATCTAATGGCAAGGGGGTCAAGGTCCTGCCCTGTTAGAGTTTACAACCCAGAGGACCAAGACCAACAACGGAATAGAGCAGCTCCTGGTTCAGCTGCTGGTCTCATGACACCATGGAGGTCACTGACCATTCTTTTGTGCCTTATTGTTCCCAAAAAGAAAATGAGGCTGCTGGTGCCTTCGGGGTAAAAAGCTGGTGGCTTCTGCATGCCACTGTCCCCACCACAGTGACACCAGAAGACCTGCAGGGGGCACCAGATTATCCTGTGGAGGCTGGGGGAGGGTGCAAGGAAAAATAAGAAAATGAACATCAATGCATATGGCGCCCTTCTTCTAGGATTAATGTGGTTTGCTTCTTCGAGGACTTCTGCTGTTTAATGGCAGATAGGGATTCTTTTTTCTGGACAAAAGAATTCTAAAAAGATACCCTCTCCTTTCTTGGGTCTACAACCCCATTTCTTCCACTTTAAGCACAAATCAGCGGGGAGAGGGCTGGTGGGTATCTTTCTGTGCCTGGTGAACAATATTTACCCATATACCTCCGTGTGTCTTACAAACATATAAAATAGCTTTAAAAAGATAAGACAAAGTCTGTTAAGAGAAAAGTGAAAAACAAATAGGAGAGAGATGCTTTGCAGGAATTACTGCCCATTTAAAAAAATGAGAAGACCAAAACTCAAGAAGGTTGAGTGATTTGCTATCAGTCCCACAGATAAGAAGGCATAGTAGAACTAGACTTGAACCCAGTCTCCAGCCCCCAAGTTCAAAGCTCCTTTAGACTCAGCACTGAAAACAAAATAAAACACCCAAATTGAGAGAGAACTTGTGAGAAACTGAGGATAAAATCAAGGGTCTTAGAAACCCAAAGTAACCTAAACCCAAACAAAGATTGGATTTGAAACAAATCTGGAATAATAACCAGTGAGCTCACTGTCAATCCTGGAAGAATTCTGCAATACAATACAAGCTTGTGAGGAATTTTGAGAAAGCAAGTTGGTCAAACACTGACTGGAAAAGCTTAGGTCTGGCACAGGTGAGGACTGTGTAAATCTGAGGACTGTTACTATCACTATTATCACTGTTTCTTATTATCTGGAATTAGCAAGAGATCGTTTGGAATGAACCCATCCAAGCTAACCTTGTTTCTTTTTTTAATAGGATTATTGGAAGACCAGATCAGGCCAGTGCTGGCGATTTGGTGTGGCTGTTTTTCAGCAGCCCTTGACAAAATCTCTTATGTTTTCAGAATGGTGGAAAGTACCACTGGATCGGAATTGTTGACATTTGAAAAGTCTTGCTCAAATTATACCGATCAGTGAATAAAGATGGAATTCAAATACCGAGTCTTCTATCTAGAGCCTGTGAGAGCTTGAGCAACAACAACAATAATAATATTAGCAATCATCTCAAAAGGCCGGTGATTAGACAGATTAGACAGATACACCAAAATGTGAGCTGTTAATGTAGTTATATCCTTTAGGGAGGTTCCTAGAGGTATGCCACTGAGTTTCATCACCATTTCTGTCCATTTCAACATATTTATCAACAGCTTAGATGAAAACAGCAAAAATATAGAGAACTAGAGGGTACTGACAACTGTATACAAAATACGTGAGACTGACAATCACAAGTTTCCTATCAGCAGTGGTATGATGAAGGAGATAATCAATTAGCTCGGACTGTGTTCGCAGATGTGTGCTATCATCCGCAAGTCCTCTACGTAATTCTGACCATCGGAGTACTATGTTCAGTTCTAAGTGTCATGGTTTAAGAACAATAGTGAGAAATTTGGGGAAATGGGGTTAGCACGGTGGGTTCCGAGGTGATGTCAGGTTGACATCACAAACAGTTGAGAAAGACACTACTGTTTTGTTTGGCAGCAGGTGGTTGTCATTTGGAGGAAGACTTACACTACTTTTCTTTTTGGCATACCTTAAGCCAGTAGATCAAATCAGAAGGGGCCAGATTTTGCAAAGAAAGACAAAAAGACAGACAGGGAGGGAGGGAAGGAAGAAAACCTAGGAGCTAGACGATAACAGAAGGGTGTGCCCTGCCCAGTAGTGAGCTCTCCAACACAGGAAGAGTCCAAGCACTGGCCTGGTGACCAGCTGTCAGGAATACTGTTGAGGAGGTTGATGAACTAGAAGATTGTAAAGGCCATTTTCAATTCTCAGAGGCTAGGATTCCCACCCTCCGTCCTGCTCAGAACTTTCCTCAACCTTCCCCCTTCCCCCATCAAGGTCACTGGGGAGCTCCCAATCCCACGAACACCTGCCAGAAGTTGGCCTGTGAGATGCATATTCAAGGATCCTTCAGGGAAGGATTCAGCTGGGCAAACTGACTGGCTTGTCTGAAGATTTCAACACCGCAGCAAGTGACCCTCTGGAATCCCAAATGAATCATCGAGAGGGCACCAGCAGCCTTGGCTCTAAGCAGCCTGCGTTGGGGACCTCAACCATACAGACCAAGTGCTGCATCACCAGCTCCCCCCAACCACCCACCGTCACCATGGCAACCACAGGGGCTGACTGCCTCACAAGGCATTTCAATTCAGGCAGAGAGAAGCCCAGTTTTCCCTGCAATTTCCCAAAGTAGTGAGCCCTAAGGGGATGCAGGTAGGAGGACTGGAGAGGGAGAGTTCTTCCTCTCCTTCCCCATCAGGCTGCCCTGAGGCCACCTCGAGACATAGCCTGTCATCCATAAATCCATAGCTTGACCTTCACATTCTCTTACTCTAACCAGAAAAAAAAAGAAAGAAAAAAAAAAAAACAGTAGAGAGGGCCGCTGGGAATTTCATTATTTTTAGAAGCAAAATCACTTAGCAACCTAAACGTCCCATTCTTCCCCACCCCTCCAGAAGCCCAGAGAAATAAATACAGTATTAAGGACTCCAATGTTTGGCTCTGATACAGTGTGAGGATATCATAATAATAATACTTTCTATTTACGTAGAAATAAAGCTTGCCTTCCAAGGAGCTCAGACAGTCTTGCTAAAATTGAGGAGCTCATCCTTCACACCCAGCCCCCCGCCTCTCACTGCAAACTGCAAGAGTTCTCTGCTCTTTGACAAAAGCCTAGAACCAGAACAGACTTTATGTATCTTTGAGGAATCAAAGACCTTGAGCAATAATAATTCCACCCCATAGGGGCAGGGCCCCCGTATATCGCCGCCCGCCATAAAGAAAAAGCACTCGTTTCTAGCAAGAAGGAGAAAAATGTCAGTTTCTCAAACAAATGCCTGCAGTGGGTTCTTTACTCACATTTGACTCTGTTAACCACTCCCTTCTTCTGGAGACTCCTCATTTCCCTGCTAATGGTCTCCATCAATCAGCCTCCCCGTCCCTTCCGGCTACACCTCAGGCTCCTCCTCAGGTCCCCCCTATTTTCCCTTGGAGTCTACCTTTGGCCTCCTCTCTCTCTCTCTCTGCCTCTCCCCTCCCCTGGGGCAATCTGGCCTATGTCTTCGGGCTCAACTGGCAACCACACACTGATGAACTGCAGAGGTCCACACTGACCCCTGTCCCGAGCTCCACACCCAGTGGTCCAGAAAGCAGATCCAACCCAACAAACACAGATATATCCCCACCCCTTCCGGACTACTCATCCCGTGTGTTATCTCTCAGGGAAGGAATCCCCCACCCACCAAACCTGGGTTCAACTTTGATTTTTCCTTCTCCCTCATAATCCAAATTTAAAGATTTTCAATACTC
This sequence comes from Procyon lotor, assembly GCA_028646535.1. Taxonomy (NCBI): domain Eukaryota; kingdom Metazoa; phylum Chordata; class Mammalia; order Carnivora; family Procyonidae; genus Procyon; species Procyon lotor. The sequence continues at coordinate 34,618,980 of CM053618.1, read as the reverse complement.
TATCTGTGCTCTTCAGTCTGGTCTCACTGACACAATGCAGGTTCCTGCCTTCGTTTTTCCTCTAGACAGTAAAGCATGTAAAGGATAGCCTCCTGACTGGTCCTTGGGGCTCCAGGCTGACCACTCCCTAATCATCACCAGCGCACCCCTGCACCACGAGAATCTCAGCCTCAGAAGGCTGGAAGCTCCACCCTCCAGGGATTTCACCACTCGCTTGCTTTAAACCCTTAATGACCCTGTATTGCCTTCATAATAAAATCCCAACATGTTATCACGGGACCCAAGACCCCACCGTTCCTGCCTGGCTGCTCGGCTGCATCTAGAACCAGCCTCCCTCGTGCTCCCGACACCCTGAGACTTGCACACTGTACACGTGCCATTCTTCAGGGCGGCACGCCCGCTCTCACCCCTGCGCCTCTGCTTGTGTTCCCTCCCTGGGGCTTTCTTCCCCAGCCCCGCTGCTGAAGAGCCCCTTCTGAGTAAGTCTCCCCTCCAGCAGCAGCTCCGCTGCACGGTTTCTTCCCCTGAGTCCTCCCAACAGACCTAGATGCTTCCTCCTTCATACTCCCTGAGCCTCCCGTCCTCTCGTACAGCCCTCTCACCCTTACTGAAATGGCTGGATTCTAGTCCAGTTTCCCAAGAACTCTGAATCCTATAGGAAGGGTTTGTTGCTTACTAAGCACTTACAATCATCAGAAAGGTGCTCCGGTTTTCAGAGCCCCACACTGTCCCGCCACCCGCCTTGGGGGGCATCCCAGATGGTCAGCTTCCCTTAGCGTGACCCTTGAATTAGCCCATCATTTCCACGGGAGTGAAGTCAAGAGAACACATGTATTACCACTATCTTTTATCTGGACCCTATATTTCTGCCAATAGAAACAAAGATAATAATTAAACCATAAAAACACAAATTTCATGTGAATTGCTGGACAGCCATTGCTCTGCTATCTGGTCCTTAACGTTTTTCACTTATAAAATCCTAAGTCGGGAATTTATAATTTCCCCCTTTAATTTTATTCCTTCTTTAGGACTATGGATCTACCTAATTAGGGGCTTGGTGACATCTGATCATTATTATCCACTCCCTCCTCCTACCAGAAAACACACATCCAGCCTTCGGGGGCTCCACTTGTCTACAGCCCCTCAGCAAGCATGTTGGGACCCCAAGGGCAACGGCCCTCCTTCCTCCTTCTCCTTTGGATGGATTCACTGCCCAGAAGTTTTCAAAAAATTCTAAGATTGAGGTACTATCCTTCTAAGAGAAAGAGATCAGTAAATCTGAAAGCAGCCTGGAGGCAAACCATTATATCCCACCTCGCTTCCCCTAATGACCTGTGGCATGACCGGGGCCTTTCCTTATTCTCTTACTCATCCTTCCTCCTAGAGAACAGACTCGTGCTGAAGTAGTAGCAAATACTCCTGGCCCCTCTCTTTTCAGCCCTTCTCCCCTACTTCTCTCTCTCAATGCCTACACTCCCAACCTAATCCATTCACTCCTGTCCCTTTCTTAATGACCAGCTAGTCATGTGACATTTCTCCTAACCACCTGATGGCGTCATGGGGTTAAGGAAACCAAACTCAGACAACCAGGCCAGTGGCTCAGAAGTCCCCGGTCCTCCTGCTGGTCCTGACCCCTCACACACACACTTTCACTGCCCATGACTTGAGGCTGACTTTCCTTCTTAGGACCTCCATTTCTTTATTCACAAAATGAGGTCACACTTTAACTCTCAGAGTTGGAATCAACGAAGAATGACTCCTCTTTCTGTCTAGCTTTTCCTTTCTGCGTCCCCCAGACGTACCTTTCCTTCTCAGACCGTATCGGTTGAGGTGCTTGGAAAATGCTGCCTGTGTCAGGTTACCTGGGAACTTGCTTTATTCTCTGTGCCATGGAGTAAACAATAAAAATGCCATCTCTTCATTATCTGGGCTGATAAAGGGAGGGAGAGACATAGCCAGCTAACCATAATGGATAAAACCAAAGTAATTTATCGTATCTTTGACTCTGAGAGGCGGTTAGAGACACACTCAGAGACATACAACTATCTCTGCCCGTCTGGAAAGCATCCCAAACCCTCCCAGCCTGGCCTTCGTCCCAGCCTGGGGTTTGGCCACAGTGTGGAAAGAGACCTTGGGCTGCGCAAACAGACCACATGTGGATGAGATGGTGTTGACCATGTCGTTACTCATAATATTCAATTTAACGACCGTGTATGGAGCGTAACGACATGCAAGCAACTGTGGCCAAAGAAATCCACAGGCCATGTAGAGAAAGACTTCTCACTGTCCCTGGAAACTCAGAATCCAGAGAGAGGCATGGGTTTGTTCCTAATTATCCACAGGATCTGAGCAACAAGCGAGATGCTAACAAAGTGCTGTGAGAAGAGAGAGGAGGGGGGCGGTCTAACTCTAGCCAGGTGGTTCTGAGAAGTCTCCGAGCCAACGCCAGGGTGGGTAGGCAGGTCCCCATCACAACTAGTAGTTTAAATGTGAGCCTGGCCTGGAGGCTCCTTGAAACCCAGTGAATCAACAAATAGTCGGTGAGTTCTATTCCCTGCCTGCACCGAGGGAGATCCTTTGGGCTACAAAAGATATTTAAGACAGTTTTCTCTTCTGTGCGTAAAGTAATTAGTGAACAAGGCAGTGTTATATTCTGATATAAAAGGGCTCAATGTGTGGAACTGACAATAAGAATGAGATCAGGCTATAATAAGGCGCTAATTGCATGGCAAAGGCGATGAATAAGAAATCCTCCACAAATATTGTTATTTATTTCCACCGCATCTCCCTGGCTGCTGACGGCAACGTCCCAGCTCACTGTGGGCGAGAACACGTCCTGTACAGCTTCGAGGGGTCTATAATGAAAGCAGCCCTGGTCCAGGAATCACTTGGGATGGACCCACCGGCAGGTTCATCTCTCCGCTGGGGCCCCTAGAGAGAAGCAGGACCCAAGGATCTCTGAGATCCCTTCCAAGCCAAAGGTGGTTCTGAATGCAGAAGCAGCAGCTGACCTCATGGTGCAAGGCTTCTGAGGGGGACAAAGCATGGATGGGAGGAGCGAGGAGGCTTGACAGAAGGGATTCCAGGGGCGGACAGATCCTGAGCAGGGATGTGAAGTCAGAATGGAGGCATGTTTAAGAGAACAGAGCTGAGCTGCTGGCTAGAGCACTGGGGCAGGGTGGAGACAGCATCACCAACTGCGGAAGGCTTCCGAGGCCCGGCAGGAGGGGCCGACCTCAGGCAACAGGAGCCAGGCGGCCATGCTAGGTTCCCGCTCAGGGTCACGGCCTGCAGCAGGAGGGGCACTAAGGAGATAGGACAGTCAACAGACTGCAACTGGGGAGGAAACGAAGGCCAGAAGCCAACCAACGAGCCATTAAATCATCTGTAGGACTGAGGAGATGAGGACGCAGGCCGGTGGCTGGAAGGAGCACGCTGAGGGGGAGCACAAGGGCTTATTCTAAAAGGGCAGACCCCAACTTGGAAGACACAGGTGTGCAGAATGTCCAAAATGGTGAGACCAGTACCTACCTCATCACTTCCGAGCCCAGGCTAACAACTCCGACCCCAAGTCCCCAGGGGCTGAACTAGCCCAGAGCTAACATCCCGTGCTCCGGGAGGCCGAGAGGCAGAAGAGCAACTGAGGAGCGTGCACGGGCCCTACAGACTCTTCTCCATGGAGGGGGGGCCTAGTCAACACCGTGTCTCTGACGGCAGAGCGCTCGGCCCGCAGAGGATGGTCAGCAGGTGTCGTCACCGAGAGCTCTCCTACTTGGATCCTTAAACAATCCCTTGTGTAACTTTAGAAAGCTTAAGTGACATCACGCACAGAGGAGGGCAGGTTGGGACAGCGAGAGGGGACGATCCGAGCGCATGGCCTCAGCAGGGGCTCCCATGGAGAGATCACAGGCAGCAGGGAGTAGGGGGACTGTTGGCAGGGACAAGGCCACGCAGCAACTATAGGGTTATAAGCCGGCAGGCTAACCAACGCCCTACCGAAGTGTCCTCACCTCCGCAAGGCAGACGCAGGGCACCGCCTGCGTTCAGACGGGAGGGCGGAAGTTCGGGGAAAGAAGCAGCTGGCAAGAGCCAACGTCTCAGTACTCGGCTAGAGCGCTCTCGGCCAGGCCTCCCCCTCCTCAGGGATGGCACCCACTGGCCGGCTGCCCAACTGGCCTGAGACTGCTCCCAAACCTAACGACTCGCTGTCCCTTTGCCTTCCCGCCAAGCTTTGTGTCTGCTGGCTGTGAACTCTCCAGTCACCGAAGTGTCCGAGCCAGCCTGCTGCCTCCCCACCGTCCGCAAGGGCCTTCCGGTGGGCTCGGTGTTCCGCAGCCTCTGGCAGCCTCCCCCCTGTGCCCCAAGACGTCTGTGTGGGGGCTCAGAGTCCTGGCCCCAGCAAGGCGGCCACCCTGGAGTGGCATCTGGTCAACCCCTCTGCACATCAGGGCACGGCCATGTCAGCGGGAACTAAGGAAAGACTATACCTAAGGAAAACTGTAAAGAAAGAGATTGGACTGGGGAGGGGAGCGAGAGGGGGTGCTCCCTGTGATAGCCTTTGACCGAGAAATAAAAACTCCTCTCTTGGGGCGCCTGGGTGGCTGAGTGGGTTGAAGCCTCTGCCTTCGGCTCAGGTCATGATCTCAGGGTCCTGGGATCCAGCCCTACATCAGGCTCTCTGCTCTGCTGGGAGCCTGCTTCCCCCATTCTCTCTGCCTGCCTCTCTGCCTACTAGTGATCTCTCTCTGTGTCAAATAAATAAATAAAATCTTAAAAACAACAACAACAACTCCTCTCTCCTGGAGGTGGGGGGGGGAGAGTCTTGAAACCCACGAGGGAAAAGGAAGGAAAGTGAGACGACCGTGATGATCAACACGTGGAATCTTCTCCAAGTCCAGCAGTAGAGGAGGCAGGCTGTGGTTTCCCAGTTCCTCCTCTCCTTCCTGTTCTGTCAGGACACATTCTATCCCCGGGCTTCTGGAGTTCCTGCATCCTGCCCTGACGGAGCCTGTGTCAAGCCAGGAGTCGTGGCAAGGCTGCCCTCCATGCCGAAGGCAGAGGTAGGAGGAGAGGGGCTGGGCCAGGCCGCCAGGGGGCTTTCCAGCTGACACCTACCATCACCCACAGTCCTATCAGAAGCACAGAGCCCCTGGTGAGAGTCCCTAAAAGGGCCCAAGCCCTAAAATCCCAAAGATGATAAAATACCATATTTCTTACGAGATAGTTCAGAAGTTCAGGAAAAAAAAAAAAAACGTAAGGCACAATGTACACAGATTTACACAGTCCCCTATTTATCAGGGATTTAACATTTTCTGATATTGACTTCAGATCATTTTGTTAAAAGCTATGGACGAGCTAGATACAGCTAAGACCGCACCCCGACCTGTTTCCTTTCCCAACTTCCCAGAATAATCCTGTCTTGGAATTGGCTGTACGGCTTGTATACAGGTCTATGTACTTTCCCAGGATAGCTGGGGGTTTTCCAGCTCAACTGTTTTCACCAGTGATGAGCCACGTGCCTCAGTGTTATCCAAGTGCTTGCTTCACATGCAGATTCCTGACCCTCGTGGAGTAAGGCCAAAATTCTGCCTTTTAAATAAGAACGCCGTATGTTCTTAATGTGCACTAAATCTTCAAGAGCCACTGTTCTAGCTGAGGACTTTAAGCCTTTTTTTTTTTTTTTTTGAGAGAGAGAGCAAGAGCTCGAAAGCAAGTAGGGGCAGAGTTGAGGGAGGGCAGAGTGAGAGGGAGAGAATCTTAAGCAGGCTCTGTGGTGGGCATGGGCTCCATCTCACAACCCCGAGATCATGACCTGGGCTGAAATCAAGAGGCCATGCTTAACTGACTGATCCCCCCAGGCGCCCCAGGACTTGAAGTTCTCTTAAAATGCAAAACAAACGGCCACAAAGACCAAAACACAGCACCTAACCCTGGGCAGGGTTACCCTTTAGACTGCTGTCACGTACTGCTCCAGGTAAATGACGGGACAGACGTAGGCGTTGTACTCTGTCCAATGGCCACGCCCAGGGTCAGCCTGCTGCTTCCCCGTCACTTCCACAGCCCACTGAGAGCTACCACAGAGCAACAATAAACCTTTATTATCGTTAGAGAGGGACACAGGGAGAGAACAGAGCAAAAAGGCCCCCCAGAGCTAAGTGTCCTGTTGACATTAGCCCACACCACTACCTTCAGTCTCTGGCACCATGCATGTAACAGAGGGACAACGGATGTTGTAACTGGATATTTGTAGTTTTGTTGCTCTCTTAGTTTAGAAGCTATACATGTTCCTTTTTTTTTTTTTTTTTTAAGATTTTATCTATTTATTTGACACACAGAGAGAGAGATCACAAGTAGGCAGAGAGGCAGGTAGAGAGAGAGGGGGAAGCAGGCTCCCTGTTGAGCAGAGAGCCCGATGTGGGGCTCGAACCCAGGACCCTGAGATCATGACCTGAGCTGAAAGCAGAGGCTTTAACCCACTGAGCCACGCAGGCACCCCTATACGTTCCTTTTTATAGCAGTTTTATTAAGTCTGTTTACAACGACAAAATTCTCCCATTTAAAGTGGTTTTCTCCCATGGGGCACCTGGGTGGCCCAGTTGGTTGAACATCTGACTTGATTTCAGCTCAGATCATGATCTCAGGGTCATGGAATTGAACCACGATGGGCTCAGATTCTCTCTGTCCCTCTCCCCCTGCCCCTCCTCACTGCTCGTACTCATTCTCTCTCTCTCTAAAAATAATAATAAAACAACAAAGTGGTTTTCTCCCATCAGTGGTTTTTAGTATATTCATACACTTATCCAATCATCACCGCTATATAATTTGACATTTTCACCACTCCAAAAAGAAACCCCATATCCATTATCAGTCATTCCCCACCCAGCCTTTGATAATCACTAATTCTACTTTCTGTTTCTACAGATTTGCCTATCCTGAACTTTTCATATAATGGAATCATGAAGTATGTAGCCTTTTGTGGAGGACTTCTTCCACTCAGCACAGTTCTCAAGGTTCATTCATTTTGTTGCACGAGTCAGTGTTTCCTTCCTTTTCATCATCAAATAGTATTCTATTATGATGTAATAAATCATAGTTTGTTAACCCATTAGTCGGCTAATGCACATCTGGGTACTTAGCCACTTTTCGCTATTATGAATAATGCTGTGATGGGCATTCAGGCACAAGTTTTTGCATGGGTACATGTTTTCATTTCTCTTAAGAATGTACCTAAAAGTGATATAGCTAGAGCATATGGTAACTCCATTGATAAAAGTTGGAAAAACTTTTATACTATTCTGCGAAGTGGCTACATCATTTTATACTTACACCGGCAATGGTTAAGGTGCTAATTTCTTCACATTCCAGCCCAACACTTGCTATTGTCTGTATTATTATTATTATTATTATTATTATAATCATTCTAGTGGGTATGAAGAGGTATCCCCTTGTGGCTTTGATTTGCATTTCTTTAATGGCTAATAATGTTGAACATCCTTTTCTGTGCTTACTGGCCATTTGCATACACATTCTTTAAAGCTTTTACCAAAGAACCTAGAACCTTATTAAACAGTGATTCTCAAGAAAGTGGGGTCCACTCCCCTCACACAGATGCATGCCCCAGCGGCGTCACCAGAGTACTTATTAGAAATGCAAATTCCCAGGCCCTACCCCAAATCTCCTCAATCAGAAATCCTGAGAGTGGGGCCCAGCAATGGTGTGTTTAACAGCTCTCCAAATGACTCTGATGTCAACTTAAGTCTGAAAATCAGTGCTACAGAACAATGTTTCTTACAGGGTGCTTCACAGCGTTTTACCAGGTGATATTTGATAAAGAAACTTCTTAGTGATGTAAGTTTGAGAAACCCTAAGCTAATTAAAAATACTTTACTCGGGACTTCTCGGTTTCCTTAATATGTTTATGAGCATGTGGATCTCCAAGACGATCTAATGTGCAGCATTTCCCAGTGTTGTATAAGCATGAAACCCTTTTTCATGGAGTATCTTGAAGGACTAGTGTTCCATGCAAGTTACTTTCAGAAACATTAAAAATATTCTTTTTTTTTTAAGATTTTATTTATTTATTTGACAGAGAGAGATCACAAATGGGCAGAGAGGCAGGGAGAAGCAGGCTTCCTGCTGAGCAGCAAGCCTGATGCGGGACTCCATCCCAGGACCCTGAGACCACGACCTGAGCTGAAGGCAGAGGCTTAACCTACTGAGCCACCCAGGCACCCCACATCAAAAATAATCTGTAAAAGAAATTAAAAGCGTAGGCTGCTATTTATCAACTCAAGTCTATTGTTAGCAAACTGGTTCTTTACAGAAACCAGTTTACAAAAACCAAACTTTTGAGAATACACTTCTCTATTGCGGCAGAGCAAAATGTAGTATGTAGTGGCTTCAAAGAGCAATACGCATTTATGACCTCACATAGCAGAACAGGAATCTGAAAGTGGCCTAGCCACATGAGAGTGGCTTAGCTACACGGCTCGGGGTGTCTCATGATCTGGCAGTCAAGATCTCACCAGTTGCTGCTATTATCTGAAGGCAGGACCCTGATTCTGGATTTCCAAGATGGCTCACTTACATGGCATTGGCAGGAGTGCCCAGTTCCTCACTATGTGACCTTCTGTAGAGCTCACTGTGTGTGTCCTCATGACATGTTGGCTGGCTTCCCTTATAGCAAGCGATCCAAGAGAGCAAGGCAGAAGTGGCAAGGTCTTTTATGATCGAGCCTCAAAAGTCACACCTTCACTTCCGCCATGTTCTCTTAGTCACACTGGCGAGCCCTGACACAATGTGGGAGAGAACAAGGCAAGGTCGTGAGGACTGGGGTTAAACCACTCTGCTAATAAGCCATGGGGCTGTGATCTGACCCCAGGCAGTCTGGCTCGAGTCTGGGATACCTTGTCCTCTGTCTATTATTCTTACTAACCCCATTTTCTGATATTCCTTTAAGGACGGGTAACGCAAAAAGACCAGCCTTCACAGTTCGGAACTCAGCATGTGTTTCTCCGCTTGCTGTTAGCATGTCCACACATTTTGCAGCTGCTGCTAAGCACTGCAGCTTGCCCAGAAACCAAGCTTTTCAGAACATAGGACTGGAACTATTCATTAGCTAATTAGGCTGTTCTTAACTAATCTGGGAGATAAGTATCCATTCACTTCTGTTTGTGCTCTCAACAATCCGGCTACTGCTAAACTATAAATCACATCCTTGTCTTTCTTTTTTCTTTCATTGTCCACCTATCTAATTGGGAAACTCATAACTCTCAGCATTACTAGCTCCTAAAATCCCATTCCTTAGAAATTACCTCCATCCATTTTGGGTGAATATGTAACTGCTATTATTATGGCGGTAGACTGTTGAACATAAAGCCTCAGTTTCTTTCCAAATGTAAGTACATTTTTTGCCTAAAACCATGTTAAATCCTAGGACTGCTAGGACTTCATTATTTTTAAAAATTTATTTACTTGAGAGAGAGAGTGGGGGGAGGGGCAGAAGGAGAGAGACTCTCAAACAGACTCCCCACTGAGCGGAGAGCCTGATGCAGGGCTCAACACGGGGCTGGACTCTGAGATCACAACCTGAGCCGAAATCAAGAGTTGGGTGCTCAGTGGACTGAGCCATGCAGGTGCCCCAGGACTTCTAGAACTTTAAAAAAAACTCCTAAAACACTTGCCTGCCTTTGTAAAATTAATGTGCCACTCATTCACTAGCTTGTTCAACATTCATCAAATATTGCCAAATGACTACTAAGTGCTAGGGACACAGGGAATAAAAACTATCATATATAAATTCATTTAATACACCACTTACCTTAGAGCATGTAAACTATGGTAGTGAACCTAAGAAAAATCAGATGAAGATACAGGAAATCTCTGATGATGAGACACCTAATCGAAGACCTCTGATGTTTGTTATTTATGAACGCACATAATTAAGATTAACTTCACAAAGTACGCTGGAAATGTGGTTACTTTAATGTGGGTTTTGTGCAGATCTTCCGTCTGCATCATTATTAATGGGCTCTCCCCGTCCATTGCATCACTGGCCCCAAGAGCACATCATACACAAACAGTAAGTATTTGTCGAGTATCTATTAATGTTAGAAACAAGGAGGACAAAAACCAAATAAAGACAAATAGGAAACATCTTTTGTAGGAAACATTTGTTATCAGCCTGGGGACCCAAAATCAGACATCCTGATGTCTGACTTTACCAACGTCCTGTTTTCACTTAAGACCTCCCTAACACAACTTCATTGTACACCATTTCATATACACTGAGACTGACAGCAAAACCTAGACTCTGTCTTCTGTGGAGAAGAGGTGTATTTTAATAGGAGTTTTATCCACTAAATAATGTAATGGCTTTATAGCTAATATTCAGAGGTTATTGCTCTGAGGAAGGTTTTCTATTAACTAAGAAAAAAGCTTATCAGTTTTTTCAAGTTGCTTTTACTCAGCTCAAGGAAGGCTTTACTGGGACTCAGACAGTGTAGAACATGTGGGATTGAAGGGCTCATATGCAGCATTAATAATGCTAAAAAAGACTGTTAGAGAAGAAGGAAGGAGCAGAAGACTAGGAATGATACCCTCTTCCTCCCATGAAGGTAATCCTCAGACACAGTTTGGATCAACCTGGCATTCCTTTGGCCTTAAGAATGCCCTTGAGGGGTGCCTGGGTGGCTCAGTCGTTAAGCGTCTGCCTTAGGCTCAGGTCATGATCCCAGAGTTCTGGGATCGAGCCCCGCATCGGGCTCCTGGCTCGGCAGGAAGCCTGCTTCTCCCGCTACCATTCCCTCCGCTTGTGTCCCCTCTCTCGCTGTGTTTCTCTGTGTCAAATAAATAAAACCTTAAAAAAAAAAAAAAAAAGAATGCCCTTGAAACATTTTGCCTGCCTTCTTGAATTCTTCTCCCTTTCATATCTGCCATTCCTTAATTTATTCATTAGCTTGTTCATTCATCTATTTTTCAGTAGTATTTGCTGAAAGATTACTAAATGCCAGGCCTGCAAGGAATTCAACTAAGAGTAAGCTAGAACCCTGCCCTCGAGCCCCCAGCAAGCAACCAATCCAGCGGAGGAGATAACAATGTCAACCACGGAGGAAAGTTCAGAGAGAACCCAGCCAGGAAGGAAGGGAAGGTGGAGGGAAGTGAGGAATTAGCTAAAGGGATGGCAAGGATGGTGTAACAGCAGGCAAAAGAGCATATTCAAGAGGAAAGAGGCATAAAAATCACATAAAATTCAAGGAACTACAAGTAATTCACTGTAGGTAAAGGGCAGGCTGCATGTGGTCAGGTCACGAAGGATCTTGAATGGCTCTTGTACTTTACCACTGACAACAGTGAACCACGGAAGGCCTTTAGGCAAAGAACTGCATAATCATATTTCATTTTCATTTTGAAAATCTATGGTGATCTTCCCCATGATTTTTTCCCAAAATTCAACAGAAGCCTTTTTAGATTAACATGACATTGTTGAACAGATTTCACTCTGCAGATTCTCAGCATTTGGCAATTCACTTTGCTTTATATTGGGTGATATCCTCCCCTTGCCCTGATTGAATGCCCTTCACCACATTCTCCATGGCAACCTCTTACCCATCCTCGAAATGCAGCTAAAACAAGCATCAGCTCCTCTGTGATTTTTTTCTTTCCTCATACGTAGTCATCTTCTTCTTCCTCCAAGTTCCCAGGATACATTCTACAGAACATTATTATGGTGATGCATTCTAATTGCTTTCTACAAGTCTCTCTCTTCTGTTATACTATGGATCCCATGAAGGCAGAGACTTGCATTCTAATTTACATATACATGCTCATTTACTCAGCAGTACTTTATCGAACACCTGCTCTCTTCCAGACATTGTGCTAGACACTGATTTTCAATATGATACTACTAAAAGAAAGAAACTATTCTCGTGCAGTATATGTAAATGTGTATATAATATATATGTATATGGAAATTGTAGTGTAAGTTCCCTTAAAGCAAAAGTTAACATTTTTTTCAGTACTCTGAATAAGAGAAATGAAAAGTAACTGACTTTTTAGAGCTACCCTATGACTCAGCAACTGCACAACCAGGTATCTACCCCAAAGATACAAATGTAGTGATCCGCAGGGGAACCTGCATCCCAATGTCTATAGCAGCAATGTCCACCATAGCCAAATAATGGAAAGAGCCCAGATGTCCATCGACAGATGAATGGATAAAGAAGATGTAGGGTGTGTGTGTGTGTGTATACATGAAGTATATATAAGTACATATATACTTATATAAATATATATAAGTACATATACTATATATATACATGAAGTATATATATGTGTGTTGTATACATGAAGTGTACAACACACATACACACACACACACACACACACTGGAATCTTACTTGGTCGTCAAAAAGATGAAATCTTACCATTTGTAAGGACATGGGTTGATCTAGAGCATATCATGCTAAGCAAAGTAAGTCAATCAGAGAAAGACAATTATATGATTTGACTCATGTGGAATTTAAGAAATAAAACAGGATCATAGGGAAGGGGGGGGAAATAAAATAAGATGAAAACAAAGAGGGAAACAAACTATAAGAGACTCTTAACTATAAGAAACAAACTGAGGATTGCTGGAGGGAAGAGGAGTGGGGGGATGGGGTAACTGGGTGAAGGACATTAAGGAGAGCACGTGATGTAATGAGCACTGGGTGTTACATACAACTGATGAATCACTGAACATTACCTCTAAAACTAATAATATACTATATGTTAATTGAATTTAAATTAAAAAATACTTTATTGCTGAAAAAATAAAATAAAAAATACAAAGAAAGGAAGGTAGGAAGTGAGGAAAGCAAATGATTTTTTAAAACTTATTAACTAAATTTTAAGTTAGGTCATATCACATGAGAGAAACAGAAAAAGCTAAAATGGTTCCAAGAACCAAAACTCAATACCTAAAAATCTAATCTCCTGAGCTGGCAGAGTGAGAGCCAAGTAGCCAATGTCTTGAACCCAGTTTACTTTTATTACTTAAGAGAACACTTGGACAGGGTTTGCTGTCCAACTTTCACATGACCTTCTGCAGACCAAGTAGACTAACACTTTTTGGTGTCTTTTCACTCATTTACTGTATGTTTTATTAGTGCCCGTTTTCAGCCAACTCTGTCTTCAACCAGCTCAGGTTGGCGCTGAGAAAAATAACAACCATCTTTGTAGTTTTAATAGGTTTCAAGCACCATGGTAAGTGCTCCATATGTATTAACTCAATAACCCTCAAAGGAACCTTGTGAAGTAGGTAGCCACTTCTTTGTGTAAATTACTTAACCTCCCCGTGCCTCAGTTTTTTCATTTATAAAATGGCAATAATATATAACACAGGGTTGCTGATGAATTAGATGAGTTTGCACATGTAAGGTGGGAACTTAGAATAATGCCTGACACGTTATACTTTTCAATGTTAGCTAAATACCACCACCACCACCCACAACAGTAACACTTCATTTTGAACACACAAAACCGAGGCTCAGTGAGGGTAGAAGTTGCCCCAACTTCTCTCAGACAGGCAGCCTGAGCACACACTGTGACCTCGTCATCCCCCAAATTCCTAGAAATCATTTTTCAAATACAAACAATAACCACACTGAAAAGCAAGAACGGAAAGCAAGCCTTGAAAGACCAACAATTGCGATGAACGCCCTTAGGATAGAAAGCAGATGCAATCCATTTTTGGAAGGAAACCACAGTCCCCAGGCCCCAGACAAGGATGCAAAGGCCATAAATTTGGGCTGGCTTCATGAGCGCTCCTGCCTGCAGGTGATAAACACTGGGGTCTGGAGGGATCCAGGGATGACGAACGCGGTGACAGTCTAGGTACAGTAGCGGACAGATCAAGCAAGCACTCTACTCTCTCTTTCTTGCCCTCTTTGGAGTATCTGCCCATAAACCAAGACAACAGGCATGGAAGCTGGGTGAGAAGTAGGACAGTACCCTTTAATCCCTATGCCTAAGAAGAACAGGTGACTAGCTTTCACAGTGAGGTCCCACCCCGCCCATACTCTCACCAGACTACTAAGCTCAGAGCCTAAAGTCCCTTTAAGCAGTTTGCACAAACAGATATGACAGATGACATTACAATCCAGAATCAACCAATGCTCAAGGAAAATCAATACCACAAAGAGAGGAAACAAACTGAACCATCAAAGAACTTATAATCATCAAGAATGAATACATACAATTACTAGCTTAGGGGAAAGGGTGAGAATATTGCAAGCATTTTTTTAAATTAGCTATAGATCGTGGCAAATGAAAATTTGGGTAACTGAAAATTTTTAAAACGATTAAGTATACTGTAGGGCCAAAGAGACAGCTGAATTAGAGACCCAGAAAATGAAACTGAGCGATGTTCCCAGAAATCAACACAGAGCAATAAAAAGCTGAAAAATGCAGAGTTAAAAGTCAGAGGATATATAGAAATGACCCAGCATCACTTATAATGAATTCTTAGGAATAAAAAATACATAAAAGGGAGAGAAAATAATATTTAAAAAAAGAAAGGAGGGAGCCACTTGAGGGAGGGAAAAAAAGTTCAAAAAGCACTTCCCAGAATTGAACTGAATAAAGAAATGAATCTTTGGATTGAAACGGCACCCCAAAGTGGTGTGAAATTTAAAAAAAAAACACATAAGACACATTAGTGAAATTTTACAACTCCAAAAATAAGGGGGAAATGTAAATTTTCTGAAAAGAAATAATCAGGTACATATTAAAATTGCCATCAACCAAATCTTTAAAAAAAAAGGGGGGGGGCACCTGGGTGGCTCAGTCGTTAGGCATCTGCCTTCAGCCCAGGTCGTGATCCCAGCGTCCTGGGATCGAGCCCCGCATCGGGCTCTCTGCTCAGCAGGAAGCCTGCTTCTCCTGCTACCATTCCCTCTGCTTGTGTTCCCTCTCTCGCTGTGTTTCTCTCTGTCAAATAAATAAAATCTTTAAAAAAAAAAAATTGCCATCAACCGCAAAAGATAAAAGTCAGTTAAGTACAGTAAGTAGTAAAGAAAATCGTGTGTGGAAAAAAAAAAAGAAAGAAAATCATGTGTGTGTGTGTTTATGTATTGAAATGGTATTAAACTTTCTATACATAGAAATTTTGGTTGCATTTTGTTCAAAACCAGGTGGAAGCCTCTTTAATAGCTACCCTTCAATATTTAAAGACATTGATGCTAACAAGGCACACATAACTTTTCCATCTCTTGAATCATTTTCTTTTTTTAAGGAATTATTTTCTTTTTAACAAAATAAAATGTCATCGTTGTCCCCTTTAATGCTTTCACCTTAATGCTTTTTTAAGCAACTGTCCTATCCACTTTCTTTTGGTTGGCATGGGTCTAGCGTGCCTTTTACCATCTCTTCTATTTTCAATTTTCTAGTCTCATTTTTAGTTATCCAATATCAAGTTAAAATTAAATAAAATCACAGGGTCTCTATTTTTTAAAAAGTTTAATCTATTTACATTTGTTTCAATTGCTATTAAATTAGGACTTATTTCTACATTCATATTTTCTAGTTGTCTTACCTATTGATTCTCTTCTCTCATTTTTATTTTTTGATGGACTTTCTGAATTTTGTTACCTCTTCTTCTTTACTGTTTCCACTTGTCCAAAGCTTCTAACTCAACATAGAATACCAGACCTGTTGGCTATAAATTGTGTCCCTATCACTACCCGGTCAATTTCCATGCCATAGGTTAGTATAAACTTTGTTTATACAATAATACCATATTGCATCAAAACCGTATGCATATTATCACTCCAAAAATTATTCTACTGTTAATATTAAATTTCTAACTGAATTTTCTATAGCATTCACAATAAGTTCAATGTTTCACCTTCTACAGAATGAACTTCCAAAAAATTTCAATTTATAAGCCAAATAAAAATATTAAGCTCTTCATAAAACTAATTTTACTGTTACACTTCAGTTACTTTAGAAAAATACCCACCATATCATTATAACAAACAGCTATCTTAATGAAGATTTAAAAATATCTTCTTTAATATCAAAAACAAGAGATGAAAGCCTTCTACTACTACTGACATCGCTCAACACTGTCCTAGAAATTCTAGTTAGTGCAGTAAGAAAATATATCATGGGTGAACTGGAAAGAAAGAAAGCCAGTAACAGTCATTTTCAGGTGATATAATTTCCTTCGTAGGCAACATAAAAAAAAATCTACAAGTAAATGATTTCAATTAATGAAAAAGTGTGACATGATTACTGGATATAGAATCAACAAACAAAAACAGTAACATTTTTATAGATTAACAATGTTTAATTAGAAGTACAAAAAAATACTAATTCCTTTGCAAGAGCAATAAAATAATACAGGTACATAGAAATAACCCTAAGGAAAGATGTGCAAGTCCTAAATGGAGAAATCTCCCAAACTCTTATAAGACCTAAAATATATCCCAAATAAATGAGGAGATATCGGTAAGACTTAGCATTATGAAAATGTCGATTCTCCCCAAATCAGTCAGTAAACACTCTGCACTTCCATTCGGGGTTTATTTCTGGGTACTGTGGAAGAAGGCGGAGTACTGTCATTCTTTAACATGTAGCTGTCCGGTTTCCCGACACCATTCTGTCCCACTGATCTATGTGTCTGTTTTTGTGCCAGTGCTGTTTTGATTACTACAGTTTTGTAGTGTATCTTGAAATCTGGGGTTCTGATGCCTCCAGCTTTATCCTTTCTCAAGACTGCTTTAGCTACGGAGGTCTTTTATGGTTCCACAGAAACTGCAGGATTATCATCTCTAGTTCTGTGAAAAACGTTGTTGGTATTTTGACAGGGATTGCATTAAATCTGTAGATTACTGGGGCGCCTGGTGGCTCAGTGGCTTAAAGCTTCTGCCTTCGGCTCAGGTCATGATCTCAGGATCCTGGGATCGAGCCCCGCATCGGGCTCTCTGCTCAGCGGGGAGCCTGCTTCCCCCTCTCTCTCTGCCTACTTGTGATCTCTCTCTGTCAAATAAATAAACAAAATCTTTAAAAAAATAAATCTGTAGATTGCTTTGGGTAGTATGAACATTTTAACAATATTGGCTCTTCCCACCCCTGAGCATGGTATATCTTTCCATTTATTTGTGTCGTCTTCAATTTATTTCATCAGTGTTTTAGAGTTTTTAGAGTAGAGGCTTTTCATCTTGTTGATTGAGTTTATTCCTGGGTTTTTATTAGTTTTGGTGCAATTGGGGTTGTTAATTTCTCTTTCTGTGGGGCGCCTGGGTGGCTCAGTGGGTTAAAGCCTCTGCCTTCAGCTCAGGTCATGTTCCCAGGGTCTTGGGATCGAGCCCCACATCAGGCTCTCTGCTCGGCGGGGAGCCTGCTTCTGCCTCTCTCTCTGCCTGCCTCTCTGCCTGCTTGTGATCTCTCTCTCTGTGTTAAATAAATAAATAAAAACCTTTAAAAAATTTTCTCTTTCTGTGATTTCATTATTAGTGTATTTCCTAAGAAAATCTTAAGATTTTGACAAATTCAAGTCATGTTACACTATAACACACAAGGTTAGCCAATTTTAAAGACAAATGGAGAGGGAATGATTAGCACTACTGGTTATCAAAAACCATTATAAAAATATAGTCATTGGGGCACCTGGGTGGCTCAGTGGGTTAAAGCCTCTATCTTCAGCTCAGGTCATGATCTCAGGGTCCTGGGATCGAGCCCCGCATCAGGCTCTCTGCTCAGCAGGGAGCCTGCTTCCCCTTCTCTCTCTGCCTGCCTCTCTGCCTACTTGTAATCTCTCTCTCTCTGTGTCAAATAAATAAATAAAATCTTTAAAAAAATATATAGTCATTAATAGGATAAATAATATGCAGTGAGATAGAACAGAGAGCCTAAAAACAAGTCATTCACATATGGAAACTTTGTATATGAACAGAAATAGCATTCAAGTCAGTGGACGAAAGATGTACTATTCATTAAACGGAGTTGGGAACTTAAAGGCAAATATATAGGCATATTCATTTCTACCTCACCTAACACACAAAATAAATTTGGAAAGGACCTGAAAAAAAAGGTGAATAACCAATAAACCTGCTACCCTATCTTTGTCATACTCTTGCATTTTGCTCCTCTGTGCATCTGTCTCAACTTCCTATAATAAAATGTGCAGTCTGACTGCCTAAGAGACAATGACCTCTGTGCAGGTAACAACATTATATTCTTTCAGCTGACTTCCAAAGACCAGGGCATATTCAGGAGTCCCAATTTTTCCCTACAAAATGACTAAAACTGAAAAGGTCTGTAGGTAGGGAATGTCACTCTTCTATAATACAGGCTAGACATCAGTCCCATTCTTCCCATGCACACAAGTATTTCATAACAGTTTTTAAGGATGAGAAAAGCTCATAAAATGAATGATAAATACCATAAAGTGAATGATAACCAGATGTTCTCCATCTCTAACGAAGGCAGTATACAAGGAAACCAAATTAATGTAGTAGCACGGAGTGTCTAGGTTAAGGCTCTAGATTAAGAAAAACAAGGTCCCCTAACTAGGAAGGTTTGAAATATGGTAATGCCAAGAACAAAAAGGCAATATATCCTCTTTCCTCAATTGCTTTGAAAATCAAATTAGCCGTTCATCTTGGGGAGGGTGAAGAGTTAGTCTAAAGGGGATAAACTCCAATTCATTCATTCACTGATCGAACCAAAAACAGAACCACTGATGAAGAAGAACGGAAATGCATACAGTCATAGAGAATCCTGCTTTCCTAGAAGCAGCTCCGATCCTCTTACCTTTGATAGAATACAGACAAAAAGACCTTGTGCAACCTTCTCTGGCCCTGGGGAGCGGTCTGCATCCCCCTTCCACTGAGCAAGGGAGAAGCCTCCGACCTATTGTATGAGGTGCTGGCCACACACACACACACACACACACACCCTGTTGTCCTACCATATGGGCCATGAATCATTCACAAAGCTTCTGAATCAATTATTCATCCAAACCAAAGACCAAACGCTTTGCTAATTGTCCAGGAAGGAGGGGTGAAGAGGGAAAAGAGGTTGATGGAAGGAAAAGGCTTCGTGCCAATTTTACAATTGGCAGTATTAATACTCCATTTATTTTAAACAAACAACAACAAAAAAGCACAAAGAAAAGAAAATAGCCTCTTGTAAGTTAATTGGATTACTAATACAAGATACGGGCTGTCTCTGAAGCCGAGGGGAGAAATACACTGCCTTCCCCCAGAGTCCTAATCAAGGCATTCCACGCCATGGCACCCCATTCTCTGCCTGTAGCCTCGTCACCCTCAGCTGGACTGGGAGGTCGATACCCACACACACGCTGCTATGGGCCTAAGGTTGGGTCACAGCCCCCAGTTTTACTCCAGCTACGTGGGCTCAGAGCTGGGAAACACATCTGGACAGCCTCTAAGGACAGCTGGAGGACAAGGCTTGGGCTGGGTCCGTGATTCCCACTCCCTCCTCAGCTTCGGGGGCAGGTATGCGCTGACCCCTGCTGCTCGCCTCCTCATTCCTCCCTCATTTGTGGGGCATCTATTATAGGTCGGAGAAAAACCCAAGTCTCCCTGGAGAAGATGGAAAGGAGACCATGACGCTCAACCTCAGTGCAGAGACAAGAGGGTCCCAAGAATAGCCAGAGAACAGGTACGGCGCCTGCTAATAAGGGGCCAACACAGGTAAGTGTCGGGGGTGTCCAGAGAAGGAAGGCTACCTTCCTGGGGGGTTGGGTCTCGAGCTGGTTCACAAGACAGATTACCACGGCCAGGATTCGTAAAAGGCAGGCTGGCTGTAAACAAGGTCAGGGGATAGTGAAGGAGAGAAGATGGGGAGAAGCTTCGAGATGAGAAAGGCACCGAGTCTGGCCCTGCTGGGGCGAAGAAACCGTCTAGGGCCTGACACAAGTCAGGCAACGGACCTGCGGACGGGAGCAGGAGATTCAGGGATGCGCAGCTGGGGGGCCACGCTACAGAGTTTCTTTTCCACTTCGAAGAAGAAAGAAATGCTTGTCCACAGGTCCGGATCATGGCAGAGATACGAAGAAACACAAGATTCAGTTGCACGCGTGATGACAGACCCGGGCCGAGGCGAACCTGAGGCTGGAGGTCAAGCAGGGAAGAGGTCCAACGAGGACAAGCCCAACGAGGGGGAAGGAGGAAGGACCAGAGAGAAAAATCAGGGCTCGGACTGATGAAGACATCAAACTTACTGGAAAAATCTACATGACAAGAAGGGCAATAAAACCCACATAAATCCTCAGGCTTGTGGGTTCCTTAGAGATCATTCAACAGAATAGTCCTGAAATGTGGGTCACAGGCTGGTAAAATCTATGGGCCCTTTTCCCTGGGGGAATATGCTCATATATGCTAACTTTTAATAGCATTTCAAATGACTCAAGACTCCCTAAAGTCCATCCATCCAAAGCTTCCAGGCTGCAGGTGAGTAAACGGCAGCCCGGGCCGTCCCTCTGAAGGGCTCAGAAGTGCCTAGAACAAATCCTAGTATGTCAGACACACCTAAAGATCTCCTCCTCGTAACCACACAGACCAGTGACACTACTGATGGAAGCGGGGATGTTGGAAAGCATGTAATTTTGCAGGAAAGGATCTTCTGGTTCCAAGAAAAATCAAGGAAATAGAAAAAAATGAAATAAAGAATTGTAGGAAGAGAAGTTAACCTTCCTGGAATGTCTCCGCGCGCTTACACAAAAAAAAAAAAAAAAAAAAAAAAGTCATCCTTTTGTAATCCCTTGACTTTTATTTTTGCTTTTGTTTTTAATGTGCAATTGATTTTGGAAGGGATTTGCCTTTCAAAAACCATCAAGCAAGTTTTCTGTCCTCCCTCCCTTCACAGAAAGAAGCACAAGGAAGACAATCTCAGTGTGCCGTCTTGGGAAATGGGTCTGCCTTCAAACAGCAGGCCGGGATCAAGAGTAAAATTAGGGCTGAGTGGCTGTCCTCGCTGTGGCAAATTCATTTCCAAATGTCCACCCAGGCCGAGGATTTGCATTCCAGAACTGGTGACCTGGGAGAGTTCATCCCCGGTGAATCCTTAGGGTTGGGTCCTGGCAAAGATAAGACCAAACTGTGGTCGGGGGTCAGGGGCTGGGGACTCGAAGAAGGAGGGGAGAAGAAAAGAGATTCCCTTGGAGCAGTTCACAGAAAGACAGGGGAATCTAGTGCTACATCAGTTCACAGAAACAAGCTATGGTCTCTCCAAAAGGGAAGAAAAGGCTTTTAAATCCTTTTAACAAAATCACTGATAAAGAAAGTAAGCCTTGAAAGGTACACACTGCCATGTGGTTTGCATTTAAGAATTCTGCTTACCATAACCTATGGTATGGGGTGGAGGATACAGTTGAAAGTCTAGATGCAGAGGTACTTTGTTGCAAACTCAGGCAGAAATATATACGACCCAACAGCAAGCACGCTATCGGGACAGATCATAAACTACAAGCCTGTGCCTATCTTCTTCAAGAGCCTCGGAATTTCTTATTCTCATTCGTACTTCTTAAGCTTTCTCTTCTCTTCTATCTCACCTCCATCCCGGCAGCCGCCCGGGGCACCATCAAACTTTCATGGTCTCCCTGCTCTGCAGCACTGCAGCCTGAATACCGATGTCTGCATCAGATGCCTCTATGACTCCTTCTGCTGATGTGGGAAAGGCATGGGAGAAGGCAGGCAGAGAAAGGGGCCAGCAGCGGGGCAGGCATCAGATGCTCTCGGATATGCCATGCCACAGAAGCCCAACTCTTCCGGGAGACTAGTGTTCCTGCCTCTTTTGGTCGAGCAGAAAATTAAGACTCAGGAAGGCGAAGCAACTAGCCTACAGTCATATCACCAATAAGGACCAGTACCAGTACTTGGTCAGCTCTGACCTCGAAGGGCGTTCTAGTATAACACACAATACCTCCCTGGAACTGACATAGCCTGACCCCCAAACTGTCCATTATGCAATAAGTATTAAAACTCTACCAAAGAGGCAGGATTAAGCTCAGTGCTGTATGTGTACACGTGCTTACAGCCTGCAGAGGAGTGGGGAAGGGGATGGGAGCTGAAACAAAAAAGATAAAAAGTAGATTCTCCATCATCAGTATTTAATAATTTAATAATTCTGATAATTATAAGCAACTGATCTATAACATGCTGAGCAATGCAGGAAAAATAAGAAAGAGAAAAATGGAAAAAATTCTAATGAGCAGCAAGCATATAAGTGAAAGAAAGGAAAACAAATAAATCTTCTATTACAATAAATATTCCTGTGCATAATCTCTCAAAAGAGGAAGACACATGTGTATCACTGGAAAGCAACACAAAGAAACAACCATCATGGGATTTTGATTATTTAACTATGAAGGGATAGGAAGCAAACAAGGAACTAGAGAAGAAATACAATGGACTGGTTTCTTGCAGTAAATAAATTTAAAACCAGAAGTAGAAAGAGAATTTTTCTGATAGGTAAGGAGGCACCTGGGTGGCTCAGTCAACTAAGCATGGAGCTCAGCGTGAGGCTCCCTGCTCCCTAGGGAGTCTGCTTCTCCCTCTGCCTCTCCCCCTACTCGTGCTCTCTCTCTCATGCTCTCTCAAATAAATAAATAAAATCTTAAAAAAAAAAAAGAAAAAGAGGGGTGCCTGGGTGGCTCAGTCAGTTAAGCATCTGCCTTCAGCTCAGGTCATGATCCTGGAGTTCTGGGTTCGAGCCCCACATTGGGCTCCATGCTTAGCAGGGAGCCTGCTTCTCCCTCTCCCTCTGACTGCTGCTCTGCCTACATGTGCACTTTCTCTCTCAAACAAATAAATAAAATCTTTAAAAAGAAAGGAAGGAAGGAAGGAAGGGAGGGAGGGTGGGAGGGAGAGAGGGAGAAAGGAAAGGGTAAGGAGAAAAAAGATCACGTGCACCAGCCTAGCAATGGCTATTGTTCGTAGCCAACTGATAGTGTGCCTTGTTTAACACAGACCTGCTTTATTTTGCATTAGTTAAACACAGTTATTTTTTATAACTTGAAGCCCTACCCTAGGTAAACTAACAATTGTGAATACAGATCAAATATGAAGTGATTCTAGGACTCTAAAGCCCACCCGAGATTCAGTACGTTGCAGAAGCTAGTGTGACCCAGTGCCAAATAACCCCAGACTACAAATACAGGGCCATCAACTTCATCTGGGCTCTACCAGGTATTTCTGTGGGGCTTAGAGTAACTCAAGGAATATATTTGCTCCATTTGTGCCTCCCTTTCTTCGACAGTGAACTAGGGAATAGTAATAGATACTATTTATTAAAAACCTCCTATGTGCAAAGCACTGTGCCAAGTGCTTTACATACATCATATCATGATGCTCATAAAATCCTCAGAAATACCCTGAATCCTTAATTTCCCAGTGAGGAAGCTGAGGCTAACAATAACCGGCTCAGTCACAGAGCCGGATACAGACTTCAAATGCAGAACTGTGTATCCCCACAGCTTTGTTCCTCCCATCCTGCCAGGCTGTCCTGCGTTGTAACACTAACCCATTTTAAAGAACTAAATGGAAACCCTGTCTAAAATGATTTCAAGATCAATGTGATATCTAAAATCCAATAATCTGTTGCTCTTGTAATCCCTTTTAACAAAAGACTTTTTCCCCAGTAACCAAAACCAAGCAGTGAGTTTCATATCCCCCTGGATGGGTTTTGACATACCAGTAGCTACAACCCTTTACTTTTGTTAGTTACG
The DNA here is from genome assembly GCA_028646535.1 of Procyon lotor. Lineage (NCBI taxonomy): Eukaryota > Metazoa > Chordata > Mammalia > Carnivora > Procyonidae > Procyon > Procyon lotor. The sequence continues at coordinate 34,595,243 of CM053618.1, read as the reverse complement.
ATGCCTCAAGAGTAACAAATCCAGAGCAGGCAGCCCCCACAATATAAACATTAGGAAGACAGTATAGCATCATGGAGAATGATACGGGCTCTGGAATCAGACTACCTCATTTAAATCCTGATTCCACCAACCAGGAGCAGCATGATAGGGGGAAAATTATAGAATCTAGCGAAGCCCTGAATTCCTGAATCCAACAGTGATAATAATAGTATCTACCCCATAGGGTGGTTATAAAAATTAAATGAGAAAATGCTTTAAAATGTTTAATGCAGTGCTTAGCTTAGCACGGACCATCAGCTATAACTAAGTCAGCAGTCTTGGGGGACTGGGTGATCTCAGGTTTCTATCCATTCTTCTCCTCCCTCCCTCCTGACCTGTCATCACAATGGCAAGGGCCAACTGGTGAATGGAAAAGCCCTCTTCCAGAGTTAGGAAGAGGAAACATTAAGGAGACTGAATCATCTGGGCAATTCTTTTCTGAAGCTCCTTTCCTTAAGGTCATGAACTTGGAACCAAGCCAGCCTCTTCCCCTCAAAAGAGACAGGTCTCACAGATTCAGTTACAGAACCCTCTTACAGAAGGCATGCTATATGCAGCAAGGAGCAACATAATCAACATCCCCAGGGACCGTTCCGATACTCGCCACAGTAATAAATCCTTCTCCAAAGACCCACCACAACCATTTCCTCGGTACCGACTTGTCCAATTTATTTGTTGCAGATGCAATGAACTAAACCTCTGACTTCTCAACCTTGTTTATGCAAACTAAAGACAGAAAAGATATCGGTGAACTGAAAGGCTAGTTTTCCCTCTGAAACTGGCTTCTGATCTTCTGTCCTACCGGCTGCACGGTTTGGAATCGGACAGACGTTAACCAGCAGCAATATTCAAGCCAACATGGATATTTTATAAACAGCTCCCATGGCTGCCTACCTCTGGGCTTTGTCATCTTAAAAAGGAAAGCAACAATACACAAATTACGTGAAATAAAATAAACTGCTTGCTTCTCAATCTTATCTTCAAAGCCAGATCAAAAGTGGTGGCAAAGGCGTTCTGGGGGCTGCCTCTAGTGCAAGTGTCAAGAGAGCAAAATGAAACCCAATTCCCTCGACCTCCTCTCCCCTTCTTGGTTCACTCCACTGCTATGCCTCTTATGACTCAACTACATCTTGCACACATTAAACGCTTAATAAAGGTGGACAGACGGATAGATAGAAAGCCAAATGGACAAAACAAGTTTATTTTCACAGTCTTTCCTCCTGATCAAGTGCTGTTGAGTTCAAATTTAAATTATCTATTTACACGCAGCATCTCTATATCCAACCAAAAGCTCTTTGAGGGCAGATATCTTATTATTTATCTTTTTAGTCCCAATATGTAGCAAGATGTTCTGTACATGCATAAATATTCCTTGAATCAATGAGCATTACTAGGAATTCAAAGAAGACATTTACTGGGCATCTGCTATACATCAGACAATTGACATGCACCTTCTTATTTAACCCTCATACAGACAACGAAGAGGTCACACTATCCTCTAAAATTGATGATCTCCTTTCAACAGTGTGGGATTGTTGCTGGGAAGCAGCCACACAATTAAAGAAGAGATCTCCCAGGCTCCTTTGCATCTCTGTTGAGTCATGAGGCTGGTCCTTGCCAATGGGATGTCAGTAGAAATTATTTTGTCACTTCTATGTCAAAAAAAATGTAAAAAAATGAGTATGCCTTCTTCATACTCTCTCATTCTACTCCCATCGAGGAGATGTAAACCATAGGAACCTATGAACCAGAGAAGACAGTAGAGGCACCACATAGAAGGGGACCGAAAGTGAAGGAAAGCCAAGAAAACACTGGCCTATTCAAGGGGAAAGACATAACCCTAACCCACGGCAATCTGGAGGGTGGTTTCTGAGAGCACTGAGAGCTACTCAATCTAGTACATAAAATGTCACCAACGGGGTGGTTTAGATTTAAAAAATAAGGTTCAGATGGGTTAAATAACTTATCCAAAGCAACATCTCCGTGGCAAAGCTGAAGTTCAAGCTCAGGACTGCCTAATGCTAAAGTCCTTAGTCTTTCCACTAGGTACCGTTGGGGTGATTTGATGTTGGTGATGCACAGATACACACCTAGGAAACCATGACTTCCCCACTGCTGGGCACAGTCCAGGAAACATCACACTGAGCTTTCTTACTCCTCCCTAAGCCTGAATTGACGGCAAGCTCCATGAGGGCAGGGACTATTACAGTTCCATTACTGATACATTCAGCATCCAGTATAGTGCCTGGAATCCCATACACACTTAAATGACACATGATGGATTTTTAGGTGGCTGGCTAGTCGGATAGATGAACAGATGGATGGGTCAGGGAGTGTGGGGGGGAAGAGCTGCCACTAGGATAAATATGATGAAAAAGGGCCAACCACCTCGTTCTCTACCCTCCACCCTCCTACAGCGAGGGCCAAGGATGCTGAGAGGCTTTGCAGACTCTACTACACCTTCTTGCCCTGAATTTCAGGAAAAAGAGATGTATCTTTTAAGGTCTAATATTGCTCTCCTCTACCAAGCAGTAATCAAATCAAGATCTATATTCAAGCTGAGGGGCGCCTGGGTGGCTAGGTGGATTAAGCCTCTGCCTTTGGACCAGGTCATGATCTCAGGGTCCTGGGATCGAGCCCCGCGTCAGGCTCTCTGCTCAACAGGGAGCCTGCCTCCCCCTCTCTCTGCCTGCCTCTCTGCCTACTTGTGCTCTCTCTCTCTCTCTGTCAAATAAACAAATAAAATCTTAAAAAAAAAAAAAAAGATCTATATTCAAGCTGAAAAATCTTGAGAAAAATGTATTTTTTTTCTTTTAGGATAGTAAGATGGGATATATGCACACCGGGTGAAGGAGAGACGGACGTGCAATTGTTAAAAGAGAGTTAGCCATCCAAGAAAGCATTTGTGGCCAGTGGTAAAAAAACACAAAGGATCCAAAGGCTGACCCTGGAATAGACAGAGATCTGGGGGTCTGTGACCCAACGTACATCCTTCCTGTGCAGCCACCGCTAGAGACGGGACCACCCAACCCAGAACAAGACTATGTCTTGATCACATTGTACCTAGTTGCCCTGTGTCCCTCTCTCTCTCTCTTGATCCCTCCCTCTCCCTCTCTCTCCCCTCTGTTCCCTCTCCTGTATGTCCCTCTCTCTCCCTCTCCCTCTCTCTCTACTCCAACCAGCCAGTTCCATTCATGAATGTGAGCACCGTGTCTAACTTCTACTTCCCCACCACACCTCCATCAGACTGAATACCCAAACTCGGTCTGCCTGATTAAAACCAGGCTTTAGCTTCAGGCAAGTAATTTCCAGTCTGACACAAGAATACCAGGCATACATCGGCCCCTCTCCAGGCCTCAACCCCTTCATCTGTAACAAGGGGTCACACTGGATCAGTTCTTATCTTTTCAAGCATGAGGCTCCCTTATTATGACAAAATCTAAGACCCACTTTGCCCCCTGGAGGCATTATTTCATGAGTATAACCCCGTAACAACTGTGTCAAGTAGATGTGCAGATCCGCCGCTGCTACCCCCTTTTTCATAGAGATTTATACATGTCCTCTAGACACTGAGGCTCTCGGAAGCTGGGTCACTTGCCTACACCACTGAGCTACTAAAGAGCAGAGCAGAAACATGAATTCAGCTTTGCTTGTCCACAGAGCCCAAATTGTTATTAACACCATACTATCAGCTAAACAGAAAAAAAAAGCCACTATTTATTCAACAATGCTTTTAAATACATTTGTATTTTCTAACTCACAATGGCACCCACACACTTTAGAAGACTGATACTGTGGTACCTATCTGTGGGAGACGCTGTTCAGAAAACAGCCAATGCTGGCTGGGGCCACGGATCTGCAGCCCACGGCAATAATCCCAGGTCTCTCCAGGGTCCCAGAGCCCACGGGCTGGGAACCACTGGAATAGCAAGGTGACACTGCAAGACCTTCCTGCCTCGACGGTCTATCTGTGCGGCTAAAATCTGACCTTCTGGGTGATTTCTTGGTGCATAGCTTCGGTGTGGTTTCTGGTCAGACACAGCTCCGGGGAGCTGAAGTCAGGGAAGTCTCTTCTCCCTCACTTGCAGTAGTATGTGGTCGAACCTTTGAGTTAGCATATTCCCCACAGAGAGAACATACCCCAAACTTGGAATGTTTGTTGGAAAAGAGAGGCTGATGTCAAAAGTCACTCTAATAAAACTTTAAGGAGTTAGTCAGAATTGCCATCTTTCTCTCTCTCTCTCTCTCTCTCTCTCTCTCTCACACACACACACACACACACACACACACACACACGCACACCCCACCCTCCATGACACCTGCCTCCACCTTGCCCAATCTCTTATTTTGAACGAGTGTGGAAAATGAAAACAGAGAAAGGCTAGGGAGAGTCAGGAGAGGACGAAGCAAGAACAGAGAGGAGGAAGCTGGGGCGCGAAGGGGCCGGCTGCACGCCTCTGAAGAGAGGATGTGGAACTGAAGTAGTGATCAGGAAAGACTGGAGTAGGCAGTGAGCACCTCCCCATCTCCAGCACCAGAGCCGAGCCGTGAAGCATCCATCTGGGCGACCTGTCTCTAGAACAGAGAATACAACACTTACCCAGAAAGGGAACCAGGAGGGGGCCTCTATTTCCCTTTTGCAAATGAGGAGTGAGGAGAGGATGAACTACAGAGCACTGTGAGCTCTCGCCGGATGGGGCCCCTAAATCACAAAATGTTGTGTTTATGGTGTTTATTAACCAGAGTTCAATTGGGATCCAGATCCAGCATCATGATGTGTCACAGGCTTAGAAGGCAGGAAAAAAGAGAAACATCCTATAAACAAGCATGTGGGCTGGCTTGATCTTTTGACTATTGTTCTATCAGAAAAATAAAAATCATAATAATCATATAGCAATGTTCTCGCAAAAGCATTTTTAAAATAATTTCTCCATTGAGTATCAAAAATAAAAGCCCACACACTCATCAATTCTTACCCATTATTTGAATCAGTAGGAGATGCTCAGACTGGGAACCCAGAAGGCAGAACTATGTCTCCGCTCTGGGCAAGACTAACAGATCTTTAGCATATCATGGGCTAGATTATAAGGTCTACAGACTGGGTTTAACAAAAGGTTAAACAAAATTATAGTTGAGGGCCAGTGTTGGAAGGAGGAGGCGAGACAGAAGAGAGGGACTCTCAGAGGACACTAACTCTGTGTACCTAATTTTGAGCAGACAGAATCATTCGGGAAAGTGGTTCTACCTTCTCAGCAAGCACTGTCCCACCCCATTCACTTCCTGCAAATGCGTCCACTCCCCTCCTTCGAACCATGCAGTCGCGGTCCATGGAAGGTCCTTGGTGATGCAACATGGCTGACGTGGGCCCCGCGCCCTTCTCCAGCCTCCTTCAGCTTACCCTCACCTCCGTCACAGTGCCCAGGCCCATCGGTCTTCTGTTTCCCAGACCTGCCAGGCTCTCTCCCACCTCTAGCCCTTCACGACTGCCCTCCCCCTGCCTATACTCTCTCCATCCCACACCCTCGCCTCTTGTCCTCTTTTTCCAGCCCACCACTACCCAGTCACCAGCCTCCCACATCGACAACGACTCCTTGGACATCCTCCCTAACCTCCCTCAGGTGAGGCTCCCAATTTAAAACCCTCCCAACCTCCTAACAGGTCTCCTTAGCAGCACTTTAAAAACCATTAAATTTAAGTATATTTAACATCTGTCTTCCCTGCTGGGTGGCAAGCTCTAAGACAATAGAAAGGACATCTCTGTCCACGGCCGTATCCCTCGGAGTCAGCACAACTTTCGGAACACGGAAGGTACTCCATGAATATCGGCTGCCTCCACCCTTCCTTCCTCCCTGTCTTCAGCTGCCCACCCCTTCACTCAGAGTTTCAGATGGGGGTGCAAAGCATGCTCAGCCCTGAGTGGGCCAAGCTGGGAGAGACATCACCCTGGTCATCCCTTTTCACCCAGACTTTTGATTTGGACCCAACAGCAAAGACACACCAGACCCATCCGTTTCATTTCGGCTCCCCGTGGCCAGTTATGTGGCCCTGGGCTAAGACCAACTCCATAAGCCCCTCTTGGCTTCACAGGGGTGGTAGGAGGAGGGACCCCCACAGGGACGTAAATCATGAGACTTCAGTGCAAATGCCACCTCAAGTGTGAAGCAGCCACACCTGTCACTCAGCCTCCCAGTCACTGTCCCAAAGGTAGAAGCCAGGGAGAAAAGCCATGGCCTTGAGCTCTTCTCCTAACCACTGTGTCACCACGGCCCCAGGATCCTGACAGAAGAGTGGCAGCCGAGACAGAAGGAAATGAAAGACAAGGGTTGGAGGACACTGGAGCTCAGCCTTCCCTGTCAGCTCTCCTCAGAGCGATAACTAGAGCTCTCGGACGGGGCATTCCACCTGAGGGAGAGGCGTTCTCTTCGGCCTTCCCTTGTAACAACCAGAGCCCTCTGTGTGAAGTAGGGAGGAGAATGGTGGGACAGAAGACAAAGCCAAAAAATTAATTAATTAATTAGTTAATTAATTAATTAAAGGCAGGGGGCAGGGGAATCTGGGTAATGTAGTATTTTCATCATCGATAAAGATTAAAAACGGAGGCCTTTGTCTCTTAGACTTTCTTTGTTGTTGATAATCACTGTAGAAGGATTTGACTAGTTCTGATGAGATTAGATACACTACCAAAAGGAAATGAGACCCCACATTCAAGTTGTAGTAACAAAATGACAGGTAATGGAAATGGTTTAATTAGCCACAGTTTTGGAATTCGCAATAGACTGTAGTGAAACTTGTCTCTGCGGCTGCAAGTTTTATGGAGATAAATGACTATTCTGAATGAGCGCTACCAAACCAGAGTATTGGGAATGCTTTCATTGTTTACACACCTCTTTTCCAAAGGTACTCAAGGTGCTTTATGTGTATTTCAGCATTTATCTTCATAATATCACTGTCCTGGGGGAAGGTACCACTGCTCACTGATTTGTGATTTTGCTTCATTGTCTTTCAATGCACTTTTGCTGAGGCAGCTGGGCCTCAGAGGCTAGAGCACGGACTCTGGAACTGTTGCTAACGGAATTAAAAATGGCATTTCCTGCCCTTAGTAGCTTTCTGGCCTTGAGCACGTGACTTAGCCTCTTGGAGTGTGGGTTTCCTCACCTGCGAATTGGAGACAGTTATTGGCCTTGTTGTGTTTCTGTATTTAAAATAATATGTGCCCAGGCTGAGGTGCTGCACAAAAGCTTTCCCATTTAAAATAAGACATGTGAGCTCCTGGTGAAACGGAACCCAACACCACTGACATCAGCATCATCGTTATTTTACTTGCTTGTCACAAGACATAGTGAGGAAGTTAGGGCAGGTGCTGTCTTCACCTCAGAGAGGAAATTGAGGCAAATATCATTGGTGTGTCAATGATCAATGGCATCACGGAGACAATGGATTGTAGGGTCAGGACCTACATGACCTATAGAGCCCATGACCCCCAAAACATTGAATCCACTACATTAAACTGCTTCCATATAAGATCTGCATATATAGCCAGCTAACTAATAAAAAACTGTCTTTGTTTCCTCCCAGCCCAGCTGGACGGCCTGAGCACAGTCAAACAGCAGCAGCTTCTCACTGTCAGGGACCGTGGAGCACGACCGCAAACCAGGCCTTAGGTCCCTGCTCGCCGTTCCCGCTATGAGACCCTCCGCAAGTCGCTTGGCTGCTGGGGCCTCTGTTTGCTCTTCTGTGACAGATAATAAATAAGGGAAAGCCCGAGGGCACCTGGGTGGCTCAGCCTGTTAAGTGTCTGCCTTCGGCTCAAGTCATGATCTCTGGGTCCTGGGATCGAGACCTTCGTTTGGCTCCTTGCTCTATGGGGAGTCTGCTTCTCTCTCTCTCTCTCTCCCTTCCTCTGCCCCTCCCCACTGCTCCTTCTCACTCTTAAATAAACAAAATCTTTTTTTAAAAAAAAAAAAAAAGGGAAAGCCAGGGCCATTTACATCCTCCTAAAGCTGAAATTCAGTAGTTAAGTTTTAGTAATTGTAAACTTCACTTTCCTTTGTGTTTTCTCTTTAAAGACCTGTACACCTTCTTTTTACTTTCAACACCTGCACTGCTCCCCCTCACCCCCTCCTGTGGGCAACCACTCTGCACTCATCACCTCTGTTAGGTCCTGACTTCAGTGACAGACGCATTAAGTAGTGCTGCTGAATCGCACACCTCACACGGATGCACCTGAGCTGACCTGTGGACTCTACCCACAACGGTGACTCTGGCGCACACCTCTCCGCCCAGGTGAAGACACGTGCGTCACGCACAGAATGCAAATGGAAACGCTCCCTTCAATTCTGAAGCCCACCTGGGAAATCTAGAGAATGAATATTTATGCCACAAGCATCTCTACTTGGCAGACATGCCTTGGGGCTCCCTCGCTGCCACGCTCTCCCACACGCACTCACACAACATGGAAGAGTGCACGCACCGGAAGGCCCTAGGATGGACACGGTCTGACTTGGGAAGCAACTTGCCATCATGTTTTCCCTAAGCTGCTCTGAATGGACGTGAAGCCAGAAAAATAGCCCCAAACCGATCTCCCCATGGATTCCGAAGCCTCCCCGACTCCCTCTCTCCCTTCCTCCTTATTAACACCAGGGCCAATTCAGGCCTTACTCCGTTCTCTCCAGTTGGAGTTTCTGTCAGTCAGTGGGGGAGGCAAGAAGCAGCCTTTCAGGAGAGAGAAACCATGCCAAAACCAGGACATAGTAGCTACTCAATAAATACCTTTTGAGTGAATCAAAGATGATTCTCAATATAGAAAAAAAATGCCCTTTCATATATGAAAGGACAATTACCTAGCACCTAAGGAGTAATCCCAACTCACCCACCTGTCAACCACCACCTGGGACCCTCATTCAGAGTCTCCCTGATGGAACTGGGTTTCTCACTGGCTCAGAACTGACAGACCTCTAAGCTCCACGAGAACCAAAATTCCTTATTCTAGCTCCAGCCTTCCCATCATTCACCCATCTGGAATAAAACACACTTAAAAAAAAAAAAATACTGTTCTCATGAAAGGAGATGCGGCAAGCAGCAGCTGTGTGCCCCCGGTGTGGAGCTGAAAGGACAGAGGAGCCACTGAGGACTTGGAGGTCTCCGGGCAAGCAGCCACCCCCTCCAGCGGGAGCAAGAACTCAAGAAGCAGTCCTGCGAGAGGGCTGGCCGAAGGCCCTCCCATCAGCACGAAGGCGCCAGAGACCTCCCCACCCTCTCCTGACTCAGCTCCTCCAGAGCCAAGCCCCTCACATCTCCTCCCTCAGTCTCAGTTTCTCCATCTCCCAGATGACAAGCTCCGATGCCCCCTCCCTCTAGCCAGCCCATCCGTGCTCCCCACCCCCCAGCTTCGCCCACATACAGCAGAGAGGATGAGCACAAGACAGGTCTATAAAATCCTGCCAGGCTCAATGGCATGGAGACGCTATATAAATACCAAGTGTTAGCCTACTATTGCCACAGAGGTTTAAATCGGGCGGGGGGCCCCGGGACTGCGTCCCCAACACCTCCCCCACATTCTCGGCACTGGAGACGGTGCTCCAACGGGGAAACTGCTTTCCTCGATCTTTAGCTGCTCAGGAAACTCGTGTATTAGGGCGGCCTCCTTACAGAAGCCCTCTAAAAATACCTATCGATGTATATTTAGCTCCAGATACCATCCTCCTACCAACGGGCTTCAGGCTGAAGCACTCTGTGTGCCGCTCAGGAGAAGCTGGGGACCTGTGCTGGCAACCCCCCCGGCATTTCCTCTGGCTTTTCTCTTTCCTGTTCCCTCTTCCTTCGTCCATCCTCTCTCCAAACATCCCCCCAAACTGCAGCCAAAGACATGGCCATGGCTCCCTTCTCCGCTCCCGGCCATGTCCTCTGGGTGGACTGCGTCCAGGATAAAGAAGTCCTGTGCGGAGTTAGAACGGATCGTTCCAACCCAGCTCAGAGCCTTCAGGGGTTCCCCACTGGCCTCTGGCTAAAACTCAGGCTCCTGGGCCAGAACGGCCTGGGCCCCTGCGGACCTCCAAGCTCAGCGCTCCAACGCCATCAGCCAACCCCCCAGAACTGTCCTGCTTGCTCTTGCTCTCGCACCTGCAAGGATTTGGACGTAGTGTTCCTTCCCCAGAAAACCTCTTCTTCCTTGTCTAAGTCCTCCCTACCCATCTTCAATCCCAATTTAAACGTTACTTCCTTCGGAAAGTTTGCCCTAACCCCCGACAGCTAGGCTGGGCACCCTTCCTCTTGGTTTTCATTCCATGTGGTTCCCAGCGGGGGACACTCAGCCCCATCCCACCCCACGCCCACCTACACCAAGCACAGTGCCTGGCACGGTGTGGGTATGCGACCACGTCTCGTGAAGGAAGGCAGTAGGGTGAGAACAGGTCATTGCGGGGGCCCTGGAGTGAGGGCCTCAGTAGCAAAAAAGGGGAAAAGCCCCAGGCTCAGATACACCTGCCCTTTCTCCAGGGCTTGCACCCACAGCTAAGGGAACAGTCAAAATGGGTCATCTCCCACAGCAGGGCTCACAAAACTGTTGGCACAGCATGTTCTGAGCAGTAACACACATACGTGCCTACATACATGTGCGTGTGTGAACCCACACTACAGTCTTTGGCACATGGATTAACAAATGGCAGCTTTCCTTGTACAGCAAACGTCAGGTGACCCGATCCCATTGCTTTCTCCTTACCGCCCCCTACGGCTACCTCTAGAAGGCTGGGTCTTCAATGTTCAGCCCTGACCCTACACCCACCCCATCACCCAAGAAGCAATGCCTAAAAGGTAACACCAAGAACCCTGTAAATAGGCCCAAGTGACTGGAACCCCGTACCTCTTAGTGACCTGTGGACTCTTTTTTCCCAGCTCTCTTTTCTCTAACAGAGCGATCCCAATGGGAGTCAGCTGGGACGCGTCATAGCTACTGAGAGAGCTATTGTAGATCAAGGCGAAGCACTGGTAAGAGACAACCCTTCCCTAGGCCCAGGCTTCCCTCAGCACTCTCTTTTGTATCCTACAGGTGACAAGAGATGCTGGGGTGAAGCAAGTGATTCGATTCAATTAACATTTATCTGCTACAATCCAGGCCCTAAGGCTACAGAGAGGAATCGGGCTGGAAGACAGTCCTCGCCCTTACTTCCCTATTCTTAGCCACGGCTTAGGAGCATCTTTGAGTTCCCATCCTCCTCTATCACTACCCTATTCCACCCCTCTATTCCATCTAATCGAGAATAATGACTTCAAATAATTTAGAATTTTCCAGGTGGCCTAACAAATGTTTAGAAACATCATGTCCTGAATTGTTACCAATATAAGAGATCCCAAGTTATGTAAGGTCATAGTTTGTTTAAGGAATGGCAAATGCCACTGTCTTTCAGGAGAAATGAGAATATATTTACTTTGGTGTGTCTCGGTCCCGGCATTCGCCTGAGTGTTCCACAATACAAGTTTGTTCACAAAATGGGTAAATGAGTGAATGAATGAACAAGCCTATTAACGAACTCGTGATTCAGTTTTTACACATTAACCCCACAAGAGCTAAGTCACAGGCCTTCTTAACCACAGAGCAGGGAGTTTTATTCCAAGCCCACAAAGAGAAGTCTTAGGATGGACAGATGGGACTCTGGTCGTCCTCAAGTCACATGGGAAGCTGTAGCTCTGGGTTGGGGATATTTGCCAAATCACGCCCCCTTGCCCCCCGCCCATCCCCCATTGCATAAAGGGAACGGAAGGACCACACAGATTGCATACAGAAACAAGGAGCCCGGGAGCTTGGCGGGTGGCTGACAGTGTGGGGAAACGAGTGTGAAGAAGGACCCTGGTGCCAGAAGATGCAGGCTCAAGTCCTTGGTCAAGTAGCTCCTAAGAAGTCACAAACCCTCTCTGAATCCATTTCTTTGTCTATAAAATGAGGATTGGGCAAGATCTCATTTGGGGGATGATGAGCATTCGATGAATAAAGCACATATACTAACTTTCCAAACCACGAACTCTCTCAACTTACACACCTAAGAATACCAGAGGTTGGAAGGTCAGAGGAACAGGCAAAATGGAGTGGCCCATTCCTTAGGAATGCTAAGGAAGCCACCCCTTCCTTAGCAAAGGTCACTGATGGAAGGTCTTTCACCGAACCAGCTGTCTGACACCTCACCACCCCCTCCCTCGCTCCCTCCCCTCAAGAGCTGAGAAGTTGTGCAGTCTCAGCCCGAGGCGCTGGGTCACGCTCCAGCACCTGTCATTCCCTCTGTACACAGGAGGAGAAGGCGAGGTGACACCTGGAGCTGCAGTGGGAAGTAGGGGCTGCCGGCAAGGACCACTGCAGTGGTGGATGCAGGGACGCCTGGAGAGGGGGCTGTCCCAGGCAAAGCAGCAGCCCTGGCTCAAAGGGCACAGCACCGACTCCTGGAGCTCCGGGCAGGAAGCAGTGGACCCCGGGCTGAGCACTTAACCTGAGGATTAGATGATTCACATCAAAAGCCCGATCTGCCTGCCTCCCTGGGTTGGTATTATAACATATTTCCCTGCTTCTAAGACCCCAAGAGTTATAAGGTGCCCCGTGAGTTCCTTCTTAGCAAAGACAGAAAGAAAAGTGCTGTCAATTACATGATATCGTGTCATTAATGTAAGACACGGGCTGACGTCGACGATGCTCCAGCTTGAGAACCGTGCGCTGGGGAAGCACCGCAATGTGGTGTGTGAGTGCACTGCGTGAACCTCAGACTGAACCCGAGTAGCCGAGTAGCCGTTCCTGGGCAAGGCTCAGCACAAACCTCGAGAGCGCCAAGCCCTTTCCCTGGGGCACATTTACGTGCAAATTACGGAGAGAGAAAGAAATCAGTAGGTGCAGGAAGAACAAAGTCCTGTTGGTTCCAATGGACAGCAGGGGCCTTCTGGTGAAGTCTGTAGAACCACTAAGAATGGGAGGCTGGAGGGCTGAGCAGGCAGAGAACAAAGAGGACAAGTGACCTGGTCCAGGGGTCACCACCTTTGCCCACTTGTGTGCATCCTAACATATGCAAGCGAGGACACAGAGGGCCTTCTTGGACATGCCAGTGGGAAGACCCCGGTGACTCCTACCAACGTGCTTCTCAAGCCCCACGGCAACCCATCTGGAAAGCCAGTGCACCAGTTTCCACCAGCCTTTTCCCATCCTGTCAAAGTGTCCGGCCCCTCCGCCTCTCCTCGCACATACTTGCGGCCAGACCCCACACCAGAAGGGCAGACTTGCCATTAGAAGCACTTCGACCTGTCACGATGCCTCTTAAAATGTGACATCCTAAAGACGAACATGGAAACACTTTTAATCATTAATATAATAGCCAAAACCAGAAGGCAACCTAGCTGTCAAATCATGGTAAAAATGGACAAGTCACATCTTCCGTGGACATCCATTTAATAAACTGCTGGTCAAACATTACAGATTTTTACCAAAATATGGAGTCATATGTAGTATGTCCATACGATCTTGAGAAAAGGCAGCAAAATTAGAAGCACTGGAAAGAAAGCTCCCTTAACACTGAAAGGGCTAGAAGGAAATACCACCAAATAGTTAAGAATTCTTCATCAGTAAATTGTTTTTCTCTTTTGACTTTCCTATATTTTCTTTAATGGACACATAATAGTTTAAAATAAAAATAAATGGTTGAGGGAGCACGTGGGTGGCTCAGTCAGTTAAACGTCCAATTCTTGATTTTGGCTCAGGTCGTGATCTCAGGATTGTGAGATCAAGCCCCACGTCAGGCTCTGTGCCGATTGTGGAGCCTCCTTAAGTGTCTCTCTCTCCCCCTCTTCTTTGCCCCTCCCCCAACTATCTAAATAAATAAATGGTGAGATGAGAAATTTCAAATGGCCTGTGACACATATAGAACCCAGCAGGGCTAAGAATGCACACAATCTTGACATCTAAAGCACATGCATTATAGTACTTAGGACTTTTCTCCCAGACAGAATCACAGTATTTCTAAAGGACTCAGATTCTCATTTGGACCTTTCACCATATATAGAGATTACTTATTTTAGGGATATTGAAAACATCACCAAGCCATTATCAAAAAGTCAAAAGATAACAAGCCTTGGCGAGGATGTGGAGAAAAGGGAACCTTCACGCACTATTGGTGGGAAAATAAATTGGCACAGTCCCTATGGAAAATAGTATAGAGGTTCCTCAAAAAATTAAAAATAGAAATACCACAAATCCAGCAATCCCATATCCAAATGAGATAAAATCACTAACTTGAAGAGATATTTACACCCCCGTATTCACTGTAGCATTATTCACAATAGCCAAGATAGGAAAACAACCTAAATGTCCATCGGTGGGTGGAAACACACACACACACACACAGGAATGTTATTTAGCCTTTAAAAAAAGAATGATGCCATATGCAATGATAAGGATGAACTTGGAGGGCATTACGCTAACTGAAATAACCCAAGCACTGAAAAGAAAACTACTTCATGATCTCATTTCTACGCAGAGTCTTAAAAAAAAAAAAATCGGGGCGCCTGGGTGGCTCAGTTGTTAAGTGTCTGCCTTCTGCTCAGGTCATGATCCCAGGGTCCTGGGATCGAGCCCTGCATCGGGCTCCCTGCTCGGCAGGAAGCCTGCTTCTCCCGCTGCCATTCCCTCTGCTTGTGTTCCCTCTCTCGCTGTGTTTCTCTCTGTCAAATAAAATCTTTAAAAAAAAAATTGACTCAAAGTAATAGAGAAATGAATGGTACTTACTAAGAGTTGAGGATGGGGGAGAAACTGGTCACAGAGTACAAACCATCAGCTACAGAAGAGTAAGTCCTGGAGACCAGCCTGGTGCCTACAGTTAATAATAATGTACCGCACACTTCAGCTTTGCAGGGTGGAGCCCAAGTGTTCTCACCACACACGTGAAACAATAACTATGCGAGATGACGGGTATGTTAATGAGCTTGATTGTGGTAATCATTCTGCAATGTATATCTAAACATCACAACGGGGCACCTTAAATATATACAATTTCTATCTGTCCCTCATACCTCAATAAAGCTGAAACAAACCAACCATGAGAAAACATTGCCCAGGTGTGCCGCATTGTTTATGACCATGCACTTCTGAAACACTATGTACAAATTATCTTCACAGACTAAGCCATGTTTAAAATTCAGTAGAATTTTCTTTTACAAGAGTAACCTTCAGAAAATCTTTTGTAAGGCAACAGATGTTTTTAAACATTGCGGTCTATCTCTATCCATTTATCTGTTCCCTATACTGAGGGGTTGCCTGCTTATGAGCTCCATTTGAACATTCCAGTCCTTTACACCTTCAATGTCTTCTCTCTCACTTAATCACAATTGGTGTGAAGGTTAAAAGCATGAGTATTGTGTGTATTCCACAGACAATGAGTAGACGCGAACATTCCCAAGCTCTTATTTTTCTCAGACTTTATCTACCTCCGCTCCTTGGTTCCCGGGAAAAAATGTCCTCTTTGTTCCCCTCTCCTTTTAGTCGGTCATAATGGTGGCTCCTGGATCCCCCTCCTCACTTTTCTACTGCATTCTCCTCTTTTCCACACAGGTCTGCAAGCAGCTGGGGGTGGGGCTTTCCAAGTCACGCCCCTTGCTGCCATAGCCACGCCCACATGGGCCAGGGGCTCCCCCTTGAGGCCTGGGCCACTACCCTCCCACACGGGCACCAAAAGCCAAATAACCACAAGCAACCACGAAAGTCCAGAGAGTCATGCCCATTACCACCAATCCCAAGGCCCGCCACGTACGCTGCTAATGGCATGAGCTAGGCCCCAACAGAGGCCATACCATATTCATTTTCAAAAAAATGATTTATCAAATATTTAAATAAACCTACTGCCCATAAATACATGCTGCCTATGACACTGCATCAGCAACAATTTAGGATTACTTATCAAACATTTTAATGTGCCTCAATTTTATACCTCCTCCTATGAATAAATCTGCAAATCATAAAAAATTCTGGGGTCAGGACACGAGTCTCAACTACCAGTTAAGAAAACATCCTTAGGGGGAAGGAAGGTCTTCTTCAACGTTCAAAGAAACTGTACCTCATGGCATTTTGGGCCCATTTTTGCAGGCGAGCTGTGTGCTTTAGTGCAAAGACTCACTGGGATATGTGTGTCCAGCACCAGGCAAACCCCGAATGGAAAACCAGAAGCACGAGCAGCCACACCCCGGTCTGTAACCACTACGGAATGCCACATGCATCCCCACAGAGTACCCATCCCCCCACACGTGGGTCACCTATGGTCTGGACCCGTGGAGAGTCTTGTCCTTGAACTTTTCTTTCCGACCCTACTCCACGCACCGCTGCCTTCCCGCTCCTGGGTTCCTTGCACCAGCCACTTCCTGACCACACAGGCACATCCCCACACACCAGAAAGGACAGACAGGAAGAAGACTCACCCACTAAGGACCACGATGAAGTCCATGACATTCCAGCCATTGCGGAGGTACGAGCCCTTATGGAAGATGAACCCCAGGGCCACAATTTTGATACCAGCTTCAAAGCAAAAGATCCCAATGAAATACGGTTCTGTCTTCTCCTGTGGGATGAGGAGCACAGATGCTGGTAAGTGGGGGAATATACTTCATCAGATGCAAAGTCACACCCCGGCCTCCCTCTCCAGTCTGACCACTCCTCTCTCCTACGGGACACCTGACATGGGCGCTGGGCCAGCCCCAGGGACAAGTGGGAAGTGAGTGCACTCACTGAAGGACTCCGGCAGTGCACAAGAGCACGGGAAGCCTGGGGCAGCCAGCTGCCGGACGGGATGGGTGTGGGGGTCACACTCAAGCCAGACTTTTTCCCAGGAGGATGGCTGATGTTTCTGGCTTCACCTTGGCTGAGCTGGCTTCTCCACTGCTGACCTTCGCTTGCCCTGGAAGCTTACGGGTTCTCATCTGCAGGTCATCGGGCTGAAGCCACTTATCCACACATTTGGATTTTAAGCCATTAGTTTGCCCTCTCTTGGGGGAATATGCTAGACACGTGACTCCTTCCTTTAAGGAGAATACAGACGTGACACCTACAAAGTTCATCGCTGTGAACGCACATAGGCTTTGAGCACCCTTCTCCCTCTCACTTCCGAAGTCCCTTAGGGGAGTAAAGCCAATGGCCCTTGCGCCTGCCCTTTCTTCTTGTCTGGCTACCGTGCAATGTATCTACAAGTGTTTGTGACACCCTCAGAACTTCCGGGGAGCAGGAGTTAGAAAGGTCAGTCCTCTTGTCCTTCTGCATCCCAGTGGGGTGTGTCACCAGCATGTCCCTCAGCAAAGAACAAACTCTTCACCGAACTGTAGGGAAGGGACTGGGGGAGGGGGCCAGGTGAAGAAGCAAAGGAGAAGGGAACCAATGGGGAAGAGGAAGGACCGGGGGAAAGATGAGAAGGAAGGAGGCACATACCAGTCTGCGGGACATCGGGGTCTTGTCATCCTCAGGGAGATGTTGTTCCAGGGCCAAGACAATGCAGTTGGCAATGATGGTGGCCAAAATCATGTACTCAAACGGCGTAGGAAAGATGAAGTTAAGGAACAGATTCACCCAGGAGAGAGGGATGCAGCCTCCATGACGGCTGTACACAGAAATACACAAACTCCATCAAAACCCGTAGGACGTTTGCTCGGTCTGCACCATCTCTATTAGCAAACGGGAGGCCGGGCGGCGGAGAGCCCTTGGCGTGGGAAACTATAACCATTTCCGGTTGGGCTCTAAACCCCAAGCACTTTCTCCAACAGGAGGAGGAATGCAGCCAATAAATAATATAGTTAGACATCTGGCTGACACTCCAGCTACTTAGGGGATTCAAAGGCACAGCCAGGGATTAAGCAGGGCTGAAAACAGAAACAGAAAGAAGGAAGAGACACCGATGCGGCAGCAGGCTCCCGCTCGTCCCCGGCTCCAGCCACGGCGGTGGACGACGATGCTCCAGCAAGGATCCAGCCGTGGCTCTAGGTGGCTGCCTCTGGGAGTCACATCCGGGGCCTCCTCTTCTAGAACCTCTGCTCAACTGGGAAGAGCCTTTGGAAAAAGAACAGTTCTCTCCATGTGAGCTCTCTTCTGCTTCAGTACCCGATTCAGAAAAATATTTCATGCGGTCAGGAGAAGCTTGCCTGGGCCCACCTTATTTCTCCTAAGCTTCTACACAGATAGCAAACAGAGACGCATCATGAGTCAGTCTGGGAGGGCAAAGTTGGGGCATCTAAGAACCAAACTACAAGTGAACAGATAATGGATTCGGGCTTTTTTCTGTTGCACTTCTCTGCAGACAGATGAGGGGGCTCCTTTCGGAACAACAGGACTATGATTCAAGTGCCTGCATCCTGGCTCCTGGGTGCACCACAGGCCCTGGAGGAGTGGGAGGGGGCAGCGCTCCCAGAGAGAGAGGGAATCACCAGTTTCCGGAATCAAGTCGTGCTGCGTGCTGCATTTCATTCTGTGTTCATTATTGTGACAAACACAAGTGAGCTGTCCCCCGGGGTCTTCCCAAGCAACCTATGCTCTGGCAGATTCAGGTATCCAGGCAGGAGAAAAGGGTACATCTGGCCAAGTGGGGGGAAGGCGAGGGACCATCCTCCTTGCTTCCTTATCCCAGTGCCTGTCAGGGGCCAGTGGGCCTTCACGGCATCTGAGAGGAAGGGCCGGGCACAGAGCTCTGCCCGGCAGAGGCGACGTGTGGAAGGAGATGTGAGGTGCCCCCATTGCCCAGGCCCCCGTGCTGGAATGGGAGGCTGCCACGGGGGAGGCAGGAGGCTGCCTCTGAGCTTCTAGACCTTTTTTTTTTTTTTTTTTTAAGATTTTATTTATTTATTTGACACAGAGAGATCACAATTAGGCAGAGAGGCAGGCAGGGGCGGGGGGAAGCACGCTTCCTGCTGAGCAGAGAGCCCGATGCGGGGCTCAA
This sequence comes from Procyon lotor, assembly GCA_028646535.1. NCBI lineage: Eukaryota > Metazoa > Chordata > Mammalia > Carnivora > Procyonidae > Procyon > Procyon lotor. Next base: position 34,576,275 of record CM053618.1, on the reverse strand, counting down.
TCCCAGGACCCCGAGATCATGACCTGAGTCGAAGGCAGAGGCTTTAACCCACTGAGCCACCCAGGCACCCCTCTTCTAGACCTCTTCACTGGCACTCAGCAGGGCCGGGCGCTGTCTCCTCCCTGCCCCCAGTGCCCGAGTCACCACCCCCCATCCCACACAGCCCCAGCCTCCACCCAGGACCCGCACTCCACGGATGGCTCTGCTAGGCTCTGCTGCTCTGGAGCCCTGCCCCTGATCTGAACACTGGGTGGGCTCCGAGGACTTCAGAGCCAGCCCCCTGCCTCCACACCCCACTGTGCCTGCTTCAACCCTCCCAGTCAGGGGAGAATCTACCCACACACCCAGCCATTCGTCCTCCCTCAGTCTCTCCCGGTACCGAACTCGGCCTGAGAGCTAACCATGCCAGCAGACACGCTCCACAGATGTCCCCCTTCTCAGGATAAGCCCCCCCACAACACACCCAGCGCCACCAGCACCCACTGACCACAGGGAGCCTTCTCCTCCCTCCCATCATGAGCTCTGACCAGGGACCACAGCAGGACCTGGTGTCCCAGAGGCCTTCTGAAAAGGCTGGCCAGTCCTCGGCCAGGTTCAGACACCCAGACCCAGATGGTAACACGAAGACGGGAACAAGGCAGAAGTGGTGGCCCAGGCATGCAGGCCTTCTCCTGACCACACGCCAACCAGCCGCTGACAAAGGTCAGCAGAAGAGGAGGGCGTCTAGGGCAGTGTTCCTACAACACAGGCCCCGGGATATTAGGGCCACAGGAATCTTCCGTCAAATCACTGAGAGAAAGGCGGACTCTGGAGGGTGAGCAGGCCTCCCCCAGCAAGACTTCTGTCAGCAGTGGCCACCGCCTCCCCCAAAGGGAATGGGATTGGTAGACAGCATTTTTCTTTAAGAATTTTTACGTATTTGAGGGAGAGTGAGTGAGAGAGAGCACGAGAGTGGGGTGAGGGGCAGAGGGAGAAGCAAGCTCCCCGCTGAGTAGGGAGCCTGATACGGGACTCAATCCCACAACCCTGGGATCATGACCTGAGCTGAAGGCAGTCGCTGAACCAACTGAGCCCCCCAGACGCCCCGGTAAGCAGTCCTCCTTAACTCACTTCACCACATCATCCTTCCATCGGAACAACTCTCCTGGGAATGGTGTCAGAGGAACGTATTTGGGAAGGCTCTGGTCCGAAGGGCAGATGTCACCACCGGTCCCCAGGTGTGAGGAGGAGGAGGGCTGCTGCACTGGCAGGAGGGAAGCTGGTGTCCCCCCCACCTCCTGCCTCATCCTTAGTCCCAGCAGCACCGTTCACAACGTGTGGGGCTCAGCTGCCCTTGGCCCTGGCTCGCAGGGCCCCGGCAAGTTCAGAGAAGCTGCACAGCAGGTCCAAAGAGGCCGGCAGATGACCTGGGAAGCAGGACTGGGGAGTGGCAGACATCATGAGCTCTCGTGATTCTCCTTGGGCTCTAGGATTGCTTTCTGGGGTTCAGGCTTCTACCCCTGAAAAATTCCAAGCGACAGCCACAGACTTCAAAGTTAATGAGCTCTTGGGTGCTGACTTGCAGGCATGATGGGTCGTGGTGGCCATGTGCCCCCCAGGGCTCTTAACCCCACCATACCTGCTGCGACAGCGGCAGCCCCTCAGCAGCCCCCACTCCCTGCTCCCACGTCCACAACTGCATTTCCCTAGCCGGATCACCTAAGGATGCAACTCTGTCAGCTCACGGGCTCAAGAACATCCAGGAGCAGATACATGAGGCTTCTCTGGGACCACCGGGCTCACTTTGGGAAGGTGTGGCCATCACCACTGCCAGATGCTCGGGGCAGGAGCAAGGTTCTTGGCCCCAGGTGCTAATGACCCAAACTTCCTGTGGCTGACCAGATACCTAGATGGCCAAAAATTCATGAGGTCTCAGTCAACAGCACTGCCTAAAGCCCTGGAGGTTTCCATCGACAAGTGACGGTTTGGTAATTCATAGGTTCTGAGAAGACCCCACTGCCATGCCCTCCCCAACCCAAATCCTCTGCCTACGTTCTGACGTCTAAGGACCCGGGCAGAGCAACAATCCTCTGGCTCGAAGTATGGAAACTGTTTCTATGCACATATCCGTGGGATGGATGTCCCTTCAGACCTTACAGCTCATCTCAACCTCAGGATGAACTCACATTTGGGACAGTTAAGAATCTGAGGTGAAGTTCTGCTGCAGGAACAGAGGTGAGACCATGGGAATTCCATGCGTCTGCGCACGAGGTGACAGAAAGGACGGTGATTGGGTAATCTTCCAGTCTTTTCCGTCCCCCTCTCCCCTCTCTTCTCTTTCTGAAGAAAGCAGGAGGAATGGGGACCTACATGTTGACGCTCTAGCCTCCACCCGCAATGGGCTTTCTCCTCTTTTCTGGTCCTATGTTCAGAGCGTGCTAGAATACTGCCTCATCCAGGAAGGTTTCTCCCTGTGCCCCATAGCTCTTTATGTTGTATAATTCTATCATCTCTCCTCATATTTGTCTCCCCCAAGAAACTACAGCTTGAAAGCAAGGACACGTTCTTGTTCATCTCTCCAACGGCGATGCTTACAGAGCCCTTCGTACACAGTAGGAGCTGACTCAATGCTCAGCGCAGGCATGAATGAAGGGGAGGCACCCCCGGGAGCAACAGCGCCATAGTCACGCACGCTGGCTCAGGCCCGGGCTCCTGCTCACCCCCACTCTTGGGAGCTGACTCAGGCGCCACTCCTGTGTCTTCTCATCTACTTCATAACTTCAAGCCAAGTAAGCTTGGCCGTAAGGCTTGTGGTTCTGCTCTATCTCCCAAGGCAAGAGACCGGACTGCAAATAATGGCCCACAGGCCAAGGGAATGCACCTCAGGCTAGACAAAGATGGGACCTGGAAAGGTCAAGGAGGTTCCATGTTGCCAAGACCTCAAAGAACAAGGCCCTTCATGAGACGGTAATGGAAGACTGTCCAGGACTCTGATGCCTTCCGCCCAGGAACTGAGTGGCTCCCATCACTTTCTGGGCTTGACCCCAGGTGCATTGTGGAGAACCGTCTCTCCCCTGGTATCCAGACTGTAGTCGGAGATCTTGAATGAATGGAGCTAACAGGGCAGTGAGGTGTGGGAGCCTGAGGGCAGGAGCGTCGCCTGTCGTATTCACCTCCAGACCCCTAGTGTCCATCACATAGTTGGCACCCAATAATTGTCTTCTAATTAACCAACTAATGAATCAAACAACTGATAAGTGAATTGCATAAAGAAGCCAGAGTCAGAGATATCCTTGCAAAGGTATCTCCTACTTTCTCCACACTGTGTACCCACTTGAACTTTTGTACTATAGTCTGTGTATACACATCGGCTATTCAAAAATAGAAAGCAGCATGCATAGAGGATCCCCTTAATGTAAAAAAGGTTTTTGAAAAAGGAGCAAAGGAAAAAAAATCTGTCATGCTAGAAGGATAATGAGTTTTCTTGGGGTAGTAGGGTTATTTCCCTTTCTTCTCTACCCCTTTATGTATTGTCTTGAGTGTTATAACGAATATGCGTTAATTTATAATTATAAAATCAATTAAAGCTATACATGTTTTGAAACAACACAAGCCAACACAATAAAACCATCCCAACCTGAGGATCATGGATATCAGTACAAGGTTTCTGAGAGGCTCTAATGTGGGAGAATAAAGGGACAGGACCCAAGGAGGAAATGGCCATGAAAGTGCTTTGAAACCTACGAGACGCCTCCTCTCCCGCATCTGTCTCACTATCTGTTCACCAGGGGCCTCATTTCATCCACTTTCCTGGCAATCTCCCCAAACACCCCTTCACTCCTCTCTCCCTCTGAGCCCGTTAAGGAGGACCCGTGTTGCTCCATCTCCTCCCTTCCCGTCTAGCAGCTTCAAGACAATCATTAGGGAAATGACAAAAATAGGTTCGCTTATTGATTTATCTCCTTTACCCGATGCTCCTTCCTTCTAACGGTTGACTTGTTTCCTTAGCAACACAGCTAATTTGAGCAGCACTACTTGGCCTGCACACCTGCCATTTGTTCATTTCCTTCCTGAGGCGAGGGAAGCCAGGACGAGGAAGAGGGCTGCCCTCTAGGCCACAGTTCCCTACAGGCCACAGTCGCTGGCTGTTTGTCACCAGAGCCCTGGGGACCCAGCCCAGAATGGGAGCCCTCTTTCGGCCCGACCACTAGCGCCTCACCTACCAACCCCTCTCGGGGTAGGTCTGCAGGCACAGGAATGGGAGAGACTTAGGCTTCTAGCAGCACACCTGGGGTGCTCCGAGGGATACCTGCACCTTCACCACCACTGGGATGCTGATCCTAGATCCCACCAGGATGCTGATCCTAGATCCCACGAGGATGCTGATCCTAGATCCCCTCTGCTCTTGGCTGTGTCCTCTCAGAGCTGTGACATCAGAGCTCACTAAGGAGACTAAATGCACCCAGAGAGGCTGAGAGGCCACACGGGACAGAATGCTGTGCTCTCTCCCTGACTCCAGGCCTAATGGCGAATGCACTTTTGTGGGGAGCAGCCTGTGGCCACTCAGGCACTTCCTCAAAACTCCTGGGAGAGCCAAGAATAGCCCATAGTCTCAGGGAAGGCTTGTCTCAACCTCCTTTACCCGTTTCCACCCCTGCCCCCCAGGCCAGAACGCGCTCCCTGCAAGATCTAGCTCTCTTCCCTCCCTTCCAGCCCCAGCCGCCTGTTTTCGGAAGGTCTAATTCTAAGAGATGAAAGAGTCCTCAGAAGGTGGCCTGGGCCATTCTAACGAGTGGGATGTTAACTCAAAGACAGTCAGAGGGAAGGGGCCCTGCCTAATCTGTGATTCCCTCGAGCACTACACCAGAGAGACATTTTAAATATGAATGATAATGAAATGCAGCTATATAGCCATCCAAGTCTTTCACACGACTTGTACTTTTTTTTCTATGAGAAGAACCAGGATCTTCCTGGAAACCCGCAATGCAATGGGGAAATGCAGATTGGTGATGGGGGGCAAAGGTGCTCACTACAAAATCTGCCCCAACGTGGTGCTCGAGGCAGGGGAAGGCACCGCCATCCATTCCCGCAGAACCGAACACCAGATACGGAAGGATCAAAGTCTAAAATGACCCACGAATACAAAGTCCTTTGAAAACTGGTAAGGCGCTACACAAACGCACAGTCATTTTTATTATCCTATTAAATCACTCTTCTAAGTATCTGCTGTGACTCTAAGCTTTGGGATAAGCAACAGTTCGCGGTCACAGCGTCTGGGAGGGGGCTGGCTGGCTGCAGCCGGGAGCTGACACTGAGAAGACCCACCCCAATAAAGGATTTGGAAAAAAAAAAAATTATGATAATGGGCCTCCGGGAAGAGAGCAAAGACATTCGGCCCAGAACCCCCCGGGAATATGGAAAGCACATCCCAACACCAGTCCCCAGAGGAGGATTTATGAAGCTGATGGCTCTGATGCAATCTCTCCCAGCGATTAGAAGGGGCATTAATCACAGCCAAGGCCAGGGCTAAGAACAGGAGGGATTGAACCATCACAGAAGTCTGGCTCCAGCTCCCACAGACCCTGATGGAAATGCAGTGAGATCACGCTGGTGAGATCACGTCCCCCTCGCCTGGGCTACTGAGAACGACACATCTGTCCTGGAGGGACCAGCAACACTGACGAGATGAGACAGACCCGTGCCTCAAACCCAGACATGGCCCGAGCCACCACTGTCATTTCCACAGAGTGTGTCTGCGCCCTCCCTCACCTTCCTCACCCTCCCTCGGGGCTGATATTCGCACCTGCCCACACAGGCCACACGTGCAGGCCTTAAACCCTTCAACTCTTCAGACTGAAAATTAAACCCCATCCTGGTAAAACAGGCCTGGGGCCAGCTCTCCTTCCTGGAAAGATGCCTCACTTTTTGCCCAGATCATGGTATGAAATGAGAGCAAACATGAGACAAAAAGATGGAGATCCAAGGAGGGCCCCCTAAGGCCTCTCGGCCTGCCTTCCCTGCCTCACCCCAACCAACCCAGGTGAAAGGCCAGCTTAAAAGCTAAACTGAGGCCCAAGGACCCCGGCTCACAGGCTAACATGCTCCTGGATGGGCTCCTTCTGCATTCATTGCACTTGCTCCTATGGCTGACGCAGAAGGACAGTGCAGCCCAAAGACCAGTCCAGAAAAGGGAGTAGACAGAATGACTGTATTCGCTGGGGTTCTGAGGGACCACAGACGAAGTCTTCCATTTCCTGAAAAACAATGTTAATCCTCTCAGCCTATCAATGCCGAGCTACCCTCCATCTGGAGCAAGTCACACCCTTCCATTTCCTTCTCTTGTCTCAGTTCCTCGATTTTAGGTTTCTGGCCTCTGGCCTGGGCTGATCAATGTGGGGAGGACACATGGTCACCAAAGGGCAGGGGGGCTCCTAGCGGGTGCTTCTCCATGCAACAGCGAGCAGCAGCGCCAAGGGCGCGAATCTGGAAATTCGCGCAGCATCTCCTCCTCCCTTCCTGCCCCCCTGACAGAAGAAATGCAGTTAACAAGCAGAAGAATGCGGAAGAAGGCTCGGCGGACCTCACAATGTCCCACTTCGCTAGCTCTTCGCTCTCCTTATTGCATTTTTGCTCACCACCCAACTTGGTCTTTAAAAAAAAAAAAAAATCAGATTGAAAAGCCAAACCCCTTTCCTTTTTTTAAAACAAAACAAAACAAAAAATGTATCACGTGACTTCCAGCCTTAACATCAGTTTTTTAACTTTGGTTTCCATGGTGGTGGGATGCAACCTGCCATCACCATGACAACGGCTGCTTCGGTTCAAATGCACCATCTGACAGGCGGTCCTGAGCTCACACACACACCTCTCCCATTCTCACTCTCTCACTCTCTGTCCAGGAGATGGAAATGCCATTACACCTACTCCTAAACACTTAAATCTTAATGAATGAAAGACAAAGAAAGAAATATTGAGAACACAGCAAAGAGAAAGAGACTCCCCCACCCCCCTGCCCCTAAAAGGCTCTCTCTTCCTCGCACAGTCCCACCACTCTCCTATGGAGGTCAATGGACTCAGTTACTCAACAAAAAAGGTCCCTGGCATCACCCTTTTAATGTTGGCTGTGAAGGAAGCCACACTCAACCCTCCACTGCTTTTCGACCAAAAAACTCTCATCTGACTTCCATATCCCTGACTATAAAATGACTGAAAGGAAGTTCACGGTCTTGCTAATTTGGTTAACTAACCCTGAGCTCAGCGGCAGACTCATCGGGGCCCCAATTCCAAAAGAAGGGGAGCGACAGCTCTGAGGAAAGAAGAGGGCACCGGCTTTTCTCCTTCTTTTGCCTCAGTTTCAGTCAAGTGGATACGTCTTAACGAATTCACTCGCTTTGTGTCTGACTAAACCCTGGACTCAAAACGCTGTCATTCAACACCCAGTTTTGGTGATCAGGGGACAGATGATTGAACGATACAGAAAAGGGAAGAAAGGAACAGGGAATATTAAAAGCCTCTGGAAGAAAACAAAACAGCAGCGGGAAAATTACCTGTTTCGGAAACCAGAATCTGTGTTTTGATGTTATTCTGACAAACTTGAGCCCATTGCGAGTTCTGGCAGCAGCGCACATCTGAGGGGGAGAAGAATGTGGGCTGGAACCAGCAACCACACCCCAAACTGTCCCCTAACTTCACATCCACACTTGCCTCGTGGGGCGACAGACAGTAGCTGAATGTACAAAGAAAATGAAAAGCCTTTAATGAGGGAGTCCACAGATCACCTGTGACAGAATTTTGTTTTTTTCCTCTGAAAACCCAGCACTTATACCTCCATGTTCAAAAGCACCCACTGAACCTCCAAACCACATGAGAAAATGTTAAAACCACTAAGGGTATACAGCTTGGGAAGGGAAGGTTGGGGAGGAACGTCATTGCCGTTCTCAAATATCTGAAGGACTAGCTTGTCATGGGGGCTTACACATTGTCTACGTTATTCTGGAGGCTAAGACCAAGACCAAAGGGCAGAACACCCAGTCAAAGGCAGATCTGAGCTAATACCGAGAAGCTTCTCTCTTCCATAAGTGAATGCACGACTAAGTAGTGAACTGACTGTTGTACTAACAAACATTTAACAACCAGTCTCTCTAAAGAATGAAAATCCCTGGTATATGGCATTTGCCAATTTCTGGAGGGTAAATACTCTTTCCATAACTAATTTCGAGCTCCTAATTTGACATCAATGCACATGGAGTTGCAAAGATACACACAAGGAGCACTCGAGAGCTAGGGCTGGCCAGTTCCTGTCCACCACTTACTGTAAGTCAAGGGTATCGAGGCGGAGATTCCTGTATTCGACTGTAGTCGAGCCGGATCAACCGCTGTTGTTAACAAGGGGTTAACAAGGGGGTAGGAAGCAAGGTCAATGAGTCTTCATTCACTTGTTCAAGGGCCTCCTGGGTCAGCATGATCCACTCTGGTCCTCAGTCTCAAGCTGCCCACTTAGCTAGACCTGTGTTCATGAAGTCTGGAGCATCACCCTTATCACAGAAGGTGGTACCCGTGCAGCTAGATGTGGGCCAGAAGCAACAGGCAGAACAGTTTGCCACTGCCATGAATCACAATTAATTAATCACCCCATTCTCTCAAGGTTGAAGTCTGGGGTACCACGGGCTCCTGCTATCTCACCACTGCCTGCAAAAGAACTGAGAGGAACCAGCCAACACACATGATGAAAGCACAATCCCAAAGACAGAAACATATCGGGTAAAAGGCTCATGTCTCATTCTAGAAGATCAGCGGATCTCAGCCTTGCCCGTGCACAGGATGACCTGGAAACCTTTTAAAAATTAAGGATATAGGTGTCCTATCTCTAGAAATTCTGATTTGTCTCAGGTGCCATCTGGGCATCAGCATTTCTAGAAAACTCCCACGCTGATTCTAATGAGCAGCCAAGGTAAAGAACACTGCTGTAGATGCTGGAAGCCATGAAACCTATTGGTATTCTCAACTGAGGTGAGATAACAACAGGAGAAACTAGACTCTGAGGAGCACCAAGCTAAGAACCAGAAGGTGCCTATTAACTGTTCCATTACATTCCTTTTACAGATACAGATACTGAGACCCAAGGTGCAAGGAGACTTTTCCAGAGCCAGGACTAGAAACCTTTCTGGATTTATAGCCCCACATCCTGTAAAGCTTAGGAACCTATTAACAGAACAATCAAGTAAAACTCCCTGGTTTCTTGACTTGAAAGGAGGGTTGTAAGAGAAAGACATCTTTTTATTTGAGTTTACTTCCTCCATCGGCCGACTACTCAATTGTTCTCAAGAGCCCATTTCTTAAGGTAGAATCTGGATGGTTTACCTTTCCTAAGGCCACTTAAGATGAGTGCTTGCCAGAGCTCCCAAATGCTGAGACACGGTCTTGGTTTTACACTGGGGAGAAGCCCACTGCCTACTGAGAAGAGTGCTATCAATTCATACAGAGCTCCAACAACTCCTAAAGGATTCTCTTTGGCAACATTTTTGGGAAAGGAGAACATTAACCATTGTCCTGAATCACTATTCCTCATTCTCACTGGATCAGCGCTGGTTGGTCTCTCTTGAATTAACCTTCTCTTATCCATTCCTACTCCTTAATTAAGTCCTTTCTTACTCATCACAATCCCTATATCCAGACTCCTATGCCTAACCCAAGACAAACACTAAAACACATACTTACTAATAAAAGGATAAGAAGGCCCCAGAAAAGGACAAAGGAGCTAGAAGGAAGATGACTGAGCAGAGACAGGGTACTGAGGAAACAAAGGAGGAAATGTGATCAAAGGATCCCTGGACTTAAGGGTCAGGAGTCCTTGGTTCTAGCCGCCTCATTGTCACCTGCTGAGAGTTTGTCTTAGGTCACTGTTACTCCGATAAACTGATTCTGTGGGGCTAATAGGCAATTTGATGAGAAAAGAGTAAAGGATAAAGGAGGAGTATCCATTACTACAATTGAGAGAAGCCATTTTTGATGATGCCCCAAATGAGGACATCCAACAATAACATCTAAAATGGAAATCCTGGCACACCTAGGAATACCTTCAAAGCATCCAGAGCCGATGGAAATGTTTCTTAATTTTCAAGAACAGGAGCTCCATGACAAGCTGAGTTGGCCTAAAACCTCACTAAAATATATATAATTAGAAAGTTTGAATCCTCATAATGGTGGCCTGGGGGTGAACACAAAGCTGCTTTTCTATAAACCTATACTCTCCGTAGGAGTGTAAGAGTTTTTTCCACAGTCTCCATGTCCCCCAACTCCCATTTCCTTAAAAATCTGCAAAGGCAGAAACATTCAGTAGGATGAAAGTTCAAGAAAGAGTCGTTAAAGTTGACTCCTTCACACAATAACTTACAACTATGGGCATCCCAGAAAAGAACAGACTTCTTTGAGGGCTGGAACAAAGAAAACGGACTTTACATGCTAATGTTGAAAGGAGAGGAAGAACTGGCATTTCCTAAACACAGGTCCTTTGCAGAGCGATGGAGAAGTATGGCAGTGGAGTTTCTGGTGAAGGGAAAACACAGCAGCAAAATGCCCTCATTCCCACAGAAGCTTGCGTTCCAATGACACAGGGCAAGATGTCTCAGATCCATTTAATGATGACCATGAAGACGGGTAAGAGATCTTTGGTCTTCTCCCATCTACTGATGCTTTACTCGTCCGTGGGTTTAGCTTCATACGCAGTGGGTGCAACAGATACAGGCAAGCAATTCATAGTCATCCTAAAAAGATGCTCTGTCAGGAAGAGTGCCCACCGGTCTACCCTGGTGCTACAATGGAAAGGGAGCAGTCAGTGGAATCAGTGAGATCACATGTACCTGTAACCTTGGGCTAATCATCTGTAATATCAGGACAACAACCTCCACTTCACAGGGAACTAAATGATAGATGTCTCTGGAACACACACAGAGTATCACACAACAGGCATTTATTAAAGGCATTCTGAGGACTGGGTGATACTCGAGGCCTGGATCACGGTCCCCATGGAATGTCGGTAAAAATATTTGACAAAAATATATGAAGGTAAGAGAAAACGAAAGATGGTTAGTGTGATGATTGGGCAGGATTGTTCGGAACCCAACCTCTTTCACAGCAGAAGTGTGGATAGCTGCTGGGACAGTTCTCATTTTCCGCCATCTATTCCTTTGCTTTGCTCTTTTGAGCCTGTCTACTGGTGTGTGTAACGGAAACGAGCTCAGGCTTCCTGAGCCTCTGCATTCAGGGGTGGGCATCTGTTACTCTCCAGTCATCACCAGGGAAAGAGGTTACCCAGAAAATATGTAACATCCTGATCTTGGGTGGGGGATAGTTGGGATCCCCCAAATAAATAAATATACACACGCATAACTCTGAGAAGGGAGTGCTCTTTGGCCAAAAGGCTCAGCTCCTCTGAATTTACATGGGCCCATATTCCCCGGACCCGCCTCTGCCTTGTGTTACCACACCCACCCCCCAGCCCACCTCCACACAAGCCCACGCCCTTCAACTGCTCCTCATATCGACAGATCGGAACACATGCCTCCTTGAACGTCCATATGGCTCGGTTATTTCATAAACACAAATTCCCATGCAAACACAATCCAAAGTGAGCAGAAAGAAGAGGCAACTCCTTTAACATTTTTTAAAATTTCTTTTCAATCCTCCACCTGGTTTCCAGAAGCCAAGTGGTACATCCTAGTTCCCCATTCACATCCACACCAGCATCCTGTGCCCTCAGGGAAAATGTCCTCCAGGATCCTGGTCAGGTGACCTTCATCAAGTTCATTTAGGCAAACATGCAAAGGCTCAAACCCCCCGCCCACATCCCTCTAACCCTTCCATAAGCTTCTTCCACAGCCAATGGAGTCCAATCCCAACTCCCTTCTCTGACAGAACACAGATGCAGACTCAGAATACTTAGAAACCCAAACAGATAAGGAGTGATTCACCAGAAGGTCAACAACCCCTGAGAAGGAAATCTGCTCAGAGGCCAAGCTCGGACTCTAGGATAGATTCTTCCACATGCCATCCATCAAGCCATCTGAAACCTGTGGCTACCATTTTTGTACAAACAAAACCAAAATCTACTGCATTTGTTTAAGCCTGAGGGTTCCGAATATCTGATCTGCTTTTATGAAAAGCTTGCTGGGAAAATTCCACACCTTATTGCTCCTGAAGATATCTTTTCTAGGTTATAAATCCAGATGTGTCCTTAGGGATAGTATCAGCGTAAAATCAGCATTAGAAACACACAAAGAAAGACAGGTTTTGATGTAGATATTTTTTAAATTTATCTTAAAAAAAAGTAAACGCAGTTAACTTTGAGATAAGGATAAAAGGGCTCCTGGGAAGACCAGCTAGAGGCAGTGGCTGAGAGCCCAGGCTCTGAGTCAGGCTTCCAGCTCTCGCTGGCTGGGCAAGTGGGCGAGTGAGTTGACCTCTCCACACCTTAATCCCCCAACTGTGGGGTGTGGAAACCAAGAAGGCCTGTCTCTGTAGAACTGCCACAAGGAATCAATGCAATAACCTGTGGGATAAATTTAGCACAGTAATCTGGAACCTCATAAATACTCAATAAATACTAGATATGCCCACATGAATGCTAGTACTAACATATATCATGTTTACAAAGGGCTTTCATACACATTCATCTTGCAAGATAGGCAAGTAGAGAATGTGATTTCCCCCTCACGCCTGAAATCCTTGAGGCTTGCAGAGGTTGCAAAACCGACTCGAGGTCACGTGAATGTTACGTGCAGTGCTCAGGCTAAAACCTGACAAGGGCCAGAAAAAGGGAGATGGTATTATTAGAAGGAAACTGAACTGCAGGGGTTTAATGTTGATTCACCCAGAGTTAACCAGATCCTAATAACCAAGCTGTAGTCACGGCTTACTACGTGCCAAACACTGTCCTGACATTTTACATGCCCTATCCCACCCGATCTCAAAAATCCTATTCCTATTTCCATTTTATGCTTGAGGACTCCAAAGCACAGCAAGGTTAAGTTGTTTCCCCGAGGCACACAGCTAGGAAGAGGTGGAAATGGTACCAAGATCTGAATCCAGAAGCCAGTTCTTAACCTGGACACTCTAATGCTTCCAAGCCAGAGACCGGTACATCCTAACAGTAAGGTGAAGCTTTCACCAGCTGGGCACTGGACTAGATGATGTCTAATATCCTTTCAACTGCTGAGATTCTAGGCTTCGATGCTTCTATTTTCTAGTAAAGAAATAAAATAGTGTCTCTGAAAACGATATTTAGTGTGGACTTTGGCGAAAGTAGAACACTATATCCTAGCCTAAAATAGACATGAAATAGTCACAAAAGCATGTATTGATTCAGCAAAGCATGTGACAAGGGTATCTTGTACAAAATTCTTACTGAATAAAGAAATATAAGCTGGCAAAGGAATAGTGCAGAAAATTTGAAAGGTGAACAGTCGATGAGCACTGACCAATGCACTTATGATAAGCAGTAGGGAGGTCCCCAATTCTAACCACATTTGTATCAGTTACTCGAATGAAAGTATAAAGCACATGCTTATCCAGTCTGCAGATGATGTAAAGCTCCGGATAGAGATTGCACCATTAAAGAGCAGAGGCTGAAGACAATGTATAGTAGAAATCACTTAAATTTTGGAGTCAGACCACTGGGGTGCAAGTCCACTAGTAGTGACCTTGGGCAAGTGATTTAATCTTCTATAGTCTCAGTTTTTATATATTTAAAACATGGATAATAGTTATCTCACTGGATTGTTGTTTTGTTTAAATGCAGAGAGTCTTGGGGCACCTAGGTGGCTCAGTTGGTTAGGCATCCAACTCTTGATTTTGGTTCAGGTCATGATCTCAGGGTCATGGGATTGACCTCAGAGTCAGTCTCTGCACTGAGCGTGCAGCCTGCTTGGTGTTCTCTCTCTCCCTCTCCCATGCCTCCCTCCTCGCTCTTGCACACATGTGGACACTCTCTCTCTCAGAGAGATCGATAGATAAATGCAGAGAGTCTGAAGTTTGATGAATACTCACTGAATGTTAGTTCCTTGTCCCCACTTGTAAAGGATCTCTGTAAGAGGGACCGTTGCACCAAAAGAAGATAAAATGTACTTGAAATAAATACGAAGTCCTGAATTTAGACTCAAAAATTAAATTGAGAATGGAATGAGAGAAAACTAATTCTGTCACCAATTCATATAAAAGATCCAGGGTTTATTGCTGACTGCAAGCGATCTCAAGTCAAGTCCAAAGTACAATGCCATTTCTTTAAAAATAAAAAAAAAATTTTTAAATTTGTTTTAATTTAAACAAATGTGCCAATGTTAATAAGCACTGATCTACGGTCCAGTACTTTTAAAAACTAATAGATTACTGTCCATTCTCTTCCAGGGATTTTAAACCAATACTAAAGCTATGTGATAAGTGTTACCACTAATAAACCAGGTGCCCTACGGGAGCACAAAAAAGGGAGTTGGTCTTAATCTGCCGAGAGAAATCAAGGAAGTCTTCATGGAGGAAGTGACTATTGAGCATAGTCTTAAAGCCAGGAAGGGAGAGAGAAGACATTCCAGGCACTGGGAGTGGTAAATGCACAGGCAGGAAGGCCTAGAAGCTGGTGCCTTCAAATATCAGCAGCCCATTACAACAGTTGAAAAGAAGGTGATTACAGTTGCCCCCATGTGTAAAGTAGAGCATAGGAAGCCCTGCACACCAAGGTAGAGAAACTTTGCTCAGTTATAAAGCAAACAAATAACAGAACCCAGACAGGAACTTAGGCTTTCTGACTCATTATCTATTCTCTCTACCCTTGCTGTCCTTTGCATTAATGACTAGCCATATGTAGCTATTTAATTTAAATTAATTAAAATGAAATACAATTTAAAATTTACTACTCAGTCACAGTAGCCACCTATCAAGTGCTCAAGGGTCACATGTGGCCACAGGTGACTACGTGAGACAGCCCAGATAAAAACATATCTCTATCAGCACAGAAAGTTCTGGTCTACCGCAATACCCCGTGCCATTGGCCCTGAAGTGAATGAGAAGTAGACTGGGTTTATATTGCTTTATAGAACAGAAACAGGAGTGCTCGCTTCGGCAGCACATATACTTTATAGAACAGAAACAGGAAAAACAAAAACAAGCAGGTGGAAGCTCTAAGGAAGAATACTTCGACGTCCTACACCTTAATGACAAGAGTGCCCCATCACCAGAAGCTTGTTGGCCACCCATCAGGGGGATGGCAAAAGAGCTCTTCTATTGACGTAATGCTCTTTGGTTAGAATGTTTGTATTTTACCATGGCAGTCTGGCTTTGCACTAGAGCAAGCATATGTCCGTAGCTCCTTCACATGGAGTTCCTGTCATACTTGGAGCTAAGAGATATTATGCTGGATTGGGAGTCCCTAGGCCTGATGGTTCAGCATCCCAACATCCCAGAATGTGGGAACGTTCTAACATAATCAGCATTGCAATCCATGGACCCCCTTGAAATTGAATGCAAATTGTATGCGTATTTTTTTCAGGAAAGAGGGGTGCATAGCATCAATTGGATTTCAATACGATTGTGATCCCAATATAGAAAGCAAATACACACTGTACTAGAGGGATTGGGCAGTCCCAGTGCTCCAAAAAGAATCATCTTGATGTCATCGAGATAGCCACTAGGGTCATTACCAACTGTAAGGTTCCATAGTGGGAGCATCTAAAGATGATCATCCTGCAATTGAAGAGTTTCAAATCAAACATCCCCTGACTTTGATCAAGGAGAAAAGAGATGAGACGAGTATAAAAGGACATGGAAACAACCTAAGGCACTAAAGTTGGGTAATTCTGTCAGGATGGGGAAGGAAGAAGAGAATCTGTCAACCTTTTCCCGAGATGCCCATTGGAAACTCTCTTATAAATCTTGATGGCTCATTTTCATTGACAAGCACACCCAGATGTAATACCAGCTTACCAGCTGGAGAACTTGCCCAGTGAATCCAAAGTTTGTTGAGCTATCAATCCATTTAAAAAAATATATGACTTTTGGGCACCTGGGTGGCTCAGTTGGTTAAGCAACTGCCTTTGGCTCAGGTCATGATCCTGGATTCCCAGGATCGAGTCCCACATCGGGCTCCCTGCTCAGTGGGGAATCTGCTTCTCCCTCTGATCCTCTCCCTTCTCATGCTCTCTCTCTCATTCTCTCTCTCAAAAAAGATTATATATATATATATATATATATATATATATATATATATATGACTTTGTCCTGATCACCACCTGACAGTATGACAATTGTCCAGAATTCATCTCCAGGTCCTAGAGTATTTCTAGAACTGAAAAGGACTGATTTCTGGAACAATGCGGGGATTCTTCTGTTATCTGGTATAGCTAGAGAAGAACATTTTGTTACAAATTTAACAACAAAAAAAAAGCAATAAAGAGCTACTTTAAATCATCAATATGGATTATAATTTGCAAAAGCTCTGAACACAATAAAGCGCCCACACCATTCAAACCATGTTGAACATGATGCAATGAATGCTTCATTGGCGATACTCAGAAAGCACCATGGCATTTTGTGGTGCCTGGGGGCCATCAGAACAAATCTCAATTGTTATTACGTTAGAGGTCTCTGGGTGCCAATTAATAAAGCGTTCTGTATAATAAAATGCCAGATAACAAATACTGTGTGCTTTTCTCACAGTCCATATTGGATCGCACAGAAACTTGGAGTGATCCACAGCGAGATCCCGAAGCTTGTCTTTTCCAACCTCCAAATTCGCATGGAATGACCCCACCAGCTCTCCAGGGCCCTCACTCCCTCCTAGCAACCTCCTCTCCCCAATGCTCGGGGCACCCCCGATCCTACAGGTCCAGCTCAGTGCAGCACTAGGCACATAAGAGATACTTCAGCGAGGCTTTCTGTTGACTAGTAGTAACCACCTAATGAAATCATCTAATGAAATTGTATCGGATGCTCACTGGGA
This sequence comes from Procyon lotor, assembly GCA_028646535.1. NCBI lineage: Eukaryota > Metazoa > Chordata > Mammalia > Carnivora > Procyonidae > Procyon > Procyon lotor. The sequence goes on along the minus strand of CM053618.1, from coordinate 34,559,312 downwards.
GCCAGGGTTGCACTAGGTGTGGAAATTAATTAGGGGCGTGTCCTGTGCCAGTTCTCAAAAGAGCCTGTTTTCAGTTATACAGTGTCAATGCCACATAGCAGCTACCATATCCCGGGTCCCAAGAGCACCTCCATTTGGACAGCGAAGTCCTGAAGCCTCACTACCTGAACCCAAAGGTCACAGCAAGCCATCAGGCTAAGAGATGAGCGCAATTTGGGACGGGGACTCTCTCTGCGATTGCAAAACTGGCCTTCTCTGAAGGCACTGCCAGGCAGACAACACAACCATGTCAAACTGGTTCTCAGAGTACGGTTCCGAGGCCAGCAGCATTTGAGTCACCTGGGAACTTGTGACAAATGCAAATTCCCAGCCCCAATGTCAGACCGACTGAATCAGCAAATCTGGCAGGAGGGTCCAGAAACCTGTATTTTAATAGGCCCTTCCGTAGATCCTGAGACCCACGAAGCTTCAGAACCCAGTGATGCAGATGAAGTGGGCAGTGTTTGGGTATGACTTCAGCACAAAGAAACTAACTGAAGAATTAGCTTTGATGCTAATGGAAGTCACCTGCTGGAAGGCACAGTCATTGACAAAATAGTAGCAAAACAGTTGCCAATAGCACACAGCTGGAAATTGCCAGGACGCTGGTGAGTGACTGTTGAAAATCCATTTCATGCTTTTTGACTCTGACCAGCCCCATGAGACGATGGTGTGGAAATTGAGAAAGAGGCACCGAAAGTTTGAAACACTTCAAACATACAGTCACGTTGCGGGCGGAGAAAAGCCGGCGAGGGCTAATTTTCCTCCCCATCCTGGTTTGCAAAGCCTCTCCTCTGGGTTGATGAGGCACACACCACGCCTTGCCTCTCAGCCACAGAACCTGTGCTAGCGTCTGATTACTACAAGCCTCAGTTCTTGACATTAGTCAGAGCATTTCTTCCTCTCCCCTCTGATCTGTGACCCACCGGCGAGCCACATCCTCTTCATCCCTTCTGTAAAGGGGAGGGGATCATAGAGACCTCCCACTCCCGGCTTTAATGACAGAAGTCTTCAGGAAGCCAAGGTGTACCTCTGACACAGGCTTTCCAAATTCTCCAGGGATGGGGCGAACAGACGCAGTACCAATGCAGCATGACCGAATCCAACAAAAAATACAGCCCCAGAATGATGCAGAGTTGCAAGAGCAATCCAAATCAACCACTCAGAGGCAAAAGACCCCACTTGGCATAGGGCCCACACACGACCTCTCCGGAAAGCCCTTCCCTAGCTGGACCGCAGGACCCTGTAGCTGGAGCCTAGCCTGGATGCAGTCACATTCCCAAGCTCTGCCCACCCGCCATGGGGACGGGGACGAGCTCTACCACTTTAAAAATGGGTCCTTTTTTTTTTTTTTTTAAATATTCAAGAGGCCTAAGAGTGGAACTGCTTAGCCCTACAAATTTGGAACCCAAAATACAATAAAAAGAAAAAAAAAAAAGACACTCCTAAGAAGGATCCACTGCTCTGCCAGTGTCTTGGATAAATGACACTTTTTAGTCATTCAGCCCCATTCTCCTTAGTCTGGCCCATTTCTCCCTCTTAAGGACACACCTTCTGGCTGCCCCTTGCTTCCGGAAATGGTGACATGGGGGCGGCTCCTCGGAGTTCAGAGCCAAAGACCAGCCAAGGATACAGAGAATGGAAGTTGAAGTAAACATACCTGAGCTAGTCAGTAAGCAAAAATACACCACAGACATCTCGCTAAAGTAGGACTGACATGTAAGAGACCAGCCACTAGGTTGGAGAAGCCTAAAAACTCAGGGCTGTACTTTCTGTCCTTAAATACAAGTGACCACAAATACCTTAAATACGAGTGGGCCACAAATATCTTCCAGTTAAACATGTTCTCTGAATAGAGGGGAGCAGCTGTGTGTTTATGGGGCACCCAAATGTACCAGGACTGGGTAGGAGGCAGTCATTATAAAAGCAGCAGGAAAAAGCATGTAAGAAGACAGCTGTCCCCCTTCCGTGCTACCTTTCTCTCGTGTCCAAGTCCCACTGCAACAAACAGCAGACACAGAGGGAAAAGGCGATCTGTGAAGCTGATCCTCAGCAAAAGACCCTGCTTGTATCCAAGAGGAAGACAAACAACCTTCCTTTTTCTGAAAATCCTAGGGAAAACCCACACATATAATGAATTATTCACAAAGGCTGAACCTAAAAATGAGAGGGAGAAATACAGAGGGATGGAAAAGGGACAGAGGACTGCACAAAGAGAAAGTCTCTCTCCTTGAATAAAAGGGTATTCATTACAGTCACGTTCGGGTTCCCTCTTTCACGTGTGTGTGTGGTCACTGATAAGCTAAGGTGAGCAGAGTGGCCTCTGATGGCTGGCTTCTGCGGCTGGGCTTTGGAGACCCGCAGCTTCCCAGGCAGGCCCGCAAACAACAAAAGGGAGGCGAGTGGGCTGCTGGTGGGACCCGAGGAGTCAAGGGTTCGCAGTTCTGACAGCTTCAGCAGATCTTGGCTCTGTTCTATTTTAACTAAGAACATGAAGATGGAAGGAAACCAGATGTTCCTACAAAAGTAGGGGGAAAGCAGCAGAGTTGGAGGGGAAGAAACCCTACATTTTATACAACAGCAGCTAAAAAGAGATCAGCAATTCTGACTGGAGCTAATAATTCCAGAGTCTGGATCTCTTAGGAGATCAAAAGACCTGTTCTCATTATTTGCCTCCTCCTCTAATTCATAGTGTGCGTTCCACCTATGGCGGGGAAAGCAAGCGGAGGGAAGTGGAGAAATGGTGACATGCAAACCAACAGACAACACTATCACGTCCAAGATATTTTCGTCTCCATCCTCCAGTCATTTCATTTCTGTCAAACTCCTTCACTCCAGCTCGCTTTCCAGGCTGCATCCCAATTACAACTGGTTCCCACAACAACTCAAAGCCTGGTTTCCGGAGGAAATGTCACCCCCACCTCACTTCAAAGACAAAGCCAGGGACAATTGGGAGACCATCCTGGGAGGCTCAGAAAATGAAGACCTTTCTCCAGAAGCCACAGGGCAAGTTACAGTCACTATCTGCTTTGCTGTCTGCATCTGTGCCCAGGTACACACAGAAGATGCGGAGTCTTTCTGCATTATGTGATCATAGGATATAATTACAGACTTTGTCCTTGTTAGCCGCCACCCTCTGCCCTAATCAAGGCATTCTGACTCATGATCCATTAGTGTTACATCAAACCTGAAATTCTTGCCAAGACTACAGTCTACTATCCTGCAAGGTGCTGTATATTTATAGGCAACCAGAGCAGGAGAAAAACTTATACCAAAATGGGAGATGTGAGAACTGAAGCTTTCAGTAATCCTCACCAAAACTCTCTAAAATAAACAAGCAATTTACAATGGGAAAATAAACAAGCAATTTACAATGGGAAATTCACCATAATAAAGCACATAACCTCTGACCTAGAGCCGGAGTCCTTTGAGGCTCCAGGGAAATTCTCTGCAACAAGAAATCATGGATGAATATCTACAAGTTTATTATAATGAGGCTTCAACATCTCAGCGGCTGCAAACACATTTGATCTTCCTACTTCAGACCTTGGACATTTCTGCATGAAACATGTGATCTCCTGCTGAGAAGACCCCATCATCAGTGGGGAAAAAAATCTCCTAATGCCCATCAATGGCACAGAGTCCTCAAACCAGGTATCTCATTTCCTTCCCTCATCTTCTGACCTAAAAAAGTGCCAGCAAATGTGGGGCATTTCACAAACCCTGATGGAGACTTTGTATGTGTCCAGAGTAACTGAGCCCGGGCACAGAAGGGTGAGAGCTGGTAAGCATACGGGCCAGTGCACGTGGGATGACATTCTGAACAGCCAATTCCCTGAGAAAAAGAGAATCCTCTTGTTGTTTTATCTATTAGATGAGCAAGAAAGAAATGGAGGCATCATATAAAATGTAATATCACATTTTAAATCAGATTAGCATTTTCAAAAAGGTTATGGTATCCACTGTAGAAAAGAGTGCCATAAGAAAATAAAATTATCTCCCTATGCAGATGTAGCTTCCAAGAAAAATGAAACACATTCAGAGTGGGCTGTAACTTACCACCATCTTTCATGCCAAATCTGGGTTATCTTGGGCATTTCTTTCCATAGGAACTAGACTTTCCTATTAAATAACTGGAAAAGATTACCCCACCCACCCACCCAACCCAAAGGGTCCTAAAGGTAAAAATTAAATAATTCCTTTCCCTTAACTGATCTTCCAGGCCAATTTGTTGAAGACCAGTAATATGCAGTGTGAAGAGAAGCTAACATAGCATACAGAAGTGCTCACTTCCTCCTAGCTCCAGTGACTTTCTACAGCCCAAAAGAGATGTGTATTCTTCAAAGACACAGTGCAGATAAAGTCCCGAAGCATGTTATGTGTTTCTATGTCAGTTCAAAGCAGGCAGTCTTAACCCATGTTCTGAACAATCTTCCTTTTTTTCAAATACCCAGCACTTACAAACAGGAGAGAAGTACTTCCCAGACTTTAATGGTCATACTAACCACCTGGGGATCTTATTATAATACAGATTATGATTCAATAAAATCTGAAGTGGGGCTCAGGGTTCTGAATTTTTAACAGCCCCCAGGTGATGGGGATGTTGCTCTTTGCTCTCTATGAGAGGTGAAAACCTTGAAGTCTTAGTTCACCTAGAACTAAGACCCCTCCCTTCAGGCATGCTGAAATTTCTGACGGACTCCATTAAAATAATAGCTAGTGTTTACTGAGGAATTAGGCAATGTTTTAGGAACCCGACATATGTTAGGTCATTTAAGTCTCCTGCTAACTCATGATTATCACCCTCATTTTACAGGTAAGGAAACTGAGTCACAAAGTAAGGAAGTAACTTTCCAAGGTCACAGAGCTGGTGAAGGAAAGGGGATGTGAACTCAGCCAGCCAGGTTCCCAAGTTTCCTGGTAACCACTGCTCACACTGACTTCCAGGAAGAAAAAGGGAGAGATTTCCAGAAGCTGGATGTTTAGGTAGGAAGGAAAGTGAGCAGAGGATCGCAGATGCAGTATTAGAGAAAACGCAGAACCCACAGAAGGGCAATGTTTCCACATGGTCACCACCAGAGGCAATATATATTTGTCAGTCAGTCACGTTGCACAGCGAAGAGGAAAAAAGCAAACACGGTGTATTTTAAATTTTCCAACCGGGCTCCTCTACACACCTTAGCAGATATTCTCTGAACAGTTACAACAGCCTACGTGCTGTAGAACCACTGTGAAACTTCCAGCTACGGGGACAGAAGAGACCCCTGGGACCCGGTTCTCGGCCCAGGCACCTAATAAGATGCTTAAGTCGATGCCCTGTTCCCTCTCATGCCTCTCTTTGGTCCATCCTGGCCAAAGACAAGGAAAGGGCGCGGTAAAAACCACTGTCGCACCTTGCGCTCGCGCCTGGTGGAAAGGCGGCGTCTTTGCAGCGGAAGAGAAAACGTGAAAAGCGCCAGACCGCGTGGTCCCGTGGTCTCCGAACCTCGCTTCACTTCCCAGCTCCGGAGCCTGGGCCTGGCCGGAAGTGCCCGAGGTGCCGAACCCGAACCCGCTGATCGCGGAGCCTCGGACGCCCCGGGGAGTTTCGCTGGCGCTGTCCTAGGTGCCAAGGATGGCTGCTGGCACACTTTGCCACCCGCAGCGTGGCTGGGCGGCTTTGTCTACAGCAATGAAACCGAAGGGCGCCTGAGTAAACATGCCCCTAAGAGAGGGGCACAGTAAGGCAGCACCTGGAAGGTGGGGAATTTTAGAGAATTGTACAAGGCGGATGGGGGAGCGGGGCCCCGCTGGAGAAATCAGTAGAGCTCTGACCAGAGCAGTGTTCGCAGCCCAACCGCAGCGTGCAACATAATGAGATCTGTCCGCTTTGTGCAGCACACCGGCAGGCAGGCGGGACTGCAGACACCGGACCCTTCCTCCTCCCCAATACCCTGACCCTAGATGCGTTTAACTGTTTAACTCCGCACGGAATGACCCCGAATCACTCTGTGGGGGAGGGAGGAGGAGGGGAGTGCAGAGAGGAGGAGAGAGGAAGCCCAGCCAGGGGTGGCTGTGGGAGGATTTGAGCAGCAGCAGGAAGAATATCTGCTTAGAGATGCTCCTTCGTTTCTAATGAGGGGTGCTGCCTAAAAGCACCAAGCGCCAGCCAATGGCAGTGCTGCTGAGGCAGGGAAGTAGGGAGGAAGGAGGGGAAGGCCAGAGACTGGGGTGGGGGTAGTAGGGAGATGCCCAGGCCCTGGGGGAAGCAAGCCTCATGCCTCATGATACTAGAGACCCAATGCAGCTCCAGCTGCTTGACGGCTGCACACCTGGAGGGTGGGGGTGGGGAAAGAGGAAGACAGAGAAGAAGAGGAGTGGCCTCCTTTGCAGGTGCATCCTTCCCGAGAAATGTCTTTCCACAAGCATCAAAGTCCCATGTCTCCAAGCCTACCCCCATATCTAACACCACCCCCTGGCTTGCTTCCTACCAAGCACCCTCCCCACACCCACCAACCCGCAATTCCTAAAGACCTTGCCAGATGCCCAAATTCTTAGTGAAGAACAAGGCAGTGAGATGCCTAATCAGCAGCCTGCATTTGGTGCACTTGATTAAGCCTGCAAAGAAGGCTCCTTGGATCCCTGTTCACCCTGACACTGTCACCATCAGAGCCGCCCCCACCAGCTCTTTGTGGAGAGCAGTGCCTTTGGAAGAAGGGAGAGACAGACTGCTTGCACACCTCTGGGCTCAGCTGATGCGGCCCTCGGCTGAACAATTCCGGCCCAGCAGATCAACCTAAATCTTGGGCGCTAAGGACAGCGCTCGGCTGGGGGCTGGGTCAAGCATTCAGAGGCAGGAGCACCCAACCCCAGACTAAGAAAACCATGAGCTCTGATGAGCTGTTCTTCTTTGGCTGAGAAGAGAACTCCAACTCTGAGCTGTCTGGGCTGTATCATTAGAGATTGCCAACGCTGACACATTCATTCACTCCACTCTCAGTGGAACTTAAACTCAGTCCCCAGAGTTAGCTGGATCCCTAGCCAAATGGCTGTTTCATTTATCCATTTGTCTATTTGTCTACAGGGTTTTGGCCCAGACTCTGGAAGCTTCTGAAATGAGAGATCCCCCAGGGAGCCTTGACTTTCCCAGGGGCAGAGAGTGCCCGTGTCTCCCCAGCTGGTGGGCAGGGGGACTGAAGGGGTGGCTTTGAGGGAGGAAAAGGGGGAGAAGGAAAGAAATCCGTGAGATGAGGGGCAACCCATTCTACGAGAAGGGCCTCAGGGGCCTGGGAATCAGACAAAGCCCAGCCCAGAAAGGGGCAGACACAGCAGCACCACGCACTCAGGCACGCTCCAGAGCTCCACACGGGAAAAATCAAAAACCAAAGTCTTACCTTGAGAAGCACTAGTGCACACACTGGCCTCTACAGCACCAAGCTTGCCCCTTAGGCACACCAAAGTAAAGAGTGCACTCCAGCAAAGGGGCAAATTGGCACCAGGAAGGGGACGGGGGATAAACCCCATGCTAGATTTCCCCCCTTACCCAAAGAAACGCAAAGGGGGAGAGGGGAGTTATGGTGGGCAAGAAAGGATATGGCCAATCGATGAGCTTCTTGGCGTATTTCCTGACAATGTTATCTTCTCCGAAGATGAACAGAGATCTGTTGACGGTGAAACAGTTCTGCCGGACAGGAATGGGGTTGTACAAAGCCATAGTCCGCGCCCTCTGCGCTTTCGACTGCTTGTAGGCGGCCGCCGGCCCTGAGGCCGGCACCGGGGTTCCTTGCCGGTTCCTGCTCTGGTCCGAGTCTCCATCGCCCGACCCCGGCCTGCCGACCACCGCCTCCCCGAAGCGAGCCATCCTGAAGTTTAAACAGACAGAAGACACACAAAGGTGATCGCGGCCGAACACCCGCACACAGCAACAAGCAGAGAGACACACGGAGACTCAGAGCCGCATCCAGACGAGCGCGGGGACCACCGCCTCCGGGGAGCCTCTCGAGCTCTTGAAAGAGGCAGCAGCAGCAGCCCCGCCGCTCCGAACTGTTGAATCTAAATACAACCTCTGCGAAGCTCCATTCCTCAAGGAGGAAAAAAAAAAAAACGGGGGGAGGGCTTGGGGGTGCTCAGTTTCTGAAGGCAATTTTTTTTCAAAATGCCAGTGTGTGGTGGCATTCAGGGACTGAAGAGGAGAGGGGTGGAGTAGGCTGCTCTTCAAACATAGCTCCTCTTCTGGCAGACGCACCACCTAGTTCTGGAAGAGAGGCAGGCACCGGCCCGCTAGGTAACAGTTTGGTGATTTACTGGGGGTGGGGGTTGGGGAGGAAGGGAAAAAATGAAAACAAAAGAACTTAAAAAAAAAAAAAAAAAAGGACGGGGTTACGTTGACATGCTTTATAACGCCAGCCCCAGCAAGTCCATCTAAGAAATTCCACAGCCAAGACTTGGGTCTTTAAATCTGCCAGCACAGACGCATCCAAAGGTTGACACAGAGGGAGGGGGGAGAGCGATATTGAGGTTCCTGCGCAAACCGCAACGCCCAAAATATCAAAATAAGAAGTCAATCCAACCGGAGAGGGACAAAAGATTTCAAAGCTCCTGCGCTTGGGATAGAAGTTGAGCAGCATCCAGAGAACAGCGAACCCCGAGTGCCAGCATCCTGCCGGAGCGCTCGCCGCCGCCACCGCCGCCGCCTCCCCGGATCAGCATGCAACAGCGATCCGCGGCTGCGCCGGGGCGAGGGCGGGAGCGGGAGCTGGAGCTGGAGCTGGAGCGGGCGGGCGGGCGAGCACTCGGGCGAGGGAGGAACAGGTTGCAGGCGAGCCCGGCGGTGGCCTGGCACGGGAGTTGTCCAAGGACCGAACTTCCTCCAGAACCGCTCGGTTTCTTCTGCCTCCCGGACAGCCCCACTCTGGGGGGAGCAGAAGAGAACGTGGGGAGGAAGGGGGAAGGCGAGGAGGGGAGAGCGAGCGGAGCGCAGAGGCGCAGCGAGGCGCGCGCTGGAGCGCCAGGAGAAGCGGGGGCGGGGCCGGCGAGGACAGGAGGGGCGGGGATGGAGCCGGAAGGACCCCGGCCGACCGCGGCTGCAGGGGCCTGGCGAGCCGGGCTGGTTTGGCTCGTAGATTTATTTAGCCGGAGGGTAGGGGGCCACCGCCGCGGAGTCTCGCCAAGTAACGCCGACAAGAGAGAGGAGAGAGGCGGGCGCAGCTGGCGGCGCGGCACAGTCCCCGCAAGGGAGCCGAGCCCAGGCCCGGCGGGGGCGCACACGCACGCGCGCACGCACTCGCGCCGGCCGTCCCCGCCGAGGCGCCCGCCGGTGCTGTGCCCCGAGCAGTGCCTACCCTGGAGGGTAGTCGAAGCCTTTGCGCCCTGCGCGCCGCGCACCGGGGCCCCGCCGCTGCTCCTCCTCACCTCCCAGTCTCCAAGGAACGCTGCCCAGGGATTTCCGCGGAGAAGGCAGCACCCTCTCCCGATCTCCCCACTTAGCAACCCGCAGGCCCCGGGAGGCACGCTAGGACCTCTGGGGGCTCCGCACTCCGGTGTTGGTGCCAGCTCCGCGTGGGAGCTTCTACCCTCCCCCTGCAAATGCGATCTGGGGCGGCCTCTCGGGTTCGGCTCTCGCGGAGCCCTGCGCATCCATTTCTGGAAGAGTGATCCCGATATTGGGGCCATAGATGGTGAGTTTGGGGCTAACACTACCTTTCCCAAAGTCTTAGCAATCAGGGGGCTCTTCCCACCCCTATCCTTTACCCACAGATCAGTTCCACTGACTTCCTCGAACCCACCCCACTAATGAAGAAAAAAACCATTAGTATCTGAGCTGCATCAGTGGGAAAGGTGGACTCCAAGACCTGGAGAAAGAGTCCCTAGGTTTCGCAACCAAGCCCTTCACAGGAGACTCGGTGGTTGGAAGTGAGCACAGGACCCGCTGCCCCCTTCTTGTCTACACTAGCTGGAGCACACTTTCCTCCCTTTCCAGCCGTAGGCTCAATACACAGCTCTGTCCAGCTCCTCCCCACTTGAGCAATGCTAGAGAAGGGGAAGGGGGCGGCTGAGGAAGGAAACAAAGAGCCTGACCAAAACCCAGAGGCTGGAAACCATGGGTGAGTGTGGATTCACGCGTGTGAAAGGCAGTGTCTGTGTCTGTGAGATTAACTGATGGGAAGGGTGATGACATCTGAGTGAGAGGCGCGTGTGTTCCTATGTATATGTGTCTGTGTGTGGGCAAGGCCACGTGAGCACTGACACAGGTCTGTGGGAGAACGTATGTGAGTGTGCATGTGAAGGGAAATCCTCTGGGTACCAGAGATCCAAAGGAATGGTGGTGTCGGTGCTGCCCTTGGGGCGGCTTGTTAGACCCTCGGATTCAGGGCAGCCCATTTCAGGCCTGCTGATGATGCAAGGTGTGTCCACTCTAATTAGTATTTTGATTTCACATCACTGCCTTACTCTGTCATTCTACCTCTCTTAACCGGAGGACTCGTTTCTGTCTGGGTACCTCATCAGAAGTGGAAAGGGGAGGCAGTGCTATGAACCACGGAGCCCCCTCAGCCTGTGTAATCATTCACAAGGGTCACAACTGGCTGTCTCGCGAGGCCTAGAAACTGCAGATGAGAAAGGGCTTGCACAAGTGATCAAACCCATGCTTTCAGGCCGGGCCATAATCCACAGCACAAAACTCATTCACATCCATCAACTGATCAATATTTTTGAGCAACAGGCACTGTTGGCACCGAGGATGCCTAATGAACAAAATAGATGACCAAAAAAAAAAAAAAAAAGGCTGCTTCTTCTTCTTAGATTAATTAGATTCTATAACCTTACCGGCCAGAATACTTGATAGACCTCATTCTCACACTACAATTTCACCTCTTTTCTCTGGATCCTGGCCTTCGCAGGCGTCAGAGTGGTATGGCTGTTTGTTCATGCTCAGAGGAAGCAAGGCTCTCTCTCTAAGCTTTACCTCCTGGAAGAGGTTCTTGGAAGATCTGGAACCTCCAGATGTGGGTCTCCAATGCCACCCACTCAGCAGAGAGGCGATCCTAGTTCCCTTTCTCTCTCTACAATGTCCTGTGTTCTCTGTGGTGGTTGTGATTCTTCAGAGACCTGGGTTCCCCAAGACAGACTGATACTTGGAAATGTGAAGACCCAGTGGGGTTGAGGCTTGCCTCCCTGAGGAGACAGACTCCCAAATGCACGGGTTGGGAATAACGGAGACCATGCTGGAGAGTGTGAGCACCTCTGTAGGGAAGTTATAAATGCGGAATTTGTTGGTGGGGGGAGACAGGAGAAGCCCAAGAGGAAAGAGGCTAACATGATGGCACAAAAGTCTTTGGGAATGGACTTGATCTAAGGGCAGTAATGGTGGAGATGGAGGCATCCTCTCCTGTTCCTCCAGCCCCCACGCACAGCTCTTCAGACCTTTGAGATCTAGAAACATCTCTCATACTCTCTATACTCCCATTCTCCCCGCCCCCAGAGGGCTAGAATTTTAATTACTGAAATATATTTTATTTGTGTTCAATAGTTGGCAGTTTACATAAACCTCAGATCATAATACATAATTTACATAAACCTGAGATCAGCCTGGCAACTCAGATATGATGACCCCAGTTTGATGGGCAAATTAGCAGAGCTTCAGAGACCTTAAGTAATTTTCCCTGGGCTTCTAACAGATCTTCGGACTGCCACTATATGGCTCTTTCTAATAACCAGTCTAATCTCTGGTGGATGGTAATAGTGTAATTCCAGCTTGTTCGCTGTCAAGAGAAGAAACTATACAATCACGCTAAGCCCACGGGGATCCTGTGCTTACCATCCTCAAATTGAATTTGATCAGTAGCCACAGGCTCCTGGGGCCATGCTGGGAAGAGGCTAAACTAGGAACACATGTATGGCCCTCAAGATCCAGGAGGAGCCTGAGGAAAAAAACTAAGGTCAGGTCATTGCCATAATGCTCTTCATAAAGGAACCTGGTGGGCATTCTCCTTCCAGTGTCTTCTTAAAGACCCACATATGGAAATGGAGAGAATCAGCATTTGGTCCTAACTCTGATTGAAAAGCAGTTTCCTAAAATCCCTTTCCAGCCCATGAGGGACAGTAGCTGTATTTCCCTGTTGTCAGAGCACCATCTACCGGTCACTTGTGAGCACGTCGCTGTGAGCCCAGTACCTGGCAGCCGAGCCCCCCTAGCACACCTCACAACCTAGACATGCTAAAGAGGTGACTTCTTGTCACCAGCTCTCTACTCCCCTGTAGGACTTTGTTGAGGTCCAGGCCCCAAATTTCACCACATTGCAACCCTCCCATCTCACAGTACTTGGAAAGTACACCCCCACACACTGGGCACAAGGTCAACATGCCGCGCGCACACATATGCACACACACAGGTAACATGGTGCAACCAGATGGATTTCTGTATGCATTTTTTTTTTTTCTGCAAGCAGTGGCCTGCAAACTCGAAACCCAAAAGGATCTGAGGAAGCAAGCGAAAAACTTTCCTAGATTAATCCCATCCAGACCGTTTAATTTCAAAGCTTTCACCGTGTACATAGCCCCTCACCCCCAGTGTACCATCCAAAATGCAAGCAGGAGGGGAGGCGACCGGTGGAGGGTACCTCCAGTCTCCTCTGGAAAGGGAATGAAACAGCTGGCTGAAGCCCCCCAGATCAGGGGGGCCGCAGGAGTTTATCCTAAGCTGGATAGACACGAGCAGCATGAGTGGAGAAGTACTTATCCTATTACCCTCATTCATAAAGCTCTTCCCAGATCTGTCAGGCCTTGGGCCATCTCTGTGTGAGACTTCAGCCCCTCACTGCAGGCTGTAAATGCGGCGTCATCCAAAAAGCATGCGTCCCTCCCACCAGCCCGGCTTCCTCATCCTCCCCCCCCCCCACTGCCAGTTACACTCCTATAGCTTATGGTTAAGCTATCAGAGCCCCTTTTGTTCTATTTTCCCCCTGTTGAGCTTTTCCAAGAAATAGACTCTTATGCAAAGCAGTACTCTAAGGAACATAATGCAGAGAGGATTTGGGAGTGGGTTCTTAAGAAAAAAGTTGGCAGGAGACCATGTGCAAATTCACTGCAGAGGATGCAGACATCTTGGGAATCTGGTGGCTTCCACAATACCTTACAGCCCTTACTTGGGTGAAAACAGAACTTTACATCCTTATGTAATGTCCATCCCTAGAAGCAGCATTTCTCAAACCTATGCCTGAGAAACCCCACAGCTCTAACACTCGACCGGCTAACTATAGATGTGCAAATTTTGCTTTAAAAATGTTTTTAAAACCATTCATTTATGACAACTCAATATTTCCTGGGTGCCAACTGTGCTAATGTTATCTCACTGCATCTTTGCTGCAGGACTGTGAGGCACATTCTATTGTCTGAGGTGCAAAGGGTCGGGGACTTATCCAAGTGCGCAGGGGTAGGGAACAGCAGAGCTGGATCTCCTGGTAACACGGTCAGGACTCTATAGACAATTGGTGGCCACTATTAGCATGGTGCACGTCAAAATAATGTTTTCCTTGCTTAAGAGTCCGGGTCACAGCCATGATCTTGGACCTTGGAGAGGTGAGGCGTGACCATGAGCCAGAAAGCCTCCCGAAGTGTTAAATTTCGAAGAAAGCACACCACCTGTCTCCGGGCTCTCTGAAGATTAAGTTAGTCAATATGTGTAAGACCCTTACAACAGCACCTGGCTGTATTCACCTGATTTGTTGAATACATTTCAGCAACAGTAGCTGTGACCACAGTAGCACGCAGCAAACCATGTAGCGGGCAGCTTTCTGTTTTGGAAAGCAGATGGCGGACGGGCAGCCCGGGGATGACTTTGGTGTGTTCGGGGTGGACAGAGGAGCAGAGAGACACAAGTCTCTGAGACTTGGTCAGAAAGTCAAATGAGGGAAAGGAGAAAAGAAAGAAAAACATTAGAGACCACAGTCCAAAGAGCCCAACGACCTTGGTACCTGGGACAGATCCGTGTTTGTTTATTCATTCATTCAAAAGCCCAGTGCATGCTCATTAAACCCTTTTAATGTGCCAGGCATTTTTCTCCAGATTCTGAGGCTCAGGGATAAATTGGACATGGGCACAGCCTCTGAGAGCTTACATCTGCAGAGAGAAGAGGGGGGAAACATACCCACGAAGGGCTCTGACACCAGGCAGAACATAATGTGCGCCCCGATAGTGTGCACGGTCAGGGGGAGAACGGAGAAGGGAGATACCCCCCCTGGCTAGAAGCAGCCAGGAAAAGGAAGGAATCGGGGCGATCCTTTGAAAGAGACGGCACCAGAGGAGGTGAGAAGCAGTGGGGAGCAGCAGCATGGAACACGAGTGCCTGGGCCGTGGAGGGAACGCCAGGTGCAGGGGACTGGTTAACCAGACCGCGTGTTCATTGCGCTTCCGTGTAGCTAGGATCTTCAAAATTCTAATATTACCCCTTCAACCCTTATTTTCCCATAAGGTCACTTTTCAGCACGGACAAAAGTCAAATATGTTCAGCCTCACAAGCATTTACCCTTATTGGGAAAGTCCTTTTGGAGCTTCAGTGTTTAGCCCCAGACGTCAAAGGATCCCTGCCCCATTACTGCACCTCAACACTCGTCCTCTGGGTCCAGCCTCGCTTCCTGGTCAAGGCAAAGTGCAGCAGTGGGACGGCTCTGCAGAGCTCCAGCTCTGACTGGTGGGGGGTGAGCGGAGGACGACTCGGCATCTAAGGGTGAGAACAGCCAACGGAAGCACGCCCATCCATCCGCCCCCTTGGCCTCTTGACTCAGAAAACAAAATACAGCCCACACAGTGTAAAGCTTGCTCAGCCTGGGTGGGTTCAGTCTGATTCATTCATTCAGCACACATCCAATGAGCACCTTCCGTGTGTCAGGCGTGATGTCAGGGGCTAGAGCAAAGGAGGTAGTGCCCCGGATGAGAAGGTGCCTGGGCTTTAAGCTGAACTTGACAGTCTTAATCCATTCCCCACACTTCACTCTTAAAGACGGTGTCTCGACAGCAGGAAAAGCAGCTCACGGCTGCAGCAAAGCCTGGAGCAACCCTGACGGCCCAGAGAAGGGAACTCAGTCCCACCACACCCACCAGTCTTGTCTCTTACAGGACTCTTTGGGTTGGAATCATCAGCAGAGTCAGCCGCCACCTGTCCATCACCACACCCTTCCTCTCCCACTCTCTCCCACACTGAGCAGCTGGTTACACCCACCTGGTATAAAATAATCAGAGTGAATAAGGCATTCCCATATGATATGGACTTAAGGCCAGTTTTGAAATGTGCACCTGGGCGGGCCATGTGCTGGTTCTGCCCCTGCCACTCCCATAAAACTGCACTGAGACCTCCGCTGACCTCCAATGGTCCTTGCATCCCCCTCCCCTTTTTGTCCTTGATTGCTCTGTAGCTTCTGCTACCAATGACCTCCCCTCCTTCTCAGAGTTCCCCTCTCCTAGCATCCCACCTCCCACTTTCTCACTGTCTGTTTCCTTCTCGTGCTCCTTTTATTCCCCTTTACTGTGCGAGTACCCCAGAGGGGCTGTTCTTAACCCCTCATCTTCTCTGACATCTTTCCTTTCAGGGTCATATCCTTACCCACACTTTCAGCTGCGCCCCCCGCCTCCACATCTAGTCTCAGCCTTACTTTTCCACCTCCTTTCCAGATCCAAACGCCCAACTAAGGACTGTCCATCATCTCAAACTCAACATGCCTAAAAGTGAGTTCTTTGTAATTCCTTAGAAACAATCTCCCCTTCAAAAATTCCAGTTTCTACTGAGGTGACATCATCCTCCATTGTCAGTCACCTAATTTCAGTGGTTCCTTGATGCCTTAAAAATGGCCAAACTCCTTAGCCTGACAATCTGAATTCGACCTACCTTTCTAACACCATCTTCGAATGTACCATAGTATCAACAAAGTTACAACACGTCACACCCACTCCTGCTCAGAGCACTTGACTCAGACTGACCCAAGAACATCCTTCCTCTTTTCTGCTTCTCTAACTCCTAGGTATCCTTCAAGGTGTGGTTCCGTTCAATTCTACCTCCTACATGAAGCCTTCCGTAACCTCTCCAATTCTCTCTGTGATCTCTACGTCCTATAAACTCAGAGAACTCCGTGTCATTCATACAGCACCTTGTTTACTTACCATCATTGCTGTCATAGGTATAACTTCACCACTAAATTCCTATTTAATTTTTCAATCATGGGGCACCTGGGTGGTTCAGTGGGTTAAAGCCTCTGCCTTCAGCTCACGTCATGATCTCAGGGTCCTGGGATGGAACCCCGAATCGGGCTCTCTGCTCAGCAGGGAGCCTGCTTCCCCCTCTCTCTCTGCCTGCCTCTCTGGCTACTTGTGATCTCTCTCTCTCTCTCTCTGTCAAAAAAAAAAAAAAAAAAAACCTTAAAAAAAAAAAAGAATACTAATTTTTCAATCTTGTCTGCCTTGTCTTCTTCACTATGGTGTAAGCTTCTCAAGTGTAAAGGGCATATCTTCCCCTCGGTTGTATTACCTGGAGTGCCTGCATTATGTTATAGCAGACCTTTACTAAAAACATCATCAGTGAATGAAACATAGGGACGCTCCTGCAACTTTTTTTGGTGAAAAAGAGTTTTGGCATCAACTGGTTAGCTGGTTCCGGTCAGAGGCTGCCCTTCCCCTAACACATCTGGCTCTAACTCTGAGTCTCTGCTTCCAGCTGTTCTTCCGGGGTTGAATGTTCATCCTCCCCTTTATAGCAAGAAAGGATGTCTCCCTCTCCTGCAGGGGATCAGGTGACTCTACAGTAACCTCACCCTCATTTTATCAATCATCAAATTACAGGGTTCATTCTTTTATGAGGAATATCTTCTGCTCTTTAAAAATATAATTGAAATAAGATTCGGGGAAATCACCTATTAAAAAAAAAAAAGACATTCAGACCCCCCCCCCACATAAAGAATATTTTCAGATCTCTTTTCACAGAATATAAAACAGAAGAATAAATATCTGCTTCAAAAAAAAAAAATCAACTATAGTCTTAAACTGGTTCTATCTCTTTTCTCTACCAAAAGGCAAATGTCATCTTTGGACTTATTTCCCTTACAAAGAATTGCACGTGGAAGACAAACACACACACACACAACACACGCACACACATCTTTGTGCAAAGACACACACTAGATTCTGATCTGATCTCAAGTTCTGCCAGCCAACTGGATAAACATATAAAGTAATCTTCCTATGCTGTTGGGAGCTTTCAGACAGGCCTAATACATTATATTTAAATGGGAAAAATTACAAGCTCTCTTGAAGATTTATAAATATTCCTAATGTGCCATTTAAAAATGGGAAAGGTGGAAATGTAATTCTCAGTCAAAAGAGAGAATTTCTGAAATACTCGTCTCTAAGATGCTCAATAAGCCAACCCCTTGGACACACACACACACATAGATGCATTCATAATGCAGTCCTTTCCCTTACAGACTGGGTTCTGGAGTTTCTTTTTTACATAATCCTCTATTACTCAGTCGCATTCTTCAAAAAATTTCTGCCAGATGTGAAGTAGTCAAGTATTACTAATATTATGCTATTTTTCCTTCATTAAAATAATCTCTATTCTCCAGTAGGTCATGGTTTGATATTGCAAATTCCAGGACTATTAAAAAAAAAAAAAAACAAGAGAAAAATGGACATGACTCAAACAACGAATAATCATCAAAAAAATATAGGTAATTTGGTCAATAATATTAATTGTAATGGGTATTAAATACTTATTATTTAATCATAAGGCACTGCACTAAGCCCTTTACCTTCCTTATTTCTGAGAATAATCCTGTGTGGTAAGTACTATTAAAAATCAACATTTTACAGATAAAAAAGCAAAACTGAAAGAAACTAAATAATTTCCCTCAAGGTCAGAGAGGTGGTAAATGACATCGCAGGAAGTTAACCCTTGGTCTGTTTGACTCCAAAATCCATTATCTTCACCACCACAGTGTAGAGCTTCTCACCGATACGATTCAGAGAGATTGGGGCAAGTCATTTTCTTCTTCCTGACCACCCGACAGTTCCAAGATGCAAGAAAACATCCAGACACCACAGCAGGTGCCGGGGGGGCCTCCGGATAAGCGGGTCCCGAGAGTGTGAGACTAGACCTGCCCCTCAGTCCTGGCTGGGTTTATGCCTGCGCGTGCAAAAATGACAACAGTGAGGCCTGTCCTCTGAATGTCAGGAGACTACCGCTATACCCACGGGGACAACAGACTCACAAGTGCCTCATGTTCCAGTCTGTCCTGGTGTTGTTAGTCTGACCTGCAGCTCCACTCCCATTGCAACGTCTGCTCTATCGCAGACCCAAATACCAGCCAGGGTTCTGTGTTCAGGGAACCTTAGGGTGGCACTATGCCTACCATTCACGAATATCGATCCTGATTATTAGGTATGGTTTTCATTTTTTTATGAAAACTGCGGCTGCCAACGCATGCCACTGAAGGATTCAGCAAATTTAAATCCTCCTGCCTCTCAAACTTGTTTTCCTGCCTGCACTCCAGCAGGTAAGACACCCACAGACTCACAGTGCTCCGGGCTGTAGAATTCACAGGAGTCTATAATGTTCGGGTTATTTTTAAACTTTCAGGCCACTTTCCCTCCCCACGAACAGCAGGCCTGCCATTTAGAACAGTGTTTAACCCACACCCCACCTGCTTTGCAACTTTAGCTCTTTATGTTAAA
>CM053618.1:34529305-34540480 GCA_028646535.1 Procyon lotor | reverse complement strand
CGGGGTCCTGGCTGTGCCTGGTGCCAGGGGCTACAAACTACCCTACACCTCACTGAAGAGACCCGCTGCAGGGGCAGTACGGCCGGGCCCCTGCGGCTGGCAGCAAGGGCCCACAGTGCAAGAGCGTGCAGTCACTTCGGAGTCAGGACGGACCCAGCCCTGGGCACAGTCTCCTCCACAGCCAGACGTAAAGGGATGGAAAGGCCCTTTACCTGGAAACCACAGGCTTTGCATGAGCTACAGACCCCAAAGCAGCTACTCGACCCTCGGGGATGGCACAGATAACCTCAATCGCGGACGGTCGCCCAGATGCCTTCCCTTCGGTGGCACACCTCTCCTACAAGCTACAGCTGCTACAATCCTACTGTCGCCACGGTGCTCCAGGAACCTATTACAAAATAAGTCAAGCAGCTTTCTCTTGCAGCAAACCTTTTAACCAAAACTCCTAACACACATGAGGGATGAGTCACTGGAGAGAGCCTCCTCCTCTCCCTCTCCCTCCTCACCCTCTGGCTGAGGCACCAAGAAGTGATAAAATGATCAGGTGGCTCAACACTTTTATAGCTAAATGCATCCAAGGGATTTTTAAAACCAGAGTCTGTTTCCCCGGAGGCTATTAGGGTGTGTACACATTCTGCCGCATCCGGGACTCAGCAGGAATTGGCTTCTCTGCCTCCCGCTCCCCACCCCCCGCCCAACCCCCAGGAGCATGTCCAATCTATTTTCTATTCCCACCTCCCTAACTGCCCCTTCATCTTCTTCAGGACCTTTTCTTCTTCCACCTCCTGAATGTTTGCATTCCTCAGAGGCTGTTTCCTACCTTTTCTCTCAGTATCTACCCTCTCTCGGTGATCTCAGCCATCTGGACGGCTGCAGCTGAAGCTAATATCTGAGAGATGCTCAAATCTTTATCTTTGACCCTGTTCTTCTTAAACTCAGGTACCACATTCACAACGGCTCGAGGGGCTCCCCTGACCTGGACAATCTGATGACGCCATGAATCAATCAACTGGTTCAACTGGTTTAAAAACACATGCTCTTTCCCTCCAAACCAGCTCCTTCCCCGGTCTCTCCTTCTGTCTGCAGCATCACGGACTCCCATAACTCAGGAACAAAACTTTGGATGCATCTATGATTCTGCCTCCTGCCCACTTCCCACAGCAACCATCCCCCACACCCTGTCACTTTTTTTTTTTCTTTATTCCACTTTCATAATCTTCCTTTCTTTTCCGTCTGCACCACTGCCTCTCAAGTTCAGGACATCATACCTCCTCCTCCTCCTCCTCCTCCTCCTCCTCCTCCTCCTCCTCCTCAGAAGAGAAGAGCCTCCTAAACCTTCATTCTCTTCCAGGTCCTACCTGGTTCAACACTTCAACACAGCCCACCTCTGACTCTGGTCCTACCCTTCAGTGGAATAAAATTCGAGAGTGTGTTCACTACTGCATCGCCTCTGTCTAGTAGTGTCTGGTAAAAGACCATTGAACAAATGTTCGTATTGAGTAAATAAATGAGTTTCCTAATGCCTATCAGATATCACCAGGGAATCATGAGATCTTATAATCTGTTATAAGATTGTTAAAAGCAAACATAAATGTCATCCAATAGAAGTCCTTATTTTAAGGACCAGGACTGAACACAGTTCCACCTTTCGCCTGTCTACACTCCCAGCAATATCGCACCAGCAGTACTCACTGCCCCCTCCGACGAAGCAGGAATGCTCACTGTTCCACAAACGCACCTTGAAGTAACCCTTCTGCATTTCATTTCTCATTCTTTCTCCCTTCCTTCCCCTTCCTTCCATATCCACCTGTCAAAAAACTAGATAGACTTGGGGTGTCTGGGTGACTCAGTCAGTTAAGTGTGTAACTCTTGATTTTGACTCGGCTCATGATCTCAGGGTCGTGAGACTGAGCCCCATGTCAGGCTCCAGGCTGGGCCTTGAGCCCGCCTGAAAGTCTCTCTCTTCCTCTTCCTCTTCCTCTAACTGCCTCCTGCCCCTGCCTCCAGCTTATGCACACACTTAGTCTCTCTCTAAAAAAAAAAAGAAAGAAAAAGAAAAAGAAAAAACAACTAAATAGAATTAAAAGCCCAGTTCATACGCTATCTCCTCTGTGAAGAATTATGTGATCAGACAACATGATTTCTCTCTCTCAGAGCACCTGTGGCGCTTTATGTCCCCCTGCCTCAGATATTGGGGTGTATAGACCTCATCTCCCCCACTACGGTGTAAGGGACTTATATTTATATATCCTTGCGTTCCGCACAGCAACCGATGTCTGTGCATGGTGGGTACTGAATATATTTATGGAATGAATGAATGAATGAATGAATAGTAACTCTATGCAAAGCCAAGTGGATACAAACAGGACACGGATGTCTTGGGACCCGCACCATGTCGGGAAGTTTGGGCAGGAAAAGCTAGAAGTGCTACACCTGTCCCAGAGACAAGTTCAGTTTGGGGAAAACGGTCCTCAACGCTTACCTCACAAGTGCAAGTGCAACGTGCAAACCTAACATGATAAGATGAGCGACCCAGGGCACGGAGGCAAGCACAGTGGTCACTGTGAACCTGCAAAGCTCACAGCATTTTAAGTACAAGGCTTTTGTTCTTTGGTAGAAAAGGGAGGGATTCTTTTCAACTCATTTCATTTGATTCACGTTTCTATGGCTGTGATGTGGGCAGAAGTGTTCTGTGTTAGATAGACGGGTAATTTGAATATGGAGCTTACCTAATCGAGCTGTATACCAACCTCCTCTTCGAACCCCTCCATCTTCTAGATCGAAAAGACACGTGAGCAGAGTTTCTCAACCTCAGCACTACTGAAATTTTTGAATCAGATAATTCTTTGCAAGGGTGGGCTGTCATCTGTATTGCAGGGTATTTAGCAGCCTTCCTGGCCTCTCACCACTAGATGCCAGATGCACCCCCTACTTGTGACAATCAAAAATATTTACAGATGGCCAAATGTCCTGTGAGGGAACAAAAACGTCCCTGGTCGAGACCACCATGTGGTCTCTTAGAATAACTAAGCTGCTCAACATCGTACAACTCACCAGTGATCTAACCAAGAAGAGAGTAACCCCCAGTGGAAAACTCTGCTCAACCAACTCTACCTTCTCTTCAATGCCTCGTAGCTGGTAAGACACGGACTCTGGGAGCTGGAACTCAGAGTGGCACCTCTGCTTTCCTAATGCCTCATCGTCCTACATGGGGTTCCACAGCTCAATATAAAGGAGACATATTCTTAGCAGAGGCTGAAGGAATAAGTCAAGTCAAAAATACAAGAGTGATTCCAACCCAGCATCACCTGCTTAAGGCTTCGCAACTGGATCTCAGACAAGTAGCATTTTCCCTGATACTTTGCATACTAAGAAACGTGGCCACAAGGCCCCATTGAGAATAGGTTCTCCCCCTCAAATCAGCTTTGTCTTCAGGGGAAACTCCTACACTCATGTTTTCAACTCAATCCTTTACACCCTCACCCCCTGCTTCTCCTTCTGTTTGCTTCCCCTTCTGTAATGTAAAGCATCTCCTTGCACCCACACCCTCTGGGGCCCCCACTTTGCTTCTAGAATTTGTCTTCACTAGAACTTGAGAACCTTCCCCCTGCTTCCATATTCTGATCTTTCATTTCCTAAAAAGACTCAATCATTTCAGGCAAGCTATTTTTAGGAGCTGTCAGTGAGCACTAATCAATCATCACTCTTCTAAGTGAACTGCTTAGCTAAGCACTCGTGTACCATCTGAGGGGGCGGAAAAGGATTGTCCCATTAATGCACTGCTCTTTCTCCCCAACTTCCTCAAACCTACCTTTATTTTATGCTCTCAGTCCAGCACTCTGACTAACCTCTCTATTAGGAACATCACACTTACAAGTCCTAGAGGATTCTGTGTTTCCCCCAGGAAATATCTTACATTTTCCTATTTCAGAGTATTCTCTTTATAAAAGACATTCAAGGATCTAGTACTAGCAAGATGGCAGGCCAGGAGAAATCTTTTGCTATGAATTTGTAGAAAACTAGATAAAGTACAGGAATGCGTTTTCAAATAGATTTTAAAATATACATTGTTAAACTTACGAAATATGAAAGGAATCTCCCAGGAAGAAATGAAAAACATAAAACCAAGCATGTGAACCAAAATTGCAGCTATCCCAAGGACAGTGATTAGTCTTGGCAACCTCGAGGATTTAATGGATGGGTCTTAATGCCCATTCAAAAGCAAGAGATAAGGTCTTAGGAGCAGATGTAAGCAGAAGTTGAAACTAAAACTCTGCATTAAGCTGGAACACTTGAAAGACTACACCCTGAATTAAACAACAAACTGCAGAAAAATCAACTCTGCAGCAAAAGGAGATAATGAGGAAACTTCTATCTGGGTGAATGAAAAGCGAAACCCTAAGAAATCAAAACCCAAGATTGTGTGTTACATGGATTTACAAGCTGAATTCACACTACATGTTCGGAAGGGTTTAGAAACCTTAAGCTCCCCCCCGCCCAAAAATCAATGTGAAAACTAGTCCTAGTAACTTCCCAGGGTCAAGTGAGAGAACAAACAGAAATGTTCTATGAGGCTCTACTCTCACAACCCTGACTATACCATATTCCCACAGGAAAAACAAGCATCACTAGACATGAGCTTACTTTTTAATCATGTAAAGAAACAATTCACTATAAGGAAAAGTTAGTTGATACAATATGCAAGCGAATTAGAGCACTATAGCTTGAAAGTAATAGAAAATGTATATAAAGAAATATATAGGATACAATGGAAAAATATTAAGTGGCAAATACAATTTCTTGTAACAAAAAATGTAATAGTTGAAATTAAAGGCAACGGGTAAATTAAATATTAGGTTAGACACAACTAAGGGGACTATTAGTGAACCAATAGACATATATGAGGAAGCTTCCCAGTATACAGCCAGAGAGATAAAGAGATGGAAAATATAAAATTAAGAGACAGGGAGAACAGACTGAAAAATCCAAAATACAACTCATAGGAGTTCTAGAAAGAGAGAAAGGAGAGAAAGGAGAGAGACAGTATTTTAAGAGCTAAAGGATAAATTTTCCGGAATTAATGAAAGATATAAATCCTTCAATGAGTTCTAAGAAGGATGAATAAAGGGACGCCTGGGTGGCTCAGTCGTTAAGCATCTGCCTTCGGCTCAGGTCATGATCCCAGGGTCCTGGGATCGAGCCCCACATCGGGCTCCTTGCTTGGCAGGAAGCCTGCTTCTCCCGCTACCATTCCCTCTGCTTGTGTTCCCTCTCTCGCTGTGTTTCTCTGTCAAATAAATAAAATCTTTAAAAAAAAAAAAAAAAAGAAGGATGAATAAAAACAAATCCAACTTATGCATTCCAGGGAAATACCAAAAGATCTAAAATTATGAAGAAAAATTCCTAAAAGCACCCTAAGAAAAAAGATTATCTACAAGAAACAACAATCTGATTATCAGCTATAATCACAGGGACCAGAAGCTCATGGAATAATATCTTACAGTATTAAAAACACTCAGCTAAATTATTTCTCAAAATTGAGGTTAAAATAAAGGCTTTCTCAGATAAATAAAGAAAAGTTTACTATTCCAGCTCAAATGAAATAAGTACTATACAGTATTCCTCAAGCAGGAAATTCAAATGGAAGAAAAGAATTGCTTGCAAGAAAATGGCACAATGAGCCAAAGGTAATGGTAAATATGAGGACAAATCTACAATAAAGATGAATGATTAGATAGATAGATAAACAGATAGATAGACAGATAGATAGTTTAATTTTGCATACACACACACACAAGATAGAGCTATAGGGCTAGACAACAGGGTGATCAGAGGTAAGGAACTGGGCAGAAGGAGGACAGACTTGCAGATAAGCAAGTGAAGGAAGATATGTGACTAGGAAACCTACTAAGACTATTTCTATTCAATATCGTAAGTGAAGTACCAGTCAATGTAATCAACAAAGTAAAAAAAGAAAAGACATACAGACCGAAAAGGAAAAAACAAAGCTGTCAATATTCACTATTGCTGCTGTCTACATGCCAAATAGAAGAGCCAACAGAAAAAAATGCAAAGTAATAAAAGAGTTTTAGAAGGATGCTAGATATGAAATCAATATTTAAACACACAGGTTCTCATACAACTACAGCAAAGAATAAGAAAATACAACAATAAAAAGACACCATGTGATAGCATCAAAACTATATGGTGTGTAAAAACAAAATTTAATAGAAGATGTACAATAAAATATGTAGAGAAAATTTTTAAACTCTCTTGCGGGATTTTAAGGAAGATCTAAGCACAGGAAGAAATAAATCATGTTAGGGGATGGAAAAATGAAAGAGCTTAAAGATAGCAATCCTTTCCCAAATAAATCCATAAGTTCAGTTACAATCAAAATCCCATTTTTAAAATGAAATGTGACAAGCTAATCCTAAAAGTTATATGGATGAATAAAGGGACAATATCCAAGATAATTTGGCAGAGGTGTGGGGAGAATTTACCCTAATGCATGAAAAATACACACCTATAAAAACTATTGAGACACATCAAAGAGAATATGCAATTAGACCACTCTAATAAAATAAGGTGCCCAGAAACAGTGGAAAACTATTGACTATCTACTAAACGGTGTTGTGGCAAAGGACCGATCATTGGGAGGATGAAAGATGAAATTAGGGCCTACCTCACACTCTAGAAAAAAATTAATTATGGATGGATTGAAAGAGCCAAATATGATAAGCAAAACTGAAAAAAAAGTTTAATACAAAGAAGTCATTTTTTATCTCAGAATTTTTAAACAAGACAAAATCAGCTAAAATCATAAAAAAGCAGATAAATTTTACCACACTAAAATTAATAATTCTGTGTGACAAACAGCACCATAAACAAAGTGAAAAAGACAAGCCATTTGAGGGAAAAGATATTTACAACCCATAAATCATATCTAGAATACTTAAAAGAACCCTAACAAATCAAATGAAAGAAACACAAACTACCTAACAGAAATATAGGGAAAAGATATGAAACTACAATTCACCTAAGAAGAAATCCGAATGGCCAATACAATATGTTACATGCTCAATTTCATTAGTAATCAAGGAAAATGCAATTAAGGCAATAATTGGATTTCATTTCACAGGCATTCAATTGTCAAACTTAATTCTGATTGTCTGAAGCATTGTGGAAGGTACAGAAATGAACAGCGGCAGAAATGAGGACTACAAACAGCAGGCACGTAAACAGGAGTCCCTTTGGAAAGCAATGTAATAGCCAATAAAGTCGGAAATGTTCATTCCAAATCTCGACAATTCCACTTTTAGGCACCTACCCTAGAGAAAACCTCACATCCTTGCCCAAGGAGACATGGGCAAGGGTGATCATTTTAACATCACTTATTATAGGCAAAAACCTGGCTCCCTTCAAAAGAGGAGTAAGAGAACAACCTTCGATTTATTCATACAATGTAGTTCTATGCAGAAAGTGAAATAATGAAATAAGTATGCACGTAATGAGACTGGTTAATCTTAAAAATTAATGTTCACTTTGCTGTGAAAGGATACACTTCATGTATCATTTATATAAAATTCTAAAACTCACAAAAATTCACATACATACTTTATTAATACATACATATGTAATAAAATTACAAAAATACACATGGTAATGAAATTTTAATTCCAGAGGAGTGGTGACTTGTGGAGAGAGGGATAAGGGACGAGGGTGCATAAATGCATCTGTAATATTTTATTCCTTTAAAAATGAGAGCTAGTGAATGAAGCAAATAAGACAAATACTAAGATCTGCTTAATCTTAATGGCGGTACATGGGTGTTTCTTAATTATTTTTTATACTAAATGTTTGATATCTCATAATTCAAATAAATGTTTAAGAGAGATTCAGGAGATATTCTTACTAATTAAAGCACACAGAAATGGCAAAGATGTGGGCAATCTCATCCACTATTGGTAAGAGATGTAATTAATACAAACTCTCCTGAGGGAGTCTGGGCAATGTTTCTAAAGAGTCATAAATATATGCACAGCCTTTGCCCCAACAATTCCAATTCTAAAAATTTGTCCTTATGAGATCACTGTATTTGCACACAAAGATGCATTTGTAAAATTGCCGACTGGACTGTTAATTCAAATATTAAAAACTCCAATCCAAATAAACAATAATAAGGCACTGGTTAACATAATGTACTCAAATAATGGAGTATTTGACAATTATTAAAAATCATATGCTAAAATAAATCATGTGGTAATATAATATTTAATGACAGGAAATTGTAGCATACTATTAATTAGTAAAGCAGGTCATAAAGGCAATATGTACTGATCACAATCCCCGTTTAATAGAATAACATTGTAAGTGGGTATATAGATGGAATTGTATAGACGCACGTGTGGGAGGGGGTGGGAAAGCCAGATGAAATAGTTATCCAATGTTAGTGATTAATGTGACATGATGGAATTATAGATCAGATTTTCTTCTGTGTGCTTTTTCACATTTATAAAACAAATATAAAATATTTTTTGTAATTTCAATAAAACATATTATATCTACGATGGGTCCAAGGTTCGTAAGTGTTGTTCACATCAGCCACTGTTCACAACTGATCATTTATTCTGTAAGAGTGGACATATTTTTAGTTGAACAAGTGAAGAAGACAGCGAGGGAAAATGCCTTAGCATTTGATTACAAAGGCACAACTGCCTGAGGTACTAGAATCTGCCATCCATAAAATGGATTGAACAGCACTTGTCTCAAATTATCTCATGGGGGCACCATCACAGTAATTCGTAGATGGATGCTGCTTTGAGCCTCTCAAAAAAAAAAAAAAAAAAAAAAAAAAAAAGGCTAGGTTCCAGCCTCCTGAATGTCTCTAGAAGAATAGTTGGTAAGGATCTATTACCTCCCCCCTTTTATGGCACAAGCCCCAGAATCTCCAGGGTCAACCATGAAAGGAGGTCTGCCAGATGAGGGCCAAGGCCAAACCAACCTCAATTCAACCCCACTGAATTTCACCTTCCACAGGGTTTATCCTGGGCGGTGAGTGTAGTCAGGGGATAGAAAGAGCATGTATCAAGCACTTTACACATCTAAATCATTTGATTCTCGTAACTCTGAGCAGTTGGTGTTATTAATCTTCACATTGTAGATAAGAAATAAGGCCATCCAACTAGGAACTGCTCAGTCTGAAACTGAAACCCAGAGCTATCCGAATCCAAGGTTCAGTCTGGTCTTATTAAGCTAAATTACTTTTCATTAATGGAAATAATATTTCCTTAAATTTTTAGCCACAGAGCTTTTCTGCAAAAGAAATACTACTGTAAGTGTAAATTAATTAAACAGATAAAGGCAGACGGCTACTGTAGAGTTAACTGAGGGTGGGAAACCCAAACTCCTTTCCCCTGAGCAAGAATAGCTTGAATAATGCTGATCCGAGGTTATGCAAAAGGTCCTCAGGTCACCCCGACAGTGTTCAAGGGGAAGCCTCTCTATTTCAACAAGATGAAAGTCCATGGCAGGTTGTAATCTGTCATCTTGCTGAACCAGGTATTTGAGTTCCAAGCATAAAGGCAGCTGTGCAGAGGTGAGTCCATTACTGAGAGCAACTGGCCCACTACCCAGCACCCATGTCAGTGCCGCCTTGCGTTAGGATCACCCTTGTCACAGACACACATGCTCATGACCCCCACTGCTCCCACTCATTTGGACTATCATTCATCCCTCACCTGAACCCTAACCTCCTCACTGCTCATCCCGCTTCCACTCCTGCCTCCCTCCAAATTATTTTCCCAGAGTCATCTTTTTAAAAAGCAAGTCAGATCAACAATCCCCTGTTTAATACTCTAACCTAATACCCTAATTCTCAGAATGAACTGAAATGCCTTACCATGTCCTACAAAACCTACTTCACCTAACACCTGCCTATTTGTCTTGGCTCGGCTTCCCAGGAAGCAGAGCCTGAGGCAAGGGTTTAGATGCCTTTATTAGTGCCTGCAATCACAAGAAAGCAGGAGTTGGGGGGGAGGGGAGGGAAGTAAGGCAGGGGAAAATGGAGAGCCAATACAAGGGTGTATTACCAAGCTGCTCATGGGAAAAGCCTAAGTAACTGAATCTTGGGACAGTTCGTCAGAGGAAACCAAAGAAATGTATCTGCTCAATCTCCTATTGGTCAAAAGTTCATCACTCAGAGAGTTAATTTCCTTCTCCAACTTGCAGCTGCCCAAGAGAGTCCTGAGTATCTCATGGTCAGTGTCAACAGGCAAGGAAGCTCCAGAGTAAAAGGTGGGAGATGCAGAGCATGAAGTGAGGGGCTATCAGCTTTTACATGCATGGAATTGATCAGTCACTGCAGTGGTGGCTGGGCTGGAACAAATGGCCAAAAGTCCCAGAGGTGGATGAGGCCAAGAGGCTCTGATGTGGCCCATGTATGACCCGATGACCTTCTGATCCAACCATATCTTCTACCTCCCTCTAACTCACTCATGCCACTCATACTGACACTGATATTTCTCAAACACACAAGCTAGCTTCTGCCTTAGGGCATCTAAGCTAGTTATTTCCTCCGCTGGAAATGTTCTTCCCACATCCCCATATTGTGGCTAATTCCCAGCGCTCTGATCTCAAGTTAACATGCTACCTTGTCAGAGGCCTTCCTGGACTGCCCACCCAGACATCATCCTTTGCTAACCTTCCACTTTTTGCTATCAGGCATTTTCTCATTTATTCATTGTTGATCTGTCTCAAAAGAATACAAACTACGTGAGAGCAGAGACTATCAATATAGTTCAGTGCTGTATCCCCATAGTTGAATCAGCACAAGTTGTAGTAGGTGCTCAATTATTTCTTGACTATTTTTTGGATGGATGGATGGATGGATGGATGGATGGATGGATGGATGGATGTGTAAATAAATTAATTAAAACATATCTCATCTTGTGAAAAAGCGCTATGAAGTCGATAGAAAATCAGGGTGAAAGCTAAAAAGGCTAACATGAGGTTACGCAAAGCACTGAACTCACAGAGTCCTCAGCAGTGAAGCCAAGAGTCCATATGAAAATCTCTGAGCTCATGGGCTGGAGCATCCCAGCTGGGCTCCTTAGCTTAGCTGTCAGGGGTGTACTGTCCCTCAGATTATGCATGTTTCTTAGAAATGGCTTTTCA
>CM053618.1:34505370-34521733 GCA_028646535.1 Procyon lotor | reverse complement strand
TCAAGAACGAGAGAGTCGTCAGCTGTACCAAATAACAAGTCAAGTAAAATAAAGTCGGAGAAGGAGTGAGAGAATGTGGTAGCATGGATGCCCCTCAAGACCTTACCCAGAGTGGTTTTGGTAAACCCAAGCCTATCAGAGGAGCTCGAGGAGGGAACCGCAGATGAGAAAATGTCCACAGCTGTGGACAACCCTTGGTAAGTTCTGCCGTAGAGAAGAGCAGAGAGACAGGCCAGAGGATAAAGAAGGGTATGAGGCCAAGGGAGGGTTGCTTTGTTTAGTGTGAGATCCTAGAGCATGTCCTTACACAGGCGTAAGTGATCTGGTGGAGAGAGAGATTCTGAGAGCAGAGAAAGATGAAGGGCTGGGACCGAGAGGGGACGCAGAAACACAACTGGCAGAAAGTGGGACCACGCCCACTAGCCACGTCGTGAGAAGAAAAGGCCGTGGGAAGCCGAGGCCACACGTGGCACATGGGGATGGGGTGGTCTGCCAGTCAGAGATGCCACTGGTGAGCACGCAGGGAAGTCCCACGTGATCATGCAGTCAGCACAAAGAGTTCTTAGTTGTTTGTATGTGCGCTGGTAACAGATATGCAGCTGTGTTCTTTTTTTTTTTAAGATTTTATTTATTTATTTGACAAAGAGAGATCACAAGTAGGCAGAGAGGCAGGCAGAGGGGGGGGGGGGGGAGCAGGCTCCCCGCTGAGCAGAGAGCCCGATGCGGGGCTCGATCCCAGGACCCTGAGATCATGACCTGAGCAGAAGGCAGAGGCTTAACCCACTGAGCCACCCAGGTGCCCCTGCAGCTGTGTTCTTATCGCATACTATTCTGTTAGCAATCACGGCATTCTTTGGACTGCATATACCCCAACCCCAGAAATATCCTGAACCTGGAATAAGCCAATCCTGGACATTCCAAATAAAAGAATTCCTTTGAGTCCATGAGAGTTCATTAATTTGAGAGTTCAGAAAGATAACCAGATATATTCATTTGCTCTAAGAACACACATTAAGAGTCTACCAGGTGACAGATATAGTCCTGGGCAGGTGGGAATAAATAAATAGATGGTCACGATTCTTGCAAACAGGTAATAACCGACGGACAGGGTGATTAGGATAAAGTCCTCTGGGAGAGAGGACACAGGAGCCCAGGCCTGAAGGATAAAAAGGAATCACCTGCATAGAGAAGAGACTGGGAAGTCCGAGACAAGAGGAACAGACCACGCAAAGTGGTAAAATCAAATTGCTTAGGGTATCGGAGGCCATCAGAGAAAGCCCAGAGGACAGAGAAGAAGCAGGAGTGGAGGACAGAAGGTGCCAGATCACACAGTGGTTTATAGGTTTAGATTCCACTGGGACACTAATATAAGTGTTCAACATACGTAAAAAAACCCAAACAGTATTATAACTTGCCTACATGCCAGCAATAACATGTCAGAAAAAAGTATACTGCTCATAATAGCAATAAAAACTTTACCTAGGGAAAAAAAAATCCCTTAACAGGATACATAGAAACAAAATTTAGCTAAAGGGAGGAAATTGGAAATTATAACGTTTAACTGCAAAAGGTAAGAGAAGTCTTCAATAAATACCAAGTTCCATGCCAAGATGTCCTTTCTATAAATGTCCTTTCTAACTAAACCAATAAAAGGTTGTTGCATTTCTCACCCAAATTCTAATTTTTTATTTTTTTATTATTGCAAATTGACTCTAAAGCATACTAAAGGGGATGTTGTCTTATCAGATATTCTAACATAAAGCTAAAAATTAAAGCAGCATGATAATGAGGAAATAATAAATAGATCATATTTATATGATCTATAGATCTATAGATCTATGATCTATAAATAGATCATAGAACTAAACATAGACAAAACAGACCTTACTATAGACAAAATTATAAATTACAAATGATAGTCATCAAAACAGTATGATAGTCATTAAAAATCAGTGGAGAAAAAAATACGTTTTCAATAACTAGTGCTGGGAAAATTTGGTAAACCATTTAGAATAAAATGAAATTGAATTATAACCAAAATCAATTCCATATAGTTAAAGATGTATTTAAAAAAAACATAAGTAGGGGCACCTGGGTGGCTTAGTTGTTAAGCATCTATCTTCGGCTCAGGTCATGATCCCAGGGTCCTCAGATTGAGCCCCGTGTTGGACATCCTCATCTGTGGGAAGCCTGCTCCTCCCTCTCCCACTCCCCCTGCTGATGTTCCCTCTCTGGCTCTCCCTCTCTGTCAAATAAAATCTTTAAAAAAAATAATTAATTAATTAATTAATTAAAGTAAAACATAAATGAATATTCCTCTGACCTCAAGATGGAGAAACATTTTTTAAACATGAAAGAACTGGGAGAAACAATATAGATCTTATTCCTTACAAATGTACAACTTCTTATACTAAAAAAATTAAAACTGTAAACTAAGGAAAATATTTGCAACAGAATGGCAAAAATTACTACTTTGAATGCATAAAGAGTGATGGGCATTAAGGAGGGCACATGATGTGATGAGCACTGGGTGTTATACCCAACTAATCAATCATTAAACATTGTACCAAAAACCTAATGATGTACTATATGCTAGCTAATAGAAATCTTTAAAAATCAATCAATTAACTAAAAAGTTCTGACAAATCAATAAGAAAAATACAAATACCCAAAATTATTATACTGATGCTTAGGATATGGATAAATGATTCCATAAAGAAGACATACAAATGATCAATAAACATCTAATCATTAATAACCAAACAGGACACCGTTTTTCATCTAACACATTGAGGTTTTTTTTTTTTCCTTTTTTTTCTTGCTAGTGATCAGTATCAATAAGGGTGCAGAAAATTTATCTCTCATGGCTGGTAGAAATATAAACTGGTAAAAACTTCCAGTAGGGAGCAATTAGATAATTTTATGCAGTCATTTCACTTCTAGTGATTTCTTCTAAGGAAATACTCAAAACTGCAGTCAAAACAGTATGTTCCAGAATGTTCACTGCCATGTCACTTCCTTGTAATCCACTCTCCACAGGGCAGCTCAAGTGTCTTTAAACCCTAGGTCAGCTTGTTCTAGACATGTGCTGGTAAATGTTTAACTGACTCTCTGAAGGATGAAAGCCTTGACTTGTAGCATCTGCTACAAGTTTCTGTGCTGTGGCCAAATACTCTCGCAGTGGCCACTGCAGATTATCAACATGTGATGTCACGACGCAATTAGTTGGGGACAGAGAGGCACAACTGTCTCTCAGGAGCCCATGTGAGCCTGGTCCCGCACACCACTGGATGTGCATCACTCCCCGGCATGGAACGCTCCAGTGGGTGTCCTTCACGCTTTGCCGTACGGCCCACCCTGTTTACCCTTCCTCCAAAGCTCTCCACGACAAAGTAGCCCCTGCCCAACTCCCAGACCCCTCCTCCCACCCCCTCTTTGCTCATTTACTGCTCCTGAACTTTGAACCCCCCACGTTCACTCCGACTTCAGAGTCTTTCAACTTGGCCTTTCCCAGAATCTCTCCTTGTCATTCACGTCACCTACTCAGAAAGGTCTGAAGTTGCCACCCCTTAGGTCACTGCATGACCTTGTGCAGCTCCTGTCACTATCTGAACTTACGTCCTTTATTGATCAGGCCTCTCCACTAAAATTCAAACTCCACAAGGTCAGACACCTGCCATGGTTATCCCATGTCATTCCCGGCGTTCAGGAAAATACTTGGCACACAGGAAGTACTTGATACCTATTTGTTGAATACTGACACATTTTTTAGTCTATAATAGTGAAGAATGTTTAGCGTGCCTGGCTGGCTCTGTCGATAGAGCGTGCGACTCTTGATCTTGGGATTGGGAGTTCAAGCCCCACATTGGGTGTAGAGATTACTTAAAAAAAATAGTGAAGAATGTTTAAACCACATACATGTCCAGTGATAGGGAAACGGCAGAACTAACATTTGATGCTCATTGACGATCTACTCGATACAGAGAGAAGCACATGATATGTTCACCTCGTGCATCCGTACAAATCTCTATGGGGTGAGTACTCTTGTCATCCTCATTTTACAGATGAGGAAATACCCAGGGAGGTTAGGTAATCTGCCCAAAGCCACATGGAGCCACGTAAGTGAAATCCCAGTCAGTTTCCCAGGCCTGCCTGGACAGATCATCTAAGATCCCAGGCACGGGGATGAAGCTGCACTTAGACCAATACCCACAGGCACGTAGAAGTGCTGGCTTCAGGTGCTCACTGCGCTATTAATAAAGTCATTCCTTATTTCACATTTGGCTCCTGCTCTTCATATTTGTGGTTCTTGCTCAAGAGCTCTTCCGAGAGGAGAAAGAAGAAACCAGGCCAGAACTAAACTGATCACAGTCCTGAGCTCAACAGCAACATAATAGCCCGCAAATCTCTCCCTGAACTTCAATCATTAGCCATTACAAATCAGGTTTTCAAATAATATTTCATGATATCATTATAATTCTGCAAAGATAATAAAAAAGTAAAAGGAGCAGAATAGAAAACTATGTGTTCTGTAAGAGCTCAATTTGGGGGAAAACGAAGAAATCAAAAACACATTTGTACGTATATATAATGCTTACAAAAAGACCGGAGGGGAAAACACGCCAAATGTTAGGAGGGTTTGGACTGAGGTGATTGGATTCTGAGCGATTTTTATATTCTTCTATATGCCTTTCTCTACTTTCCAATTGTTTCCCAATAAGCCTGTCTTTTGTAATGAGAAAGAAAAAAATCTCTATAATTGCATTTTTTTTTAATGGGTGAAGATTTTAAAGGCAATGGAAAGCAAAATTCAGAAAACGTTCAACAGACCAGATAAAACAGGATTGGGAAGCTGCAAATAGGGTTTTTCCAGGGCTGGGCTAAGACCAGACATGTGGGGAGAGTCCTCACAAGCCTAACCTCAGAAAAAGCAGCAAGGGAAGTACTCACAAATGAGGCAAGCACAGGACAGAGAGGTGAAGGTGAAGATGAAAAGCAGGTTTTACTTAAGGGTTGGTCTCCTCCCCTACAACTGCAGAAGGAAAGTGAGTTCCACGTCAGGATAGTCTTCTAGGTTCCTAGACACAATTCCAACAATACCAAGCTGGTATCTGGTTGTCAATTCGATTCTGACATTATGAACGCAGAGAATATGTCAGATTCCACAGGGTAAGGGCTCAATCCTACAAGACTGCCACCCTGGACACACTTCAACTGCCAGCTGCAAATCCTGTATTTTCTGACTTATTGGTTATGAATCACAGGTTCCCAGGACCTCCTCCGTGGATTCAGTTAATTTTCTAGAGCCGCTCACGAGACTCAGAGAAATTAATTCCTTACTAGATTACTGGTGGATTATAAAAGGATGTAATTCAGGAACAGATGGAAGAGAAGCATAGGGCCAGATATGGGGAAAGGGAGGAAGTTTCTGTGCCCTCTCCAGGAACACTAACTGTCCCCAGTCTCCAAGTGTTCAGCAAACCAGAAGCTTTCCAAATGCTGTCCTTTTGGGTCTATTACACAGACATGATTGGTTAACTCATTGGCCAGTGATTACTGATTTCATCTTCAACCCTTCTCCTCTCCTAGGAGGAGGCTGGGGGTGGGACTGAAGTTCTAACCCTCTAATCACAAGGTTGGTTCTCCCGGCAAACGCCCACCCCCCTTTTGTGCTTTCCAAAAGTCACTTCATTAACATGACAAGGGACACCTTTCTCACTCTCATCATTTAGGAAATTCCAAGGGTTTCCTGAGCAGTGAGTTGGGAACTAGACCAAGACCAAGTATGTAGAAGAGTAACAGATTTGGGTCATCCAAATGACCAAGGGAGTAGTTTTCTTATAAATCACAGTATCACAGGATATTTTCTTTATAAATCTATAAAAAAGATTTCTTATAAATCTCTCTTATAAAGATTTATATATATATAAATCTTATACATCCCAGCCATCTGGGAGAAGGAGCTGTGACACTCAGAGACTGAGTCAGAAAGGACAGTAAGGATATTCGAAGATAGAAAGATACCCTAAACGTAAGTACCCAAGTGTGGAATCCCCGACAGTGAGACTGAAAGAAACCAGAGCTCACTCAGAGTAGGGCAGAGCCAAAACAGTAGCCAGTAAACCATGTGCACTGTGAACATTTGAAATGTGGCTAGTCCATTAATTGGTGGCTATACACCAATTTCAAAGATTCAGTAGCAGGAAAAAAATGTAAAATATCTCAATATTTTATTGACTTCAAGTTGAAATGACAATATTTTTGACAGGTTAAATTATTAAAATATAATTTCACCTGTTTATTTTTACTTTTTCAATATAGCTACTAAAAATCTTAAAATTACACTGGTAGCCTGCATTTGTGTCTCAAATATTTCAACTGAACATGATCGAGACCAGCCCTTTCATTTAAAGATGACCAACTTGAAGCTACAGAGGGTGAGTGGCTAGAGCTCTTCAATGAGCTTCACACAGCTAGTTAGTGAAAGAGGTGAGAACAAATCTCACAGTTCTTACCACCCAAGCCAGTCCTCCTGCCTCCTGACTGAATCTACGTATCACATGTTTGATTCGAGAGACACAGAAATGGTGTACTTCATTTCTATAGACAACGGAGGTTATTGTCATTTGATATTTGGGAAACTTGGAACAACTAAGGATTTTTTCCCCAATGTTTTTTCTGTTACTTAGAAAACTGTCTTTGTGAAAACATTCTCAAAATGCTTTCATTCATGTATTGCTTCAACCCAAGCAAATATAGGGCAGTGTGGGACATCCTATAGACCATCAGGTAAAGTCCCGTCCAAACCCTCACCATGGAATGAGGTCTGGAAGAATTTTCCACGGATAAAAACTAGATCTTGGGGTGCCTGGGTGGCTCAGTGGGTTAAGCCTCTGCCTTCAGCTCAGGTCATGATCTCAGGGTCCTGGGATCGAGCCCCGCATTGAGCTCTCTGCTCAGCAGGGGAGCCTGCTTCCCTCTCTCTCTCTGCCTGCCTCTCTGCCTGCTTGTGATCTCTCTCTCTCTCTGTCAAATAAATAAATAAAATCTTTAAAACAAAAACAAAAACAACTAGATCTTGCCATTTTGTTTGGGGACATATTCTTTGTTTACATTGGCTCCAGCTAAAGTTGGAAAATCACAATAAGGCAAGGCTTACATATGTTTTGATTTTACTTTCTATGCTATTTCCTGCTTTGCAAGGTTCTTATAGCTGAGAATTGCCTACCCAATAACCTTTTGCTCCTTTCTTCCTGAGAGAAACCTGACTCTATAAGGAAGAGCTATGTCTTCCACTAATAAAATCACACTTCCCACCCCCTTTCCACCAAAAGGAAGTCATGTGATACAGATCAGGCCAAGGAGATATAATCAGAAGTTACTAGGTAGAGACTGCAGGAAAGGTTCTTTAGGAAGGGGTTGACTCGAATTTTATGTTTCCTTTTGTCCTTCCTTTTCTTTCTTGACATATTTCTCACAGTGAGGGACACAGATGTGCTGCTTGGGACCCTGAGTCAACAAGCCCGCCCTAAAGACCCTGATAACATCACAGACCTGCCTCACCAGCCTCCCGGTCTGCCTCCCGCAGATGTACTGGAATGAGAAAAATAAGCCCCCGATTTGTTCTTCAGGTCACTGTACTCAAAAGTCAAACTCAATTTCTAAAACAGCGGGCCACAAATACATCCTACATGTGTCTATCACACGGTTACGAAATGATTTTATGAGAACACTCTATTTTAAAAAAGCAGACCATCGCCAAATCTCAGGTGCCCCAAGGCAAAGACCTCGTCCTGAAAAATCCTACAGATTGCCAAACAAGAAAGGACAAATAGCTTCAGAGACCCCCCCCCCCAAAGACACGTGCCCTGGAAACGAATGAGCCACTTTGTGGCTCGGTGCGGAGGGGGAAAAAATGAAAGCGATGCTTCTGTCAAGTAACATCAAATACCCAGGGTCATTGGTATTTCTGTCAGATTCCTGAAGCAAGTCACGAAAGGATTACCTCTGCCAATTTTCTTCAACTTGCAACTATCTGAAACTCCCAGTTTTAGCCACTCAGTCAATCCCTGGGCCTCACTGGTTTGGAACATGTCAGTCAGTGCCCTCTTAAAAGAATGCCTATTTGGGGAGCCCCTTCTGGAACCTTGAAGAGTCACGATGCCTTCAAAATGATGTGATTATGTACCTCTGCGCTTCAGGGTCATATGTTTGCCATCAAAACCAAGTCAAAAGCAGCCGGAGAGCAAAGATGATATACACCCAGTGGCATCTGAAATCACGCCACAATTTCAGCGCCTTATTCAAAGCGAACGACAACCATCTTCTGGTGAAAGTTGAAAAGCTCTGCTTTTGGGCAGAGCTTAAATATACCTTTTGTTTTACTCACACGACTTAATTTTTTTAGCAAGTGCGCATGTATCTCTACATAAAATAACTGAGTGAGAAGCATCATTCTTTAGCATATCATTTTTCTATTGCATGTATGTAAAATATACTAATAAAATGAATTAAGGGCAAAATTGTTCATGATGGTTGTGTATGTTTGAGTGTGTGTGTTTCCAGGGTGGGGAGAGCTCCACAGACCTCCTGGGAACTTGGAGGAGCCCATAACCCTGATGAAGTCACCCCAATTCCAGGGCTGACTAATAATTGCTGAACCTACGGAAAGAAGAGTGCTAAGTATACTTCGTAACAGTCTCTTAGTCCCTGAACGATCTGGATTTTACTTCTTTACCGTCATATGGAATTACAAGGTTCATCTTCAGCATAGTCGTAAAGGAAATGAAGACGTGGGTTCCATCCTAGCTCTAGCTGTGTGATCTTGGCTAAGATAGTTAATCTCCCTGAACCTTTCCTTTTATCTGTAACGATGCACCAGGTCACTACACACTCAAATTACATGAGGTAGTGAATGTGCTTTGTCAACTGTACATACAGTGTTCTAGAAGTGTAATGTTACCACTGTAAGGCATGTGTTTTCCTACGGATGAGGAAAATGAGGTTCAAGAGGGCTCCGTAGTTTACCTAAGATCAGACAACTAACTCAGAATTGCTGGATCCAAACAGGACTCAAATTCAGGTAAGATTCCCGCACCCCCATTAAGCCCGAGACTCAGTCAAGGGATGTAAGTCATCATCTAGTGAGCCCTGCCCACTTAGCTTATAGGTACAGAGATCCAGAACCTCTCAGAGAAGTCCTAATTACCTTCTGGAAGACCCGAAGAACAGCCTAATCCCAGAAAAAAAAATCTGTGGAAGTCACCAATCTGCTATATCCCAGGAAAGACAACAGTGGGACTCACTCCTGACAAAATCTGGGCAAACGTGCCTACCCACCGTGTAGCCACAGCTAAAGATCAATAGTTCTCCACCACCCTGACTGTACCTTAGAATCACCTGAGGTGGGGGCGCCTGGGTGGCTCAGTCGTTAAGTGTCTGCCTTGGGCTCAGGTCATGATCCCAGGGTCCTGGGAGCGAGCCCCGCATCAGGCTCCCTGCTCAGCAAGAAGCCTGCTTCTTCCCCCTCCGACTCCCCCTGCTTGTGTTCCCTCTCTCGCTGTGGCTCT
Source organism: Procyon lotor (assembly GCA_028646535.1). Taxonomy (NCBI): domain Eukaryota; kingdom Metazoa; phylum Chordata; class Mammalia; order Carnivora; family Procyonidae; genus Procyon; species Procyon lotor. The sequence continues at coordinate 34,512,164 of CM053618.1, read as the reverse complement.
GTCAAGTAAACAAATAATATCTTTAAAAAAAAAAAAAGAATCACCCAAGGAACTGTAAGAGTCTGTCAGTACATAAACATAGGTATATGTATCTATCAATGCCCAGACTCCAACCAGGAGGACCGGAATGTGAGTCTTTCAGAGTTGGAATCTAGAGCCCCGTATTTCTTTTTTTTTTTTTAAAGATTTTTTTTTATTTATTTGACACAGAGAGAGAGATCACAAGTAGGCAGAGAGGCAGGCAGAAAGAGAGGAGGAAGCAGGCTCCCTGCCAAGCAGAGAGCCCAATGCGGGGCTCGATCCCAGGATCTTGAGATCATGACCTGAGCCGAAGGCAGAGGCTTTAACCCACTGAGCCACCCAGGCGTCCTAGAGCCCCGTATTTCTTAAAGGCAAGTGGGAAAGGAGGCAGGTGGGGTCACTGGGTAGATCACTGTATAAATGACAGTTCTGTTTCCCAGCCACGGCAAGGGGGAAGCAGGACAAAGAGAAGGCGGTGGAACGTTTGTATTTCTCTGAAATTCCTACGTTGAAATCCTAATCCTAATGGGACGGTATTTGGTGAGGCCTTTAGAAGGTAATTGGGTCTTGAGAGTGGAGCTTCCATGAATGGTTTTGATGCCCTTGTGCAAAGAGGCCAAAGAGCTCGCGCTCTACCCGCCCTGAGGGAGGACACAGCAAGGAGTCAGCCGTCTGCGTCTGCAGCTGCACCAGAGCCCGACAGCGCCGGCACCCTGATCTCAGACTTCCAGCCTCCAGAACGGGGAGGAATAAATTTCTGTTGTTTATAAGCTACCCAGTGTGTGGGGCTCTGTTCTAGCAGCCCAAATGAACGAAGACAAAGACTCATAATAAACACTACTGAAAATGATATTAAACACATCACAAGAGCCCAAGAACGTAGGAGACCCATGGATAAAGGTAAATACACAGACAAGAGCAACCCTGAGCTTGTTGTCCTCAATCCCAGCAAGATTAAGAGACTTGCGAGGCTACTGAGCGACAGGCCGAATCTACTAATTCCAAAGACTTTCAGCTTCTACGAAGCTCTGCTGCCAGAAACATCGGAGGGAGGCCCGAGACGCAGAGCCAAGCACGGGTGCTGGGGCAGATGAGCTTCACTGGCCGAGAGAGAAAAGACTCAGGCGGTCCACTGGGAGATTCCAACCATCCCTCCGGGGCTGAGCAGAGGTCAGCACAAAGAGGCATGTGCTCACAGCAGACGAGCGCCGTCGGGACAGCAGGGTCTGACTGGGGTTCCGGCAGGTTCCGGCCAGCCCCCGAGCCTCTGCTCACGTTGGGCCACAAAGCTGTCCCTCTGTGTGGTGCTGGAGCTGCCAGGCCAGCAGCCCTTAAAGCACCTCCGTGGCTGCCGTGATGGGGCCCCATCTCCCTGTAGGACTGCAGGTCTGACCCCCCGGGCTGTCAGCCCGTCTTAGGAACCGCCTTAGCTAACTCTGGCTCCTGGACTGAGGTCAGGACACCTTCCTGGGGCAGTCTGCATCCAATGACTGGTCGGTGAGGGAACAGAAGATCCCGGCCTCTGTGCCCAACTCAGGACAACTCTGGAAGACACCCCCACCCACCCCATAAGGCCACCTCTCTGGAGACACATCACAGCCTGACTTCTCTTTCCACCTAGACCTGCATCCTTCCCTTCCTCTGCCAGGCATGGATCCCAAGCGCCCCCACCAGCCCCCTGTGCATGAGTCCACATCTCAGAGCCCACCTCCTGGAGCCCAGGCCACCACAAGCAGGGTCAATCTCCCCGCAGCAGCATGGGAGCAGAAGCCCCAGGGTGGAGGGTGAGGGCAGGCGTCCCGGAGCAGAAAGCTAAAGGACGGGCTTGACAGAGCCTGGCCCTCAGCGCGCAGGGCCGAGCATCCCAGTCAGAGGCTGAGGCTCTGTCTTGGGTTCCACGGCCCCAAACTGGCTCCACAGCCTGCTTGGAAAGGTGGGGAGTGGGGGGTGGGGGGCATTGGGAAGGATGGGGGCTGAGTCCCGGCCAGGTGGCCTAAAACATTTCGTCTGGAGTTCATCTGTCAAACAGCTTACGAACAAAATCTTACTTTCATCAGATCGGAGTTCACCTCAATATCAAACTGAAATTAGCTATACATGAGAGGGATGCAGGGACAGAAGCCCAGAGAGGTGGAGCGACTTACCCAACGCTGCCCAGCTCGGGCAGGATTAGAGCTAGGGTTGGAAAGAGCCAGTCTGCCCTCTAATTTGTGCTCTGAACCGTGGGGCCACGATGCCTCAGACCACAAATGGGGGCTATGCCTAAGCCACAGTACAAACAGCCAACGAGGTGAACAGCCTTTGCCAGGGTCACAAAGCTCCCTGGTGGCTGTTTCCTTCACAGAAACATTCCTAAGCAACCCTATAAGAGTCCAGCACTGTGCCAGGGCCAGATTTAAGGTTAGACCCCCTGGGGGTATATGTGTTGTGAAAGAAGGCAGGGCTGGAGGCTTAGAATTCTGTTTATGTCAAAGTCATCTTTCTGGGGCTCCTCCCCCTCAAGGGAGCCTACAGTTTGGAGGCAGGGTTCCTTTGTAAGACAACTAAACCCCACACAGCTCAGCAAGTGTCCCTCACCGTTAGCAGAGCCAGAGTCACGCACCGGCCACAGGGGCCCCGAGAACAGCCCCCACGAACCTACACCGCCTGGACACTACCCTCTTCCCCCAGGCCCGTCTCCTCCCCCCACCAGGAGCCACACAGGGTTCCCTGAAGGAACTTCCGAATTCAGCAAGCCTCTCGCAAGGTCACCCCCACCCCACCCAGGAAGGTTCCAAGGTCCCCCCTCTGCGCCGGATGCCACGAGGTGAGCCACAAGCCTCCCCAAAGTATTGCTCTGGCTCGGGATAAAACCAAAGCTGTAGGCGTGCTAATTAGCAACCATGAGAGGTTGGGCACACTGACTATTAATGACTCCATCTCTCTGTTTCCCGCTGGTCTATTATTAATTCATGGGGCCTCTCCAGAGGAGCCAGAGAGATAACACAGACCGCGAAAGTTCACATTTCAATTTCAGGCTGAGATGGGAGGAGGGGCGTGGGGGAGAAGCATCAGTCCTCAAGGGGCACGGGCACGGTATGGGAAAGCCTCCTCCACAGACCGGCTTCTGGCCCTCTCTGCTGCAGAAACAAAGGTGCACATCATAAAGGTGCCCACAAAGGGGGTCACTGCAGCACTGCTTCTAATTGCCAAGTGACCAGAGACTCCCTGCTAAGGAATGCTGTGCACCATTACAGAGACATTATGGACATCTTTCTAGACACTGCCAAGGAAGATGCCTATGGTATTGTGTTAACTTTTAAAAAGCAAAAAAACAAATGCCACATGCAGACCTATGTGTGTACTCTGACTCCATTTTCATGCCAGAAAGAAAGAGAGGGAGAGATTTTACCCAGCTGAAGCACAGGATTGAGGAGAGAGAGAAACCATCATGGATGGTAGCTGGGGAAGGTTTAAGATGCAGAGGGGAGGGAGATGAAGACGGACTAGAAGCTGGTGTCTCCAAACTAGGGCTGTCAGGTCGGCACTGCCCTGCCCGGAAGAGCATGGTCCCCAATGAAGCTTTTCTGTATATTATTTTTCCACTCTAAGAATTGAGAGAGAATTTGCCTGACTCCTACCTGTTTTCTTCATAGATTTGGGAAGGGATGTGGATTTCCCATCCCTGAGATGAGTAGGTAACAGGGGTCCATAATGACAGCAGCAGTGCAGTGAGGTGGTAGGATGCGTGCACTGCTCCAGTCTGCACAGAGCTTCCCAAGTAAGAGGTGGAGGGAAGGAAGAGAGGCACCAAAGGACTCCAACCCTGCCTTTACATTCCTCCTTCACTCTGGGTTTTGGAGAGCAAAAGAGGAAGAGGAGAGGTGGTGAGAGGGGCCAAGAGCAGAGCAGAGGAGGAAGGGGGCTGTGGGGTAGCAGCAGGCTATGCGGCACTCCTCAGAGGGAGAGCAGGTGCTGCCACTGAAAACAGCAGGATTTAAAGTCACACAGACTGGCAGCTCGGCCCACGGCAACGCACTTCCTTCTGTGGACCTCTGCTTTCTCACCTGAACATTAAATAAATGTGAAATTAGGTGAGAGGACGTTTCCCAAAGCTCTTGTTTATCGCAGTGCCTGGAACACTAGTATTGTGTGTGTGTGTGCACGTGCGCATGCTCGCACTTTGACTCTTCTGCACCGAGTATTTCCTTCTCTACAGGCGTCTTCACCCACCCCATCACCCTCGACTCATCTGCAGCTATGCATTCAGGTGAGCTCTGCTGGGAGGGAAAGGCCGTGCAGGCCGGTGAGGGAGATGGTAGGTCTGGACTGAAATCGGCGTCCTCAAGGCTCTCACCCTGCTCAGCGAGGCCCTTCTGCTTTCCAGCTTCGGTGTCCTTCCCTCCGACAGGATGGGTGACCCCCAGGCAGCTCCAGCCCGTCAGCTGCACAGCATTCTGGGATTCTTGTTCCAAGAGACCGTGGCTGCAGTACACAGAAATGACCACTCGGGGGCATCATAAAACAGGAAAAAGTATCTCAAGACTGAGCGAGTGTGACAAATTGCGCAGCTGGCACTAGAGGGCGCTGTTCTTCCCATGTTCTTCAAAAGGGACACTTCGGCAGGGGGCAGAATCTGTTCAGATCTGGATAGTGCAGGAGGTTGAACAGGCTCCGTTTGAAGATATTCAGGCATGGCCCATGCCAGCAGAGTGGAGGTGGCCAAGTTTGGGGTAGCAGAGGGGAGACTGGCTCACCTGCCCGGCCCTGTGCCCCACCCCTGCCAAAACAGGGACAAGACTCTCATGGGGCTGGACAGGGAAGCACAGGCATCACATGGACCCCGGGGGCCCATCAGGACCAGGAGCTACAAAGTCACAAACTCTTCTCCCCTTGGCTTGGCCTGGAAGGGAAGTGCCAGGACCACAAAGGAACCGTTGCCCCCGCTAACCCCATGCTCGGACCCACCTGCACATCCCCATAGCCTGTTCTCTAGGGAAAGCACTGAGAGAACTAAAGGAGGAAAAATGTAGCAAAAAGAAAGTCCCTAGAGACCAGACCTAGAAAGAGACACTTATTTTCAAATCTCTGGAGGACAGACAAAAAAAAAAAAAAAAAAATCAAGGCTTTAGATTGACATTTCCCCAAAGGGCCGATCTTAGATCTCCATGGAGTAACCCAAATCATGTCAATTCCCCGGAGAAGCCCAGCTCTCTGGCTTCTCGGTGGCTTCCTGTTCTGCTCAGAATTCCGGGCAGGCGGGGCATATGCTGCAGGTCCCTCCTTGGCTTGTGGTTTTCAAACGTGCTGCTGGCTAGTGAGAGCACAGTGTGTTGACATGGTGTGATTTTTGTATTCCACCAGCGCTTGTTCTGGTTTCGGCAAGTCTGCTATTCTACAACCCAACCAGCCTGAAATGCCTCATCTTTGAGCGCAGGGGTGAGATTCAGCAGGGCTGCAAACTCAGGCACCCTCGGGGCCAGGATGACTACAGATACGTGAATTAGCCCCGTCTATCGCAGTGGGGAGTGGTGGGGAATGCGGTGCCCTCAGGAATTCCGGCCCCTCCAAGAGCAAATTTAAATTTTTTTTTTTTAAAGATTTTATTTATTTGACAGCGAGAAACACAGCGAGAGAGGGAACACAAACAGAGGGAATGGTACCGGGAGAAGCAGGCTTCCTGCCAAGCAAGGAGCCCGATGCGGGGCTCGATCCCAGGACTCCGGGATCATGACCTGAGCCGCCATCAAGACCAAGATCAAGACCTCAACGACTGAGCCACCCAGGCACCCTAAATTTTTTTTAATACAAATTTAAATTGTATTAAAACACCAGATCAGTCACAAGGCATTTCTATTTAACTGATCAAACTCTGCCCGTGTGCCTTTCTGGCGATGACATTTCTATTTAGCGTTCCAGTGAACCAAATGCTGCCCGCTTTTACCGGCAAGTGGCAGCATGCCGGGTGATGGCCCCACTCGCTCCCACTAGATCTGCATGGGGTTAGCTGCCTTTCAGGAGCTCGGAGAAAAACTGGCCCACTGGCTTTTCAAATCCAAGGGGAAAGCTTCGAGGCTGGGACATTTGTTTCCTGGGGGACTGGTCAGCGCCCTTGGGTGTGGCGCAGAAGCTAGTGAGACTGAGGGACTGACCAGCCCTCCTGGTCAGCGGGGTGGGCCGGACACAGGGGGAGCAGGTGGGGCTCGCAGGACCGGCTCCTCGGAGCCCGTCACTCACGGCAGCCCCTCACCCTGCCGTCAGAATGGCCTGTGCGCAGGCCCAGCTGTCACGGGGCTCCCAGCTGTCAGTGAGGCAGCTGGACTGGATGATGACGATGGTGGTAGCAGTAACAGTAATAATACCAATAATACCAACAGCGGCTGCTGTGGCCTGACTCGGGGCCACGTGTCAGGCACCGTGCACGTCCTCGTCTCGTCGCCCGAGGGGGCCACTGGTGTCCACAGCTGACCGCGGCCCTGGCTGCAGCCAGGCATGAGCAACCCTCGGACACCCCGCCATAGAGAGCAAGCGGTGGGTTCCTGCAGGTAGGGAACCAGACACGAGGGAGGAAAACAAGCAAACCCTGGACTACGTACTCCAGGTGCTCAGCACAAGTCAGAAAGGGGATCGTCCCCGTGCACAAGCCAGCAGAGGAGGAAAATGAGGTTGAACACCGAGGTTCAGAAATTGAAACTTGGGAACGTTTCCCCCACGGCGTGAAGGAAGACAGTGCCCCAACAGCCTGCAGCCTCACCAGCCTGGGTTTTCTCAGCCCAGGAGGCTCCACGCCGCAG
>CM053618.1:34483639-34505270 GCA_028646535.1 Procyon lotor | reverse complement strand
TACCAGATGTCTTAGACTCTGTGGTGACAACTAACCTCTTCAAGAAGGCATCACCTAAGCTGAGGTCTAGATGACCAGAACAGACCAACCTTACAGGAAGAACGTTCTAGGCAGACGAACAAGGCAGAAACATCGCGGGCACTGGCCCGCCCTGAAGGTGGGCAGGACTGCAGGGATGAGGTCACGAGCCACTCACGACCAGGTGCTACAAGGCTTTACAAACCACGAATAGGGGCTCGGATTTTACTCTCAGTGCAAAGGTAAATTACATCACAGAAGCATGATTTGGTTTACATCTTTTTAAAAATGCCCCTGTCTGTTCTATGAACAGCCACATTCCTGAATACAGAAAAACAGAGACATAAGGAGAGAGGCCAATTAGGAGGCCATGGAAATTAGGAGGCCAAGTGACAACGGCTTGGAAGAGACTGGTAGCACCAGGGACGCAAAGTGTTCAGACTTGGAACATGTTTGGGAGACGTGTTGACAAGGCTTGCCAACTGATTGGAAGCAAAAGAAAAGGCAAAGAGAGTAATAAAGGACACCAGAAGCCTTTGGCTTGAGCAACGGGGCCGATGAGGTGCCGCCTACTGAGATGGGGGGCTGGACTGGGTCAGGAGAGGATCAAGAGTTTTGCTTTGGCCATGTTAAGTTCTAGATGCTGGCTGGACCACAAGGTGGAGGTGCCAGCCTCCCATTTGGCTACGAGAGTCAAGGGTTCTTAGGAAATCAATGTTTGGGAGTCATCTGCACATCTGTGGGCCTGGCTGAGGCCACGCAGGGAGACCGTGTGGGTGAGCAGAGTCCAGGAGTAGCCCTGAGGCTCACCAATGTTTTGAGGACCCACACCAGCATATGTGATCTAGAAACATGGTCCAAATTCACAACAGACGTGCAAGGTGAGTATTATTACTCGCCTTCACTCTAAAAATGCAGGGAAGTGGATGATGCTCCTGTGGGCGGAAGGCCTCAGTGGAACAAGGTAGGCATTGAAGTCAGAGGGCCTGGGGTGAATCCTCACCAGCTATGGGATACTGGGCAAGCCAGAGCTTTCATGGGTATGAAATCATGAGTTATTGTTTTTCTTTTTGCAAAAATCTATTAAGTGTCTCCTGTCTGCTGGACACTGCGCCAAGTGATGGAGACCCATGGGGAGCAGACAGACTTCCGTGCTATCCAGTCCAGTGGGGAATACAGACATGTAAATAAGCAATTAGAATATAGTGTGATAAGTACTATGATTATGGAAATACTGCTTCCCTCTTTTTAGAGTATGTTGTACCAACCTACGCAGACTTTAAAGTTACACATAATTTCCTTTCTTCCAAATCCATATGCAATAATAGTCCATATGAAATGTTTCTACTCTTTATACTGGTACCTATGATTTTCCTTAGAATAAATAGTACATGCAAAGCACCTAGCACATAGCCAGTGCTCAATAAATGGTAACAGTCATTATAAAAACATGGGTTTTTTTGACCTAGCACCACTTTGACTTTTGGGCTCCTTTTTCTCCTCTGTAAATTAGGAATAATAATAGCTAGTCTGGGGGCACCTGGGTGGCTCAGTTGGTGAAGCGTCTGACTCTTGATTTTGGCTCAGGTCATGATCTCAGGCTCGTGAGATCAAGCTCCTTGTCGGACTCCACCCTGGGTGTGGAGTCTGCTTAAGATTCTCTCTCTCCCTCTCCCTCCGCCCACCCCCCAACACTCTTTCTCTCTCTCTCAAAAAAAATAATAGTAATAGCTAGTCCACAGGGTCCCTATGAAGGTCAGACGAGATAGTATACATGAAAACATTTGGTAAGCTGGAGGCAATTCTATGAAAGTATGAGTCAAACATGGCTTCATGCCTTTGTAAAGCTACGAAACTCAGTCCATGAGGAATAGTTCGTGTTCCCCAAGAGGTCCTCATAGCCCTTACACCATGGCCTGTGGAAATCTTTGAGTAGGTTCTTTGGAAAATGGAATTCTGTACAAGAAATTCTGTTTCATCCAAATCACCTACACTCTGTCCGTAGGAAAACAAAGACCCTTTACTTGAGGCCTCCGCCTCGCCTCTCAACTCCTTCCCCTACCACAGTTGGCTCCCCCAGCCAAAGGCAAAAAATTCTGGAAACCTCCCAGGCTGGCTGCCAGCCTGCTTCGTGCATCACTAGAATCCTGAGTCAGTGCCAAGAAGGCAGGTTTGTAAAGCTGGTGTGTGTGCCATAGGCTGTCAGCTGTGTGGGCAGAGGACAGGATCTTGGGAGGGGCTGCAGCTGAGGGAGAGGCAGGAAGCTGGCAGGGCCGCCGGCAGAGAACCCTTCCTGACTTCCTACTGTAGCAAATCCATTCTTGAGGAAGGACCAGACCACCCCTGTGTCTCAGTGTCAGGAAAATCCTGTCTACAGAACGTCAGTGAGGAGAAGCCAGAAGGCCGGAGACAGGAAGGAGCAGGGGCCATCTCTCCAAGGTGCATGAAGTAGACACAGGGTCCTAAGCAGAAGGAGGGTAGAGAACAGACTCCCCACCCCCTCTGCTGATTGTTCAACTGGAGGGCCTTGGGCAGTCAGCAACCTGCAGAACCACACAGCTCACCCAGGGAACTCAGCCACCTCTTTTCTGGAAACTAGCAGACTAGAATGGGTATCGATTCCCCTCAGTGCATTTACTTCCTCATTCATTCAACTAATACTTACTGTGAGCTGACTACATACAAGGCATTGTCGTATACTCTCAAGATAAGACAAAGTCCATCCTTTCAAGAAGCTTACACTTCAACAGAAGGACACAGATATCTATATACCCATGTATCTATATAGATGTCTATACATAGATAGAAATATCTATATATCTACGTAGATATCTATGTAGATCTATACATAGATATAGATAGATATCTATATAGCGTGTGTGTATGTACATGTGTGTCTTTATATGCCTGAGTGTGTAACAATGGGAAGGGCTGTGATTAAAAAAAAATCAAAATAAAGAGAGAAAGAGAGTGACAATGGGGAATGCTATATACATGGGGTGATCAGAAAGGTCTCTCTAGGCAGAGACCTAAATGAAGCGAGCGGGAGTCATGAAAGTGGGAGGGGAAAGAGCCTTCCAGGTGGAGGGAACAGCCAAAGCCAAGTTTCCTGAGGTGGGAATAATCCGAACATATTCAAGGAATGGCGTGGGACCAGTGCAGGTGGAGCAGAGTGAGTGTGGAAGAGATTGAGGGATGCTGCCAGCGATGCCTGTGCGTATCTGGGGGGCTGGGGAAGAGGTCCAGGCGGTGGAGGAAGGAGATCACGTAGGGCCTGAAAGACCATGCTAACGACTTTGTTCTGCGAGACAGGAGGAACCACTAGAGGGTTTGAGCAGAGGACCGATGTGATATATTTCTGAAGACTCCCTGATGGAAACTCCAGGGACGATCTCTCCAATTCCTTTGTAAATCTTAAGGGAAAAAAGGCAAAGAAGAGTCCTTAGCTTCGGCGGGAGAAAGAGACTCTAGCAGGGAGGCTAGCTGGTTGGGAGTGGCTGCCGTAACCCTCTTGGACAGGTTATGCAAACTCTCTGGGCCGCAACTGCAAATACGGGGATATCTCATTCAGTTGTTATAAGGATTAGATGAGGGGGCTGGGGAGGGGGCGCCTGGGTGGGCAGTAGGTTGAGCATCTGACTCTTGGTTTTGGCTCAGGTCGTGACCTGAGAGTCATGAGATGGAGCCCGTGTCAGGCTCCATGCTCAGTGCAGAGTCAGCTTAAGATTCTCTCTCCCTCTCCTTCTGCCCCTGCCCCCCCCACCAGCACCCGTGCTCTCTCGCCCTCTTGCTCTCTCACTCTCTCGCTCTCTCTCTCTCCCTTTTCTCGCAAATAAATATACAAATAAATCTTTAGGAGGGGAAAAAGAATAGTTCTGGGTATCTGGTAAGTACCATATAAGTGTCTACCACTTAAGTGTCTATTAAAAATAAAAATCATAGGTGACTCGGACTAGGGAGATAGTGGCCAAGGTGATCAAATGTGATCTGACACATTTCAAAGGGAAAACTGACGGGGATTGGCAAGAATTGGGTGTCAGGTAAGAGAAGTCAGGCTGACTCCAATGCTTCCGGCCCCAGCAATGGAAAGGATGAATGTAGGTTCCATTTATGGAGAAAGAGAAGCCCGCAGGAGAAGCAGATGTGGAGGAAAATTGGCATTTTGCTCTTGGACAGATCTTGCCTGCGACACCTATGGATGTGCAAGGGAAGGTGCTGATGAAGTGGGTGGCATCTAAAACCCAGGGAGGAGGTCCTGGCCAGAGATGCAAATCTGGGAGTCACTAGTCCGTGGTGGTCACTGAAGGTCCCGGCCTGGGTGAGGTCACCAGGAAGTAAGTGTTGGTAAGAGACGGTGGAAGATGGAGCCCTGGGTTTACCCTCCCAGTATTGGGGGCTTGGAAAAAGGAAGAGGAAAGAAGTAAAAAGAGGTGAAGGAAAGACGGGCAAGGTAGGAAGCAAACCTAGAGTCATAAAGGACTTGTGGGAAGAGTTCCAAGAAAGACCGGGTGATCGTGGACAGGGAAGATAGACACAGAGGACCCCAGTGGGCTCAGTGGCACGGAGGTTGGTGGGAGCTTGACCGGTCCAGAGGCCTGATTTCACTGGTTTCCAGAGGGAACCAGAGACAGAGAATGTAAGACAAAAGGGCTCATCATGCTCCCCATCTAGACCTCCACATGGAGCAGGATGAGTAGTCGGTCCGCAGAAACCAGAAGGAAGGCCTAGAACAGGGGTCCAGGTGCGGCGGGAGGTCAATGCGGTGACTGGTGCTCCCGCAAGCCTCTGTGACTCCAGCCCTTTTCCCAGTGAAGCAGGAAGGCAGTTGTGGCGACGAGCTAGGAACAGGCTGGCAGGAGATGCTGGGTTTTGAGAATTAAGGAGAAAGTATGTGAAATGATCTCTAAAAGAGCATGAGGGCGAACAGAAAGGTGGAAGTGGGATTTCTGGGCAAGACCGAGTCACAAATTTACAGCGAGGCCACAGCGTAGCTATGAGATTTTCTACGGCAATGTTCTGCTGTGCGAGTACGAGGGGAAAATAGGTGGCAAGTGGGATTTAAGCAGAGCTGGAATCCCGCCAGATCAGTATAATGGGGCATCAGAGGGGCAAGGAAGGTGAGGGCAGAAACAAGGATGACGGAGCATGAAGCAGACTAGAGCCAGCTTGGGAAGCATCCAGCACTCGTGCACCTGGCCAGCTACTGGAGAAGCTGGCAGGAGAAAGGGTTGAGAGGACAGGAGGGGACCTCAAGAGTGACATCACCATTCTGCTCTGTAAAGTCTTTGTGGTGCTCATAGTGGAATCGACTTTGATGACATGAGAAGTGAGGACATGATGGAGGAGGGGAGCAGCAAAAAAGTAATAGGCTTGAGGTGTTGCAGACGTCTGTGAGGTTAAAGAAACTTGGGAACTGAGCACTCGAGGGAGGGGACTACACAGAGGAGAGGCGGTGGTCCGAGAGTAGGATGCTCGGAACTGAGGCTATGGAGCTGCAGTCACAAGGTCTGGGAAGGCCGTGGAAGGGAGGTCTGGGCAGCAAACACGGAGGCAAAATCATCGGGGAGAAGAGGTTAGGGATCCAAGAGACTGGGTCCAGGAAAGGTCATTTAAATGGATATGGAAATCACCAAAGATTGACGGCAAGAGGAGAGATTGGAGACAGGCAATAAACCAACAGCTAAAATCTTTCTGGAATGAAGGGAGTGGCCTGGGAGTCTGTAGATGGCCTCAGCAAGGAGTGACAGGTGCTACTGCATGAGGACATGAGCTCCAAAGCTGGCATTTTAGGACAGGCATGAGGAATCATGGTCTATAAGCAATCAAGAGGGGCAAGGAGACAAGTGCCCCAGCTCCAGGCTCCAGAGTATGAGGACGTGTGAGAGGGAAGGCAGCCCCCACGCGGGGCAGCTGCCAATTGAGCCACGTTCCTGGGGGAGAGGCAGGTACCAGTTAGAACAAGGAGGTGATGGGAATATCCAGAGAAGGTGACAGAATGTAGAAAGTCTTTCTCATGATGGAACAAGAGTTCCAGACAGGACAATATTAGGGTTTGGGGAGCTGGTGAGGAGCAGGAAGTGGGTCAGATTAAGGCACGTAGAGCCGTATGAGGACGGATCTTGGAGGGTAAAGAGAAAAGGCAGGATGGTATTAACCAGGGATACTTCCAGACAGGCCGCAGCAATGAGGCCGTGAGTGTTAAGAGGCAGAGAGTAAAGCAACATCACTGTCTCCATCATCTCTCATTTTCTCTTCAACCCATTCCAACTGGGCCCCGGCCCCATCGCCCTACTGAAACTGTCCCATTAAGGTCACCTCCGTGTTACTGAGACCAGTGATCTCTTCTCCACCCTCATTTTATGTGACCTCTCCACAATCTCCTACACAGTTGACTCCTTCCTTCTGAACAGACACCTCTCTTCTTTGTCCCTTTATTCTCTGGCTTTCCTTTTCTTTTAAGATTTTATTTATTTATTTATTTATTTTTTTATTTATTTGAGAGAGAGAGAGAAAGACAGAGGGTATGAGTGGAGGGAGAGGCAGAGGGGAAGCAGGCTTCCTGCTGAGCAGGGAGCCAGACATGGGGCTTGATCCCAGGACCCTGAGATCATGGTCTGAGCCGAAGGCAGACGCTTAACTGACTGAGCCACCCAGGCGCCCCACTCTCTGGCTTTCCTCCTGCCTCCCTGGCCCCTCCTTCCCAATTCCTCCACTCAGGAAGGTTGACACACCCCAAGCCACTGATGTGTCTGCTCTATTTCACCTCCTCATGGCCCTTCCCAGGTGAAAGCACAGTCTCCCAACCATCCCCACCATGATTCAAAATCAGTGGCTGCTAAGAGACCTTTATATCCCCCAACTGGCAAAAGTTTTAACTTAGAAAAAGATAGATGAGTTACTCATTCTTTGCTCACCATGGTGAAGCTAGTTTTTCCATGAGTATTATAGGAATTCTTGAGTTGGGCCCTAGGACAGCCACTGAGTGACATGAAAAATGTATCAGAAAGTCTTTGCCCTCAAGTTGTTCAGAATCCTCCCAGGAAAACAAGACAGAGGTGCAGAGAAATAGAGTACTTCTGAATGTGAAAAATACCAACTGTGAGAGCTGCATGATATTCACACGGCCATCTACCTTGTCCTCTTCGTGTTCCAAGGCCATGAGGTGACTTACCCAACATCATGCCACTAGTTCAGTCACCCTGGGAATTAGACTCAAAGCTCCAAGCCAGTGCTCAAGTCATGGTGTCTCAGTTGGTGGCTGAGCTGGAAGGGAGATCCTGTGGGAACTGGAAAGAAAGGCACTGTACCATTGTGGTTCAAAGCCTGGATTCTAGAACCAGACTGCCAGAGTTCAAATCATCAAATTGCAGTAACAACGTAGTTATTACTGGGGTGACTTCTCTGGGCCTCTGGGCCATATTTAACACTGGTTATCTGAGTGTTATTTAAAGTTAATTAACACTGGTTAACTATGGATAATAACTGTACCTACCATAGAGTAATGGTGAGGTTCAACATAAGTTAATATGGGTGCTTAGGACGTTGCCTGGCTCTTAAAGCGATGCAGGGTTTTAAAGACTAACAGTACTTGAAGGTGAACAGTAGGAGAAGAGATTGAGTGCCAGGTGCCTGACTCCTCTGAATCCCAGGAGCCCGGCACACATCAAGACCTGCTGAATGAATGATGAACCAGCAAACGTTTTGACATCCATAGGAAAACACCTCCAGAGATCAGCTAATCTATCCCTCTTTGCACCACCCAGAATGTCCACTGAAACCAGATAAGTAAATTCTACCATGACCACCACCATCGAAAAACATCTGTTGTTAGTCTTTTTATACCTAACAACACCTAACAACTCAACAATCTAAGGAAGGGGAGCTAAAGACGTAGAGACCACAAGACATGCAAACATGTAGAATGTGCACTGGCATCCAGAAGGCAAGACAAAGCCTCTAGGTGGGGGATAAGTGGAGCGTCAAATGAGAATCAGATGAAACACGTTCTTCCTTTAACATAGGGCTCCTTGGAATAAAGCCCAGGTTCTCAAGAGGCGTGAATTGGGTGAAAGGCAATCTAAGACAGAACATAAATCCTTTTGCTCTACTCAAAAAGATCAGAGATGAAGTCACGGGGGCAACAACCTCTTCCACCACTTGCCCCAAAATGTAATCATTCCCCCAAGGATGACACAGAAAGAGTAAGTTTAGCTACAGTTCCAGAAGAAAAGAGGAGATTGATGATTCATGTTTCGGTGATTTCTCCATCGTTTCATAGAGCTCCTCTTTTCAGGGAAGCTCAGAGGGTGAAATAGACCCCAGTTCTCTCTCCAGATCTTAGCAAACTAAGCATCCCTTTGAGGGCCAGCCTGATGGCCCCCAGGCGACAGTTGTAGACCTCTGTGAGGTTGGACGCCGCCTACAGCTGGTTAGTGAGGTCCCGGATGACCGCTGGGACTTCATTCCATGGGTCAAATCCCTCTTTAGCAGCAGCAGTGACAAAAGCACCCACCTCCCGGGGTCCACCCTTTCCCACACCCACGCCATCCTCCCACCCCACCACCCAGGTGTCCCCGCCCTCGTTTCCCTGTACTCACTCCCACTCTTTGCGCCGGGCCTGCGGGGTGCTCTGCATCTTGTGGGCCTCGTGGGCCTTGATGATGTCTCGCTGCTCGATGAGGCCCCCACGCCGCCGCTTCATCACCTCCGGGCTCACGGGGAGGAAGGGGCTGGAGCCAGCCTCTAGGGCCGCCATGCCCTCCCAGCCCGGGCCCTCGCCCTCCTGCACCGGGAAGAAGTTGTCGAAGCCGGCGGCGGTGGCACGCGGGGAGGCCGGCAGCATGCCCACCTCGTCCGAGGCTTCGGCCTCGAGCAGGGCGCACTGCTGGGGCCGCCATGCCTCCTCCTCCGGCAGGGCCAGGACGTGGCGGCGGTGGCCCACAGCCCAGGGCTCAGGGCTCCCACCTGCAGTGGGGCAGGGGGCGGGCTCGGGCAGCCTGCGGCCTGGGCTCAGTCCACGCATCTCGGGCACCATCCCAGAACATTGCTCTGTGGGGGGTGGAGGGGAGTGGGGGAGAGAGAAGAGGGAGAGGGGCAGGAGGGCGGGGAGGGGTGGGCACACAGGGGAAACAGAGAAAAGAGAGAGGTTAATGATGTCAAAGCTTCCGGCTGACCCAGTGCCACGTCCCAGGCCTGGCCCAGAAACTGGCACACAGCAGGGACTCCGCAAATGGTGGCTGACCTCAGGAGCATCCCCTGTGGACCAGGCTGGGTGTCAAGTGCCAGTATCCAGGGTTAGACAAAACTGACTTAATTTCTGTCCCATGGACTTCACAGTCTAGTGCCGAAGACAGAGGTTAAAGAAATAATTAGAATGTCTCAGGGTCTGCTAGGTCGGGGAAAGAACTGCAAAGGCCGTCCTTCTAGGCCCCAGCCCCAGAGAGTGAGCGGCCTGTTCTCTCCCACTGGAGAGGAAGACTCCCCCTCACCCATTCCCCAGTGCCCGGGACTCCTCTAGGGAAATCCCACCCGCTACCCGCTGCCCCGACTCTCACTCCCCCTCCCCAGCACCAGCCACAAGGCAACCTGTCTTTGAGAACCGGCCCGGTATAGAGGTTCCTTCCTCCTTCCGTAATGTTGGCATCAGCACAGGATCTGGGGAGCACGTGTGGCGTCAGGGGCCTCCGCTGGCATCCTTGAGCCTCACTTTCCTTTTCCATGCCAAGGCGGATGTGGCCAGATTTGCGTGTGAAAGACATACTCATACGTCAGCCCTGCCTGAGGGCTTACCCTGGGCCAGGCACTGGGCACACTGAGATGAGCCGGAGGTGGTCCACATCCTCCCCAGGAAAAACATCCATTTTGACCACACACCATGAGGTGCTACGACTGAGGCAGGCCCAGCTGCTATATGAGCTCAGAGTAGGGGCACCGATGCCCGTCGCCGGGTGGCTGGAGGGCTTTGTGGAGGAGAGGACCGTTCTGCTGGGTTTCAACAGCGCTTGCCGTGTGAGGAGCGGGAGAGGGTTATGGACAAAGGGAAGAGCATGCGCAGAGAGGACTTAGGGAACAGAAGGAAGTGATGGCCAGGCCTCCCCCAGCAAGTCTGAGGTCCGGGGGACAGACCTCCTGACATGAGCCAGCCTGAACCAACTACCTCTTTGAGATATCTGCTCACTGTCTCCTGTCCAGCCCCGAGCCCAACCCCTGAATCCCTCCTCCCCACCCACGTTCCAAACCATGCACCCCCCGTGACCACAAATAGCACGCACACGTCCCCTCGGCACGAAGCAGTGCCACGTGCTCTACACGCCCAGAGAAGGCCCAGACCACTCAACCAGCGCTTCGGGGCGGGGCGGGGGGGAGGGGGCGCTCTGCACTAGGGACCGTGCTAGGCCCCCAGGGAGGTGTCTTCCCAAAATGCTACCCGCCAGACCCCGCCACCGCCTCCCCTGGTCTGAACTGAAAGTCACAAAAACAAAGTCTGTTAAAATGGTTAGGAATCTTCGTGGTACAGCCATACCATTTTCTAGGTGAGGAAGCCGAGGTGCAGAGACCTGGAGAGTTGCCCCAGGTCACACGACCACTCAAAGTCATGGCTCAGACTTCAACTCCCGGCTCACAGTTTGTCCCTCTGTACCCACCACCACCCTGCCTCTACCACATGAAGCAGAATAAAGAGATGCCCGCCCAGCCCCCGCCGCGTCACACTGAGATAAGATAACAGGTGGGCAAGAAAAAGCCTGGAGGATCTTCCTGCATATGTAATAAAGCCTGGCGGGCACAATGAAGAGAGCCTGACTTCCCTAGAGAGTAAGTCATTCAATAGCCTCCTCGTTTGTCCCCTCCTCCATCCCTAGCATCTGGCCCGCTCTTCTGGGGCCCTGTCGGCACCACACCCCAAGGCCTCAGTGATGCCGGGCTGGAGACATGCCAGTCAGTGCTTACCCCCCGGCCACCACGCATGAGTCCAAGGAGCAGGGGAAGGAAGGTAAAGAGTCCACCGTGAGGTTGGCAGGGAGGAGAAAGGAAGGGAAAAATACATTTCAAAATCTGCAAACAGTTGGGTGGGTCCCTAGAAAGAGTGATTCATGTTCTTCACGTTGTCATTCTGTCTCAACTCTGCTTGATGGATTTTAAATTTATCCTTCATTCCTACGATGTTTAAATGTCTCTCCCTCACCACACACATGCACACGCCCGTCCTCGGGGTGCTCCCACTCCCTCCACAGGCTTCCGCACTACCAGAAACTCAAGCACTCTCAGGTCCGCCCCCCGCAGCCTCCTCTCGCTCGTGTCCCTCCATGGCCGAGGCTCCTGGGCCACCGTCCCGGCTCTTCCTCGGGTCCTGGCATCTGCTTCCTGGCCCAGTCCGCTCCCGCTCTCCTTCCTGGATTTCCCCTTCTCAGACATTTTGCCAATCTGAGTCACGTCTTTGCCAAAACGACAGCACAGTAATGTGCCCTGCAGAGCTCTGCTTCAACAGAATCAATTTTACGAATATCAAAACATGAAATTATCTCATCTTTCCTTTAAGAATTCCTGTTAAACAACCCTTCTATTATTGATATAAACGTTCATCAGGGGAATCTGTCGCCCCCACTGCCTGCCAAGCCGGCCAGTCCCCGGTCTGGTTATCATCGAAATGAGAAAACATCTTCTTACCTCAAGCAATACCGATGAGATGGAGTCTACAAATTCTGAAGAAGGACACTGGAATCTACCCTACAGTTAGCCTCTCTCCTGCCCAGCCCCCAAATTCTGGCATTCCCTGAGTTCCTTGAGATCAGGAATTTTGTTGTATCTTTCTATATCGAGCACCCAGTGCTGAGGTCAACACACAGTAGGTTGTTGGGTGGTCATTAGTACTATTTGCCAAATATTCTGGTTATTCCCCATCCTGGGCACATAGTAGGATGCACTTCCCGGTCTCCTGTGGTTGAGTGGGGGTCACGTGACCATTCTGGCCAATGAGTTGTGAGTAGAGCTATGTGTGCCCCTTCGAGGCTAAGCATTTAAATGCAGAGTGAGATCTCTAGATCTGGAGGGGCTGGCAAATCCTTCTATAAAGGACCAGATAATAAACATTTCAGATGTTGTAGGCCATGTGATTTTTGTTCCAGGTACTCAAATTCCATCGTTATAGCATGAAAACAATCAGCCAATATTCAAACAAATATGCGTGACTGTGTTCTGACAAAACTTTATAAACTTTGGCAAAATTTGCACTTTCAAATGCATCTCTTGGACTCCATCATTATTACTCAGGTTCTACAGCAGCAGGCAAAAAGAGGAAATGGAGACCCATAAAACAGAAGTGAGGGTGGGCATGCCAAACGAGAAGCTTCTTTTAAAAAAATTAAAATTAAAAATAGGTAAATAAATAAATAATAAAATTAAAAAGAAGCCTCCTGAGGGCAAAGTTGCTTTCCTGTGACCCCTACCCCTAGTCCCTAATTAAAGGAAAACAGGCCTTGCAGCCCTGAGATCCTCGCCCAAGAAGAAGCTAGTGAAATCTCCAAGGGCACCTGTGTTATTCCCCTAACCCTTGCTTTCCACCTACCTCTCTTCTTTTTCTTTATTGCTCTGTTTGGCTAATGGGCAGGGGATAGGATTTTTTAATTACAGGGGTCCTGAGGAGGAAAAAGGACTTATTTGAAACCCAGTAGCCCCATTAAGAACTCTTCCCTTGATTCTCAGTCCACATGGAGTAGAAGGGTAAGGAAATCTTCACTCCTCTCACCCTTCCAGAGTTCTTCTGGAACTCTGAGGTTCCAGAACTCCAGAACTCTGAACACCTGAGATCTTCCCCCACGGAGGAATATTATGTCATTTGCACCTTCCTTCCCTTTATATCCTATCAAGAGTCTTAACTTTCATTCTTCTATTCTTCTTCATTCTTCATTCTT
Source organism: Procyon lotor (assembly GCA_028646535.1). NCBI lineage: Eukaryota > Metazoa > Chordata > Mammalia > Carnivora > Procyonidae > Procyon > Procyon lotor. Next base: position 34,492,344 of record CM053618.1, on the reverse strand, counting down.
CTATTATTGGATTGCTTCAGAAATAATGGCCCATGCATTGGCTTGTCTGTGCGTCTCAGGCCTAGTAGTTCAGTCCACTGTGCCAAGGACATGTATCCTTCTCTCACTGGGTTCATATGCCCATTCCACTCCCACCCCTTCACTGCTCACTTTCTCATTTCTCCAGATTATGTGCATCCTCCAGTCACCTTCTAAACAATGGATATACCAGGAAGTCAACAAAGCTTATGCTCTTGAGAATGTACTGTCTTCATATCCTGAAAGTCTTGAGTTCAGCAAGGAGGAGGAAGTCTCTGTTACCTACACCACAAAGTAGCATAGGCTGGGAGGTGGTGGGCAGAAATGGGACTAAAAGGTGAGTGGTGGCCCTGAAACTCTCCGGGCTCTGCTCCCTCTGTCTGCCCTGCACAAGAAGAGAACAGAAGGGTCCCAATCCCCAACTGCTGGAAATGAAACATCATAAGAGGGAAACAGTTTTTAAAATATGATACCACACAACAGAGATGCCATACTGAGTTCCTCCCTAAAAATGGTAGTCTAGAAAAGAGAACTCATAGAGCTCATGGGTTTTCTGTCCAGCAAAAGGGAAGGCAGACAATGACCCTACTCAGAGTCCTCACCCACCTGTTCAGAAAGGAGACATTCCTGGTGCAGAAATATTCATCCAAGAATTTTTCTTTTCTGAGTCAGCTTGCTACCTGACCACAAGGAAGGAACAAAAGCTGTACATTATTTTCATTTCCTGTGACCTCCTAAGGCTATGGTTCTCAAGCTTTATGAGTATACATCAGACTCATCTACACTGCTTTCTTTCTAAAATGCAGATTCCTGGGACCTCCCTCCAGAGATTCTCATACAATAGATCTTGGGTGCACTCAGGAATCTGTAGTTCTAATAAGCACCTTCTCCCCTAATCATGTCTTGAGAACGTGTCCTAAAAGCACCATAGAGTTATGAGAGGTTGTGCTAAGTTGGTAAGAGGTGTTGTCCTGGGTGGGTTAGAATATTGAAGGTCCCTAGGATAGTGTCCCTCTTACCCATTTTCAGTCTGTATCTACATAGCCAGAAGAGATCCTCGACCCACCCCCACTCCTCGCAAAACGCTATCCTCCCCTAGACTGGCATCGGTTTTTGCCCATCCCACATTCTTCTCCATATGTCTACGTTGTTATGGCGACTGTTCAGGCATGGGCTAATGTCCAACTGCAGTTTGACAGGCTGGTGCATTTTGAATGTAAACCAAGACCCAAAGAAAACACTCTGCTTCAAACACGGACTGATCGCTAAGTCCACCAGAGTCAACAGAGCCCATGATGTGGTGTCAGAATCTCTGGGTTCAGGGGAGAGTTCTTCCACTTTGGCAATACACCTCTCTTCTCTAGGTCAGTTTCCTCACCTGAGCAATCAGGATAATAACACAAGCTGTCCTACAGAAATCTGTGGTGGGAATCAAATAAAATAGCAGTGGAGACTATTAAGTCACATAAATATGGAAAAATGTGTAGAGATTAAAGCCGGCATGCTAGAACCAGGCTGCCTGAGGATGAATCCAAGCTTCCCTCTCACCAACTGAATCCATGGGTAAATTGTATAGCCTTCCACTCCCCATCTGTAAAACGGTCATTAAGAGTAGATACTTCATAAGGCAGTAGTGAGAAGTGAATATAAAAGCATATAAAACAGTATCTGATAAAAATGCCCAATAAATGTTAGCTGTCATTTTTATAATGTAAAATGTCTTATATTTTTTTTTAATTATTGATGTTAGTAAACAACCCAAAATACTTGTCGCATAAGATAGTCAAGGTTTATTTCTTTGTCACGTCACCATTCAATAACACAAACTGGTCTGGAAAAAGGCAAAGACGGGCTCTGCTCCACACAGTCACTCAGGGACCCAGGTGTGTCTCAGTTGGTGACTCTGTCAGCCTGTAAGGATGCCAAATTTCTTCCCTCAAGGGCCAGGTAGTAAATATTTTAGGCTCTGCAGACCATGAGGTCTCAGTGGTAACTATTCAGTGCTGTCTTTGTGGTGTAAAAGTACCGTAGATAATACATAAGCAAATGGGTATGGCTATGTTTCAATAAAACTTTATTTACAAAAACAGGCAACTAACACCCGAGCTTAGAGCTTCAGAGTCCTCCATTAGGCTTTTTGTCTCCACCCTGGAGACAAAGAAAAAGAGCTTGGAAGATCTTGCAAGAGGTCTAGAGGCCAGACTTAGAAGTGGTGTGTACTACTTAAGCCATATTTCCTTAGCCAGATCTCAGGGACCTGGCCCTGCTTAACTGAAGGAAAGCAGAAATACAGTCTACCTGTGTGCCAAGTAAGAAGAGGAGAAAATCAATATTAATAAGCACTAGCCATCGCCATTAAAATATTACCATTTGTCTTGTGATACAACCACAAAAGTAAATACAAAGGCAAATATTTACAAATATATCAAATACACTGAATATTGGCTAATCCAATGGGGTACTGATGAATTGCTGAAAATTGGTCACATCATAATGTATACAGAGATAGAGAAACAGATTTATGTAAAAGAAAAAGGAAAAACCCTTTGAACACAATGAACAATCATTGTTTCACACACATTTCACAATTGTGTGAAAACACAATGAACAATCAGTTCACCAAAGGATCTCAGTGATTTGGAAAGCAAGACCTCAAACATGTAAAATGTGGGTGGGTCCTAATCAATTACAGAGCAGACTCACATCACAGACATAACTATCCCTACAGTCCCTTGATTAAGGACACCTCCTCATGTGTGAGGAGCCTTTTAGCTACACAAAGGCAGAAACTACACTTGCTTTATTCACCACCAGATCCCTAGCACCCAGCCCTGACAGGCATTTAGTAAATATCTATAAAAGGAAGGAATGCAGAGAAGGAGAACGAAGGGGTAGGAGGCAGTGAGGAAAGAAGATGCTCTGAGTTTCCCATACTATAATTTTGCTACGGTGGTAAATGGTCCTCTTGAAGAGCTACCTTCTGCAGAAATCCTTACAACTACACTGGAGTGACTAGAAGTGGTTGTAAGGGGTCTTTACTTGCAACTTTCCAATTTGCTTAAATATTCATCTTTACTATTCCACTTTAGAAGCTGCTCCAAACCTCACAGTATCTGAAAAAGGGGGGGGGGGTGGCAAGAAAGAAAACCTCTTTAATAAGGGAAGAGGACTTAATACATGACTGTGCAGAAATCATCATCAAAAAAGACAACAGATTCACTCAACAAACATTTATTGAGCACCTACTATGTGCTGGGGATTGAGAATGGCACTGGAACCTCTTTATGATACCACAACAAGCATCCAAGTAGAAACCTAAGGGGTTGGGCTCAGTATAGTCAGTTTTTGTTGTTGTTGTTGTTGTTTCATTTTAGCGCAGTAACTTTTTAATGTAAAGCAAGAACTACTCCTGCAAGAGTATCTTGAGATTTTTTGAGCATTTGTGACTTTTCTGGAATTTGTTACTTCTGTTACTCATTCTACTTCCCTAAAGCACCCAGACATAAACAGACGAACAAAGATAAAAAGAGAGGGGAGCTTTTTCTGAAGATCCAAAGGGGAGTAGAAAACAAAGAACAGAATCCCACTCCTCAGAGAGTTTCTGGAAGGGAAACCCGCCAAGAGTCAGTAACGGTTCGAGCTGCAGAGAAAACAAATGCCTCCAGCCCCTGGACTTGCAGAAACACAGTCAAGGTGCTACAGCTGCCCGACCAGGGACAAAGAAGGCCTGGTGGGCAAACATCTAGGAAACCACAGGTACACCCTGAAAGGTCCCAACCACGGCAGCATCGGGCTCAGACAGTGCTGCAGAAACTTCTCCAAGAGCCACTTTCCCATCAGAACACTGACACTCAAGTGTCAGTCCCAGGAGCACCAGGGATCTCCAACTAGAGCCTGAGAATATCCTTCCCACCCACGCAGACCCCAATTACTTGCAAGGATTTCCTTGGAAGTCCTGTTTTAAAGAAAAGTAAGTGACTTGCAGTAAAGGTACGGGTGGGAGATAGCAGTGTTGGTGCAGACAGATGGAATCTCCTCTCTGATCGGGGTCCTGGTCCCAAGCACACGCTTTCGAAGGCACCCGCTCAGCCGCCCCTCTCTCTGCAGCTCTAAGCAGGAAATGCTGTTCGCAGTGAGAGCGCTGGTCTGAAGTGCCACATAGAGAAGTGCAAAGCCTTGAGCCTGGCATTCAAGGGCTCCCCAGTGTGGCCCCAGGAAGGAGGACAAGCCTATAACCCTTAAGGGCTTTGCATTTTAACCAGCCATGAGCCTCTGGGGCGGTGGCCGTCCATCTATCTTGCCAGGGCTGCCTCCTCCTGGAGGTCACGTCCAGATGTCAGATCCGTCTCGGAGCCCAGCCTCTGTGCAACCACCTTCTCAGCTGTGATCAAAGACACGGAAGTTACAAAGAAGCCTCCCGCCAAGTAGAAAAATGACAGGTTCCAAGCTGGACACTCAGGCGCCAGTGGAAATGGAAGAAGGACACGCTGATGCCCGCAAGCATATCTGGTCTCCGAGAGGTTGTAGACTCTTTCCTTCTGCCCACCCTCATCTCTGTACTCTCTGTTCATTTTCATGCGTTTTCTTTCTGGTCATTTATTGTGTATGTCGCCACATAATTACTAATAATATTACAATTAACCTGTCTATTTAAGCCAAAGAATTCACTAGGAACAAAATTTGCATTTCCAGGGATAATATGACCTGAAGGATTTTTTGCTCAACAAATACACACAGAGTACAACGTTGGTGATCCCTGGTGTGCACCTCAGACTGGTGTCCCCTGGCGTCGTGCAAAATGACACAGAGCACTTAAAAGACTAGACCTACAATTACAACCACATTGAAAATGCCTGCATACCTCCAACAAGCTAAAAAGAAAACTCACAGTAAGCATTAGCGTTAACTCTTCAAGACCCTTCCATTTCCCACCCTTGTGCAGTGTCTACACAGTTTGGGCAATGGGTGCCCATTGCCAAAGCTCCTGGGTGGATTCTAGTTGAATTAAGCCATCCAGAGAATCCCATCCTTTTGCCAGTGGTTAATTAAGAAGAGGGCATGTGACCCATGTAAGGCCAGTAAAGAATGAGGTAAAGCTTACTGGGGCTTTTAAGAAAATTCTCCCAGCTTTTAAAGGAAAGTTTTAAGGGAACTGCTTCAGGATGCTGTCGTGCACAGATGTGTAAATGGGAAAACTTCTGCCACCACCTCATCGCCAACCTAAGGATGAAGCTGCCACACAGAGGAAAGCAGGGCCAAGAGATTCATGGGTGGTGGAGATAAAGCCACCAGATTTAGCCAACGTGAAACCCCCTCCCACCTCTACACCACTAGCAATATGAGGCAATACGGATCCTAATGGCGGGAGCCCACTGATTTGAGTCCTGTTTTCTGTTATTTCCACCCGAAAGCATACTAACTGCAAGATCCCCACATCCTCCACACAGTACCACTCCACAAGTCCGCAAAACCATTTAAGTGTTTTGGCCACAGGAAGGGGAAAGTCCCCTCACACTCCTCTAGATGTTTTTTGGTTGTAATTCATCTTTTATACATAGACACTGGGACTTCAGTCTTGCATAAAATTCTTGAGACTAGAATTCTAAGAATCCTTCGTATAAAAGGAAAAAGACTCAACCCAAATGAAAAAAAGCTAAATTCAATCGAGCGATCAGTAAGTTTTAGGTAGAGAAGGAAACACTGCAATTGGATTATATGGAAAAGGAGTTGTTGCAATTAAATAGAGTATAAAAAGATTTAGGGGTCATAGTAGGCACTACCCATCACCATCACCATCGTCACTAAATATAAAGGCTAATATTTATTGAATTTTTTAATGCTAGATATTGCAGTAAGGGCCTTTCATGCAATAAATCTTAAGAATTCATATAATTCTTGAAAAAAATCTTTTTTTTTTTTTTAAGATTTTATTTATTTGACAGAGAGAAACACAGCGAGAGAGGGAACACAAGCAGAAGGAATGGTAGCGGGAGAAGCAGGCCTCCTGAAGAGCACAGAGCCCGATGCGGGGCTCGATCCCAGGACCCCGGGATCTGACCTAGGCCGAAGGCAGACACTTAACGACTGAGCCACCCAGGCGCCCCAATTCTTGAAAAAAAATCTTACAAAACAACTATTATTGGGGAAAACGGAGACTTAAAAGGATTATGTAACCTCCCCAGCGTCAGAGTCACACGGCCATTAAGTAGTAGAGCATCTGATCCATGTCTGACCGACCTGGAACGCCACGCTGGCACCCGCCGCACCGCACGGGGCTCTAAGAACCGCAGGACTATGACAATAATAACGGCAAGGATAACTTTCACTTATTGAGCTCATCTTCGGGACCTGAAATTCATATTTATTAAACACCCTATAAGATAAATATTATCACCTGTTAATAATGGAAAGCCACTTCAGGTCACCTTGCTCCTAAACACTAACTCTGGACTTTAGTATCTGATTCCTCACCCACGTCTGTCTGGGGAGCTATATTTTGAAAGTGGATACAGTCTCAAATGGTCCTTTTCCTTGGGTACAAGACCATTTGCGTGCTTCTCCTTTTCTTTTTTTGAGCATCTGCATGCTTTAGTGACTGCATGTATGACGTACATACACGTGCAGGGTGTAAAGTCACTGCATGCTGGTGACAGATTGGATGCAGGCCCTCCAGGGCCCGGCTTTGTGTCTTCAGGAAGGTCTGCGTAGAAGATGAAGAGCCGTGGTCAGCGGCGCGCTCTGAACAAGCACAGCACTGTGTGGGGGCAGCGCAGGTGCTCCGGCCTGCCCCACAGGCCCAGGCAGCACCACGTGGCAGGATCACAGGGGACGCCCCAACGTGCGGAAAAAGCTGAGTGACACTTGAGAGCATGTCATCCCCTGGCAAGAATCAAGGAACTGATCTGCTCTGGGATGAAACGAGGAGGAAAGAGACAGAATGAGTCTTGGGATCCCTCCACCTCCTTTCCTGGTCCCCTGGTCCTTTCCTCTCTCACCATCTTACCCCTCCACCCTCCCGCTGCCCCGGTCCTTACCCTGCCTCCTGCCCCCGTCCTCACCCTGCCTCCTGCCCCGGTCCTCACCCTGCCTCCTGCCTTGCGGCTGCGGCCAAATACCTGCCTGTCTTCACCATGACCTTCTACAGAAAAATTCCCCATGATTATGGCAAATTTTCTCCAAAACTTAAAACTGCTCAGAAAAGAAGATTTTTTTTTTTTCTGATTTGCAAAGTTCGATATTTATGGAATGTCCCATACAATGAGCTATGTTGGAAAAAAGCAGAATTATATGAAATTGGGAAGCCCAAGAACGGCTGGACCTTGTAGTCAGCACACACGTGCTCCAAGGTAGTTCATCCTGGCTTTCTTCTACCTCTTCTTGCCCAGCCCCTAACACCTGAGTTCCCCCGGCACCAGGCTCTCAGAAGTCAAACCAAAATCATTTAAATACATCAGCACGTTCTAAGGCGCCAGAGCTCCAGGGAGCTGGGGGTGGGGGGGCTCTTTGACAGCCCAGGAGTGATAACGGGAGGTGAGGCTAGAAGAGGAGCCTCTGCTAGTCATGTGTGCGAGAGTTGTGACGCCATGAAAACATAGGACCGTCCCTTCCGTCCAACTACATTTTCTATGCATTTTAGTCTGATTTCTCCTATATGAAAGCAGTGCCGTTTTCACTAGACAATATGGAAGCTCTGTGGCAAGAGGACCTTCCTTATCATAAAAATTATCAATTAGCTCTTTTTGGACCAACACCACACCTTCTAGCTAATCCTCTCAGCAGTCTTTAATTTTTTTTAATGAGCTGAATCATTCATTCATCCAATCACTTATTCACTCAACACACCTATGATGAGCACCTATTCTGTGCCAAGCATTGCACTAGCATCAGGGCCAAAAACTGATCAGTAAACAGGGGCTGACAGGCCACTGTGATAAGTGCTGAGATGGGAACAAAGAATAAGGGGCTTTGGGAGTCCACAGAGGTCCCTGGGGGGTTGAGGCAGTTGATTGAATGGGAAGGTCCTGAGAATGTACACTATGTAAGAAGAGGCCTGGCAGAGAGGGTGGGAGTTGGGGTGGGTTGCAAATTAAACAGTACCGACAGGGGAGGCCTCACTGAGAAACTGACATCGGAGCCTGAGGTCCTGCCCCAATATCAGGCCACGTAAGCTCCAACAAAGAAGGGGTAGGACGCAACATATTAGTTAGCTGTGCCTGGCCAGCTCAGTTGGTAGAGCATGTGACTCTTGATCTCTGGGTTGTGGGTCTGAGCCCCACATTAGGTGTAGGTTACTTAAATTTTTTTTAAAAAAGAATAATAAACCAAGAGTTAATTAGAAAACCTCCGGCTAGAACTAAGGAAAAACATGAATTTGTAAAATTCAAGTTGTTTTCCATTAATGTAGCTAGGGACTCAGAAATCAAACAAGCTTCTGGAACTAAGGATAGCTACATTTTTATAACCTGAGTTTTGCGGCTGTGCAAATTCAAATCTGCTTCATAATATACCACCGAAAAGAACACTGAGATACAGCACAGAAATACCATCAATATGATTCTCTATTATTTATCTGATCATCTGAACTCTTCATTCTTTGGAACAATTGGGGCTGAAATTCAGCAATGGAGGTTTTAACTATTCAAGGCCATGTCTTAGGACTCCACCTGTAATCTGTGCAGTCTCAGTGT
>CM053618.1:34456572-34483139 GCA_028646535.1 Procyon lotor | reverse complement strand
TCTCCCAGCTTCATGTCAGTGAGCAAGTCGGCCCCCTCTCCGGGCCTCAGTTCCCTCATCTGCAAAATGGAGATGACTGTCCACGCCTCTAAGAGATTTATCACGACGATCAAATAAGATAAATGTGAGAAAGCACATTTTAAGGAGGAAAGTGCTATTATCACCTGAAATAAAGTTTTGTCATGTCTTTTTCCTGTTTCTCAGGAATTAGGGGGGAAACGAACAGCTGCAATGGGAATTACCCTGCCCCCCCCCAACCCCGCTCAAGCATCCGGGCAGAGCCTGTGGTCTGCATTGGCGTTGAGACAGCAGCATTTTACAACCGACTTCAGAATAAAGAGAGGTCAAGAGTGAGCCGTCTGCAGGAACCCTGTGGCCGGTGCCATGCTACAGAAGCCTGCAAAAATGAGGTGGCCACCAGCTCTGTCCTGGTTGCTAGGAGAGTATCCAGGATCTCCGGGGTGCCTTCGTCTCGGCCAATGGGGCAAGGGCTTCTTGAGAACCAGGACGGTACCCATGGGAACTGCCTGCAGGACAAGAGGGGCAAGGGTTGCCCCCATGGCCAGGCCTGAACCTGGAGGTCCCCAGGCTGAGGAGCTGGGCAGGAGGTAGGAAGGACGAGATGACAGAGGAAGGGATGCCAGGTCCTGAAAGGGATTCTAAGCACCACTGATAAAGCCCATTCAAAAGCTTCTCTCACTCTCCTTCTCCAGAGCCTGCCTGGTGGGCTCAAGGGGACACAAAGTCACCTGCGCGGGCAGGAGGCTGAGCAGCTTAAGGGTCCAGGGCTGCGTCCTAACTGCTATTTATTCTAGTGAGATCCAACAAGCAGGAAGGAAGCACAGGAGGCACCGAGGTGGGGCTGATGCTCCGGCCTCTTCCAGAAACATTCTGAGATCTCCGCAGACCCCTGCCCTTTCCCTCTGTAGTCTGTTCGGTCAGCTCTTCGATTCCCTCATGCAGAGACAGAAAGCCTATCCTCAGAGCTCGGGACCTTAAAAGTCCTAGCCTTTCAGCCTATTTGCAAAGCTGACTACAGAGGTTTTCGAACCAGGCTGAACCAGGTATGTTCTACTCCTGAAATAAACAGTGCAGTCTTCTCCCAGTTCCCAGAAGAATAATTAGGTAATGCAAAGAATGTTCTCAATATTAATATAGCTCTCCTGTAATTTTTTTCTTAAATTCCTGAGAATTTAAGACCTCTTGTCTGTATAAGAATATAGTAGGTGATTTTATTTGTCTTGGCACAAATTGCTTACAAATTGTTTTTTATTGAAGAATAATTGAAATACAATATTATATTAGTTTCAGTTATACAACATATTTGATGTTTATATAGATTATGAAATGGTCAACACAGTAAGTCCAGTTATCATAGGTCACCATACAAAATTGTTACAATATTATTGACTCTGTTCCCTTTGCTGCATACTGCATCCCTGTGTCTTATTTGTTTTATATCTGGAACATTGTACCTCTTGACCCCCTTTCATTTATTTCATCCGTTCCCCCACTCCCCTCCTCTCTGGCAACCATCAGTTTGCTCTCTATATCTAGGAGTCTATTTCTCTTTCATTTTGTTTATTCATTTACTTATTTTAGATTCTATATGTAAGTGAAATCATACGGTATTTGCCTTTCTCTGCCTGATCTATTTTACTTAGTATACTACCTTCTGTGTCCATCCATCTATGTTGCCACACACGGCAAGAATTGTCACCTTTTATGGCTAAGTAATATTTTTCTGTGTGTGCGCACGCACGTGCGTGTGCGTGTGTGGCATCCTCTTTAGCCATTCATCTATCAATGGACCTAAATTTCATCCATACCTTGGCTATTGTAAATATAATGTTGCAACGAACATACGGCGAACATAAGTCTTTTCAAATTAGTGTTTCTGTTTTCTTCATATAAATACCTAGAAGTGGACTTACTAGATTGTATGGTTTTTCTATTTTTCAAGGAACCTCCATTTGTTTCCACAGTGGCTTTGCCAATTTACATTCCTACCAACAGCACACAAGTGTTCCCTTTGCTCTGCATCCTTTCCAATGCTTGTTATTTCTTATCTTTCTGGTAATAACCACTGTAACAGGATTGAGGTGATAGCTCATTGTGGCTTTGATTTGCATCTCCCTTGTGAACAGTTATGTTGAATATCTTTTCATGTGCCTGTTGGCCATCTCTATGCCTTCTTTGGGAAAATGTCTCTTCAGGTCCTCTGCCCGTTTTTTTTATAAAAATTTATTTATTCCTTTGAAAGAGAGAGAGAGTGAGAGCAGGAGGGGGGCAGAGAGAGAGAGACTCCTCAAGCAGACGCCCAGATGAGCATGTGGGCCGACTCAGGGCTCAATCCCAGGATCCTGAGATTAAGACCTGAGCCAAAATCAAGAGTCAGCCACTTAACCAACTGAACCACCCAGGCACCCCAGCTCTGCCCATTTTATTTTTATTTTTTTTATATTGAGTTATATGAGTTCTTTATATATTTTGGATGTTAACCCCTTCTAAGGTATATCATTTGCAAGTATCTTCTGTCATTCAGTAGGCTGCTTTCTCATTTTGTTGATGGTTTCTGTCACTGTGCAAGCGGGTTTTTATTTTTGGTTTAGTGGGTTTGGTTTTTGTTTTTATATAGTTCCACTTAACTATTTTGCTTTTGTCCTTGTTTGAGGTGACAGATCCAAAAAAAAAAAAAAAAGCATTAAGACCAATGTTAAAGAGCTTACTATGTTTTCTTCTAGGAATTTTATGGTTTTGGTCTTACATTAAATCTTTAATTTATTTTGAATTTATTTTTGTATGTGGTGCAAGAAAGTGGTCCAGTTTCATTCTTTGGCATGTAGCTCTTCAGTTTCCCAGCCATTTACTGAAGACATTATCTTTTTCCCGTTGTATATTTTTGCTTCCTTTATGTTGACTAATTGGCCATATAAGTGTGGGTTTATTTCTGGGCTCTCTATTCCGTCCCGTTTATCTATGTCTGTTTTAGTGCTAGTATCACACTGCTTTGGTTATTATAGTTTTGTAGTAGAGCTTGAAGTCTGACAGATGATGGCTCTAGCTCTGTTCTTCTTTCTCAAGATTGCTTGGGCTATTCCAGGTCTTTTTGTAGTTCCAGACACATCTTTGGATTCTTTGTTCTAGTTCTATGAAAAATGTCATTAATATTTTCATAGGGATGCACTGGATCTACAGATCTGGGGAGGGGTATTATGGACATTTTAACAATACTGATTCTTGCACTCTCTGAGCAGAGTATATCTTTCCATTTATTTGTTTTGCCTTCAGTTTCTTTCATCAATTTCTTAGAGCTTGCAGAGTGCAGGTTTTTCACCTCCTTGGTTACTAGGCATTTTCTTTTTGATGCAGTTGTAAATGGGATGGTTTTCTTAATTTATCGCTCTGATAGTTCATTATTAGTGTATAGAAATGTAACAGATTTCTGTATATTGGTTTTGTATCCTGCAATGTTACTAAGTTCATTTATTAGTTCTAATAGGTTTTGGGTGCATGCTTTAGGGGGTTTTATGTATAGTATCATGCCATCTGCAAATATTGAGTTTTATTTCTACCTCTCCAATTTAAATGACTTTTCTTTCTTTTTCTTGCCTAACTGCTATGGCTAAGACTTCCAATCCTGTGTTGCCTAAAAGTGGCAACAGTGGATATCCTTGTCTTGTTTCTAATCTTAGAAGAAACATTTTCAGCTCTTCATCACTAAGTATAACGCTAACTGTGGGTTAGTCATAATGTTGAATTATACTCCCTCTATACCCACCTTGTTGAGAGTTTTTATCATAAATGGTGGTTGTATTTTGTCAAATAGTTTCCTGCATCTATTGATATGATCATATGATTTTTTTATCCTTTGTTAACATGGTATATCACATTGATTTATGGATATCCTTGCAGCCCTGCAATAAATCCCACTTGGTCATGGTATATGATCCTTTTATCTGGCTTGTTAATATTTTATTGAAAATTTTTCATCTGTGTTCATCAGGGATATTGACCTGTAGTTTTTTTTTTGGGGGGGGGTTGTAGTGTCTTGGAATAAACTATTTATTTGGGGTTAAATCAATCTTTGTTTCCATGTTATATTACAAAGAGTACCATGAACGGCAGATGACCCACCATCTAGACAAATTATGAGAACAAAAGTTCTACCTTTTGACTTAAAGCAAAAGGAATCTTGGGGGAGGCGCCTTTACTGTGACCATAGTTACTCACCCTTGTCAAAGTTACCAAAGTTATTAAAAAAAAAAGTTACCAAGGGTATCAAAGCCATGATTTTTAAAAATATATACCATCTAACAAGTCCAGCTAATGTTATTGATTCCTACATCACTGAGAAAAATGGAGCAATCAGAATATAATTCCACAGACTTCCATAACCGTATCTGCCCCTACCACATAGTTTATCTTCCCAAATAATACTGTAGATGAATCCAGCATGCCTCTATCTAAAGTCAACCCCTCCTTCTCAACACAAATTTTGTCTCCTACTCATGGACAGTGCTTCACTAATACTCTTACTCTTATACATCAGCAATTTCTTACTGTCTATTGGACTATTTCCATTAACATATAAACATAGTGCTATTTCCCTCATCTTAGAAAAAACACATCATTCACCAGGTATTACCCCATTTTTTTGCTCCTCTCTGCAGAAAACTCTTCAAAAGAGTTGTCTATATTCATTGTCTCAGTACTCCTCATCCCAATATTTCTTACACCATCTTTCATCAAATATTTTTCTTCACAGCATTTCTTAAGGTCGACAATAACCTCCATATTGCCAAATCCAATGATCAATACTTCTTGTTATAGTTGATCTGGTAATCAACTTCCAAAATGACCCCTACCTCCTGGTATTCATGCACTCCTGTAGTCTCTTTCTAAGAACATCCAGAGTTGATGGTATAACACCTCCAAAATTAGGTTACAGAAGACTGTGACTACCCTTCCAGGTGTTCTCTTGAATTCTCTTTCTCCTGGATCACATGAGAAGAAGCTGCTACCACGTCATGAGGCTACACAGTGAGCCTGTAGAAGAGCCCACATGGTGAGGAATTGAGGTATCTGACCAACAGCCAGTGAGGAACTGAGGACTTCTAAAACTGCAAGAATTTGGAGTAGGATTCTCCAGTCCCAGTCAAGACTTGAGATGACTGCATCAGGGTGCCTGGGTGGCTCAATGGGTTAAGCCTCTGCCTTCTCTCAGGTCATGATCTCGGGTCCTTGGATCGAGGCCCGCATTGGGCTCTCTGCTCAACAGGGAGCCTCCTCCTCCCTCCCACTCTGCCTGCCTCTCCGCCTACTTGTGATCTCTTTCTCTCTGTCAAATAAATAAATAAAATCTTAAAAAAAAAAAAAAAAAAAGACTTGAGATGACTACAGCCCCAGCTGGCAGTCTGACCACAATCCTGCAAGGAAGGTATCTTAGGTCAGAAGTACTCACCTTAGCCTCTCCCAGATTCCTGACCCTCGGAAATTTTGTGAGATAGTGTTTATTACTTTAAACTACTAAATTTTGTAGTGACGTGTTACACAATAGGTTGCTAATATACTTGACCTGTCACGTTATTTGACACAGTTGATCACTCCTTCCTCCTTAAAATACTTTCTTAGTTTGGTTTCCATTAAACCACTCTTTCTGGTTTTGCTTCTACCTCATCGATCATTTCTCCTCGACTTCCTTTGTTGATTCTTGTACTTCTGCCCAACTTTTTTAAGTTGAGACCCAGAGCTGGCCCTTGCTACTCTTCTCTTCTATGTCTACTCACTCCCTTTGTGACTTCATTCGGCTTCGTGGCTTTAATCATTACCAACTATATGTTTTCAATTCCCAAATTTATATCTCAGCCCAGATCTCCTCTCCCAAGCTCTGACTCATGTAACCAACTGTCTACACAACTTTCCCACTTGGATATTTAATATTCAGCTCCAATTCAACATGATCAAAAGTAAGCTCCTAATTTTCGTCATCCAAACCTGCTCCATATTCTTCCAAATTGGTGGCATCCTCCTAGTTGCTCAGATTATCCTTGATTCCTATCTTTCTCTTATACCCCATATCCAAACATCAAGGAATCCTATTGACTCTACCATCAAGAATATGAGATCCAGTTGCTTCTCATCTACCATTGCTACCATCCTGGTTCAAGCCACATCATCTCTCAACTGGACACAGCAATAGCCTTCTAACTGGTCTCCCTGTTTCCACCCTTGCCTTTCTGCAGTCAGTTTTGGACACAGGAGCCAGTGTGCATTGTGATTCCCTTAAGTAGGCAGATCTCATTATTCTTCCCTACTTGGCTCTGTGATATATCTTCATTTCATTTAGAGTAAAAGCCAAAGCTCTCCCAACGGCCAGCAAAGCCCTACATGGTCTGGCTCCGCTCTTACTCCCCTGAGCTCATCTCTTTCTAACCCCCTCCCACTCTTTTCTAGTCACACTGACCTCCATGCTGTTCTCAGAACATTCCAGGCACACTCCCTCAGCATTTGTACTGCTCTTTATTCTGCATGGAATGCTCTTCCCCTAAATATCACTGTGACTCAGTTCCTCATCTTCTTCAAGTCTTTGCGCAAATACCACCTTCTCAATGAAGCATGTCTTGGCCTTCCTATTTAATACTGCACACTGCTGCCACCCCTAGCACCCCCAAGCCTCCTTATCCTACTTTCATTTTTCTCTTTTTTCCATGTACTTAGCATCTCTAAACACACTAGAAGTCTTATCCATTTGTTAGTGTATTGTCTATCTTCCCTTGTTAAAATTCAAATTACAAAAGGAAAGTATCTTTGTCTATTTGATTCACTGATAAGCCCTAAGCTCTTAAGACAGTGCCTGACATATAGGTGACACTAAAAATAATGTTGAATAAGTGAATTTATAACTATTATCTATAATTATTATGAAAGTTCTACAAGTTTTTTTTTACTATCTACATTTTACAGATGAGGAAACTGAGGGAAAGGGAATTAACATTTCTCGGTCTTACTATGTGTCAGACATTTTATATACATTATCTTATGTATTCCTCCTGTGTTCCAAGGCTCAAAGAAGTTAAGTAGCTTCCTAAAGTCACACAAGTGGTGCAGAGTCAAGCCCTGATGTGAATCCAGGGCTGGCTGGCCTCCGGGGATATACCTACCACTCTTCTCACTCTTTTCACCAAATACCTACCATACCCTGGACTAGTCAGAGATGAAAGTCACCTGAAACAGCTATCTTTGGCCCAAAGAAACCAACACTTCACACCTTTACGGCATCCCTTAAGGGTCTCATCTGAAGACCAGCAGCTAATCTACCTTTCTTCCCAACTCCAGGTACAGGCACCGGTCCCACCTGTGACACGTGATGACCAGGAGACACACCGACAGCCCCATTCCCCCACGCCCAAAACCTGGGAAGAGGTTCTTGGTATTCACTTTTCAAGACTTGCAAACATTCTTCCAAATATTTGAAATATCAGGGCTTTCAAAGCCTTTGAGGCCAGATACATTGGCCCATAATTTCTTACAGCCCCCACCAGAAAAGAGCACTCGCCCTTTGTCAGGGCCATCCTCAAAGACTTGAAGACAGCATAAAATCAATGATGACATTGACATCCAATGGTAATAATAACTAACACTGTTGGCTCTTCCAACATGCTAGACATTCCCGAATGCTTCCGTACATTACACCTCATTTAACCTTCACAGCAGCACTATAAGGTACTATTATTAACCCCATTTTACAGATGGAAAAACCGAGGCACGGAGAGGCTCAGTAACATTCCCAAGGTGCCGTAACTAGTAAGCAGTAGAGCTAGAATTTGAACCCAAACAGCCTACCTCCACAGCCTGTATTTAACAGATAACACCACACTTCAGCAGGAAAGCGAGTGGAACATGTAAACACCACCTGCGGCGGCTGAAAGCTCCAGCACTGCACAGAGCAAATCCATTCATACTCACAGACATCATCTAGATGGGAAGCAGACTGATGTGGCTTCTAATATAGCGATCCACATTACTCCCTTATCGTTTCACAGATCCCATCCTTACCATCCTAAAGAACTAGCCCTGCATTTTCCACGACATCAGTCATCTATTATTCATTGCTAAACATGACATTTTACAATTGCCATCATCACACTATCTTCACGCTTTTTCAGTCGGCTCCCCATCTCAGCCTCTCTCACCTTTTTTTTTTTTTTTTGCCAGCCACCTATTAATTAAGGGCAGCCTCCTTTTGCTCCAAGAGCCACAATTTCATATTTGCTACCAGTGATCATATTGCTTTTATTCCTAAAGCACGCCCTTTGGTGGGGACCAGTAATCACTGATGACACATATTTCTACCTGCCTAGCCTTTTCTTCCTTTTAAAACACTGCTTGATTTTTAGGATTGCATAAATTTCCACTCACCGGATGTTGGTCACTCATCCACTCTCTGTCTGCATATGGTGGTGACATCTCTGAAATACCTCTCTTTGAAAAGCTACAATTAAGCCAAGAAGTGAAAGCAATTTTAAACCTTTTAAGATTTCTAAAGAGAGACAGATCCCTGTGGCTGGAGGAACCGGGAGGGGTTCATGGAGGACGTGAGAACCGAGCTGCTGTTGTTGCTGTTTTGAGAGAGAAAAGAGAGGGGAGAGGCAGAGAGAGAGAGGGAGAGAGATCCCAAGCAGGCTCCGTGGCCAACACACACAAGGCTCAATCTCACAACCCCAAGACCATGACCTGAGTCAGATGCCCAACCAACTGAGCCACCCAGGCACCATGCATTGAGCTGTTCTTGAAGAATGGAAAGAATGGGAAAATAGGATTTGGCCAAAAGGAATCTTATACACAAAGGTAAGGAGGTTGAAGTTAATAAGGCTTAGTCAAGTATGAGAAGAAAGATTTCCAGTGGAGAAACATGAGATGAGATCAGAGGAAATTCCATAAGGTTTTAATGCCAATGAAAAGACACTGAGAATGTACAATGGAATCACCAAACTGCCTTGCTTTAACTTTCTCTGTGCTGACTGCATAGTATTCTTTTAAAAATAATACTATGTGTGTACTATCCCAGGGTCAACAAGAGGCCAGCAAGGGACTCTCCTTCATTTCCCCAGCCCTTGGCCCAGATCTGTCCCTCCACTACACACACACACACACACACACACACACACACACACACACACGTGGAACCACTAACCAGATTCCCAGGTTATGGCACTTTCTGACGTACAATTCCAGCAGCTTTCTGTTTCACCCAGGAGTCAAACTCAGTTCACATATATTATTCAATCAGAGCCTGAAGATAATTCTATAAGCCAAGAGTTTATTACACTCTATTTCTAGATACAGCTCAGGTCCTTGGCCCCCAGCCCCACATGTGTCCCAACCCCTACAAGGTATTTCAGAATATCAGAGAGGGCCTGGTTCACCTGTGACTCGACCCCTGAGAGCCAGGGTCTCCGGGTTGTCTCCCCAGTTTTCATTGACATGATGATTCCCAAGCTTAGCTTGCTCTCACGAAGGACACCTCAGGATACAACTCACAATCCATAGAGTGGGTTTCTGAAAGCAGGCCACTGGGTCTCAGCTCTAGACCTCTGAACCCTGCCAGAGAGCATTCCTGGGGCTGTGTGGTTATGAGTCCTGCCATCGGCTGTATTCATCACCTTCCGGTTCATATGATGAAGCCCTATTCCCCCAGTGTGACTACATTTGGCAATGGGGCCATTAGGAGATAATTAAGGTGGTCTTAGAGGATGA
The DNA here is from genome assembly GCA_028646535.1 of Procyon lotor. Classification (NCBI taxonomy): domain Eukaryota; kingdom Metazoa; phylum Chordata; class Mammalia; order Carnivora; family Procyonidae; genus Procyon; species Procyon lotor. The sequence goes on along the minus strand of CM053618.1, from coordinate 34,473,380 downwards.
GATCATAAAGTGGAGTACTGGTCTGATAAGACTAGTGCCCTTTTAAAAAGAGACACCAGAGAGCTCTCTCCTTTTCTCCCTCTCTGTCTGCCATATGAGGCCGTGCAAGAAGGTAGCTGTTGGCAAGCCAGGAAGACAGCTCTCATCAGACACCAATTCTCCCAGCACCTTCACCTTGGACTTCTGTCTCCAGAACTGTGAGAAATACATGTATGTTGTTTAAGCCACTCAGCCTAAGGCATTTTATCACGGCAGCTCAAGCCGACTAAGACAACTCCTACTTCCAGAGTCATGCTCACATTATAGACTTGGGGCTGCAAACACCCAGAGTCCTAATATAATAATGCTGGAAATAAGTGGCCCAGTACCAGATGAAGAGCCAGCAAATTCCCTTTTGCTTACTTTCAATGAAGACTCCACGTGCCCCAGACTTTTCTGGATTTCCATCTTCATCCCCCATCTCTATCTCTAGAAGTATAACCGTCCTTCCCATCCTAATTCCTTGGTGCCCCCCTCCCTCGTGACTGTCCCTAGGCTGATTCACTCATCCATGCTAGTGCAATAGCTAATAGGCTCCCCCTCTCAAGTTAACACATCTGCTCAGGAGGTTGCCACAGGCAACACTATGCCCAAAGTAAAAACATCTTGCATCTTACCTGGTAATTTCAAGCGAATGGGTCCTTAGGAAACCCCAAATCACAGCCCACAGAACCTTGCCCTGAAAATCTAAGGGTGGTCATCCCAATAGGGGGATAGGTAACCAGATCGCTGGCAATGTCTTGGTTTTTCCAGCCTCTCTTAAAGGGTTCTCTGATCCAACCCCTACTGGGCTCCTTCCCCAGATAGGCAAGAGAAAGGTCAGAGTTTACAACCATCAACACAGCCCCCAGAGTTTCCCAGGTGCCCCTGGCAGCAAGGGCTCAGCAAAAGGGTCAGTAGCTACCCTCGTGCGTACCGGTGATCTACAAATGAGTTGCCATCACAGATACCAGCTTGCCAAGGCTCCCCGTGGCAACCCCTTATCCCACCCCCATAGGTATCCTAAACTCAGGTTGGATGGGAAGAAATTGACCCTGCTCTGCAATCCTATCCCTGCCTTCCTCCACTTCTCCCTACAAATAGACAGATTGCCCTTCGAAGCTGGTCAGCACCAGGCCCCGGCCACAAGCATCCAACCTCTCTCATCCCTAGTGCCTGGCCCCTCGCTTCCATCCCTGCCCCAAGCGGAGGGAGCCAGTGGAAGTGAGGAAGCTGCCACAAAGAGAAGAGAATGAGAAGGCTTGTGGAAATAGTCATCCCTAAGGACAGATTTTTGGTATTTTTTTCAATGTGGTAAAATAGACATACATAATATTCACCATTTGAAAGTACACAATTCAAAAGCATTGAGCATATTCACAAAGTTGGGGACCATCACCACCCCCCAGTTCCAGAACGTTTTCATCACTTCAAAGGAAACCCTACTCGTTAAGCAGTCTCTTGCCAATCCCCCTCACCCAGCTCCTGGCAACCACCAATCTGCTTTCTGTCTCTATGGATTGGCCTATTTTGGATATTTCATATAAAAAGAATCATAAAATATGTGTCCTTTTACCTTTGGTTTCCATGATGATGTTCCAATATGTGTTGATGATCTTGAGGGTCTAGGATATAATGACAAGAACAGGATTGGGTCTGATAGACCCAAACATCAGCCTTATATGTGTTGATTATCTTGAAGGTCTAGGCTCCAATGACAAGAACAGGGTCCTGTCTGATATATCCAAACATCAGCCACAGAGAACCTTGGGAAACAGCCCACCTGCCTATAGACATAAAAGATGAGCACCTCTCACTCTAAGCACCCCAGTCAAGGCCCTGTGAAGCCTCAAGAGATCTAAATCAGAGGCAAAGCCACAGCTTTCCCAAATGAAAGTCTGCAGGCTAAAAGAAATAACAGGAAGGCAAAGGAAAGGCCTGGGACAGTCCAGGAAGGCTTCATGGAAGGAATAGCACTAATTCTAGACCTGGAAAGATGGTCAGGACCACAGAAAACAGCATTTAACTGCTCCCTATATGTACACACTCCCAAATGTCTACCTCCACCTTTGACTTTGTCCCTGAACGCCTGACTTGTGCATCCAACTGCCCACACAGCATCTCCACTTGGGTATCTAACAGGCTTTTCCAAATTAAAACTTTTGACTTCCCTGCCCTTACATTCTTACATATCTGTTTTTCCATCAGTGTCTCTTGTCTCAGGAAATGGTGCCACTGTTCATTGAGTACCTATCCAGGTACTCACGTCAAAAACCTTGAGGACCATCCTTGACTTCTGTCTTTCCCTAACACCTCACATTCAATTCCTCAGCAAACTCACTGGCTCCATCCTCAAAATATATTTAGAATCTAACCCTTTTGCACCAACAGCATCACCACTAAATTGCACCAAGTCACCACATCTCTCACCTACACTACCGTTAATAGCCTCCTAACTCATCCCTTGGCTTCCACCCCTGCCCCACTAGAGGCTATTTCTCACAAACAATTAGTATGATTCTTTTACAATGAATTGTTCAAAACCTTCCAATGACTTCTCATCACATTAAGAATAAAATCAATAACCTTGTGTGTCACCTGCAAGCCCCCATGATTTGTCCCAACTTGCTTCCTTCACTCCTATCCCTCTTCCTTTATTAACTGTACTCCAACTGCACCATCTTCCATGCTTTTCCTGGAACATCTCTCGCTACAGGGCCTTTGCACTTGCTGTTTGCTTTGCCTGAAACACTCTTTCCCATGATATTACATGGCTTGCTCCTCACTTCAATCTTTTTCCCATGTCACTTCCACAGAACAGAAAGACCTTCCACAACCTAAACACTCCCTCTCATCATGTTTTATGTCCTTAGATACGTTTTATTTTTCCTAGAACTAATAATTAATTTGGCAAAAAAAAATATACACATATACACACATAAATGTTTTCATAAAATTAATCATGACTTGGCAACAAAGAAATACACACAGTATGTACATCCGCACACATATGTGTATGCATCTTCCCCGTTAGACTTTAAACTATGAAAGGGTAGTTTGTTTACCTTATTCACCACCATATCTGCAATGCATAGGACAGTGTGTGACATATAGTAGAAACTTATAATTTTTAGAAAAAAAATGAACATGAATGGTGTAAATTGGGTGTGTCAGAGCCTGATGTGGGACTCGATCCCAGGACTCTGGGATCATGACCTGAGCAGAAGGCAGTTGCCTAACCAACTGAGCCACCCAGGTGCCCATCTCTGCTTTTATTTATGTTTTCCCATCTTTCTAACCTTCTTTCTTCTCCTCTATCATGGCTTTTTTTTTTTTTTAAGATTTTATTTATTTATCTGACAGAGAGGAGAGAGATCACAAGTAGGCAGAGAGGCAGGCAGAGAGAGAGGGGGAAGCAGGCTCCCTGCTGAGCAGAGAGCCCGATGCGGGGCTCGATCCCAGGACCCTGAGATCATGACCTGAGGGGAAGGCAGAGGCTTTAACCCACTGAGCCACCCAGGTGCCCCGGTTTTTTGAGATTCTACTCAACTTCAACACTATTTACTCATTCATGCCAAGGGTATTCACTAAGTGTGTACATTATCTGGCATCATTCTAAGTGCTGGGAATGTTCACAGCAGTTCACTCAGCTGAATGGGACACATAAAGCCTCTGCCTTCATGGAGCTTTCTTTTCAAATAAACAAGGTCAACAAGCTTTTAGAGAATTTATAATCTAGCAGGGAAGAAAGATGTATGTGAGGGGGCATGGGGGAGAGCGGGGTAGTGTATTTGCAAGTAATGACTATATAATGAGAATAACAAGCTGTGTGATGAAATAGAACATGATGGGAAAGGGGCACTCCTTAACTTGGGTGGTCATAGAGGGCCTTTCAGGGAAGATGGTATTTGAGCAGAGGCCTGAATGAAGTGAGAAAGACAAATAATAAATAACAAACAAAAAAGTAAGTTTTGATTCTGGTAAGTGCCACAATGAAATGCCAAGGTAACATCACAAAGTAGTCATCAGTAAGGTGAGGGGAGTTACTGTAGATGGGGGGGGTCAGGGAAGTCCCCCTGGGAAGGTGCCATATGAGCTAAGACTGAAGGATGCAAAAAAGGAGTCAGCCATGGAAGTAGCCAAAGGATGCCTATTCCAGAAAGAGAGAGCACTGTCCAAAGGAAGAGCCTGGAATACTCCAGGAAAAGGAAGGGAAATGACAGAGCAGGCCCGCTAGGAGGAAGGCAGGTCATTACAAGGCAAGAGTGGACATGTGGCCAGGAGCAGATCATATGAGGCCCCATAGGCAATGGCAGAGAGCTGGGAGTATGTTAATCTTTGCCTACATGTCTGTCAATCTGTTTCTACCCTTCAGCATCTCCCAGGCTCCCTTGACAATGGAAGACTAGGAGACAGGAAGGAGAGGCCAGAGTATTTCTCCCTTCTTGGCTCTAGTTACCATTGTATGACAATGGTGGGATCTCCTTTGTCCTTGCAGCTTCCCACCAGACAGCCCCTTCCTCTGAAGTCACAGCTCCCACCAGGTGGACCCGTCATAGTTGAGAAGCTTCTGAGTCCTAGGGATTGGGTGTCTCTAAACTTGAGGTGGAAGCGATCTCCTGGTCTGGTTGCCTCTCATCCTCTGTATCTATACAACAAAATCTTGTTGAAATAATATTCCTTGTTTGAAATACCCAAAGTTGTTCCTCTTTCCCAAGGAGCAGGTGGCAGCACCTTCTGCAACCATGGCCAAGATTAAAGCTCAAGACCTTCACAGCAAGAAGTGGGGGGAGGGGGGCACTGCTTAAACAGCTGGGAGACTGAAGATGGAGCTGTCCCAGCTGTGTGTCCCCAAAGTGACAAGTCGGGCTGCTTCCAAGCTCTCCAAGTTGTTTGCAAATTCATTGCCACAATCTCCCATTAACCTCCCTCAGAAAGGGAACCTCAGGAAATTCTACAAGGGTAAGAAGTAACAAGGCCCTGGATCTGCAGCCCAAGAAGAAATGCCTAAAGTTGTTTCACTGACTAATATAAGAAGTCACAAGGGTTTTTTAAGCAGACAAGTGGCAGGATTTTGAATTACCTTTTGGAGAGTTTACTCCGGCTGCTGCAAAAACTATTGACAGGATAGGAAGATGCATAGAAAGTTCTTTCAACAGTCCCAGCAATAGGCAGCTGTGTTTGGGCTTCCATGGCGGCAGGAATGAGGAGTGGGATGGATCGAATCTAGCTCCATGCTGGAAACAGATGCTCAAGAGCCTGGTGACAGGTTGGGTGTCAGGGGTAGGAAAAAGAGAAGTACCAGTAATGACTCCTCTAGATTTTTGGCTTGACCAACTGGGTGGCAAGTATAGAAATGCGAAGGTAAGGGCAGGGCCAGTTGGAGGGTCAAAGAGCAAGTCAAACGGGCTCCTCTTCAGGAGCCTCCAGCTTCTCTTCCAGTAGGAAATAATGTATCCCTCCTTTGTAATCACAGCATAGTAGAATAATATTATAATTATATAACTATATGTCCGTCTGACTTACTTCCCCTGCTAGATTGTAATTTGATGTCGCCATTTCTTGTTCATCTTTGTGACCTCCGTAAGCACTTGGCTCTCAGACACAGAGCCAAAGGGCCCAGCACTGAGTTGGCAGCCTAGTAGAATCACCTGTAGGCCACAGACACCGAGTTTGAGTCTCTTATTATACAAAAGGGTATGGCTTTCAGTCCTCACTTGGAGCCCTTGCTAACGGTCGTTGGTGTCCCGCCCCGCCTCATCAGTTAAACCCACTTTCCTGTTGATGGGCAGTTGTCCTGACCTACATGCCCATGTTCCTTCTCTGCCCAGCCCATGACTCTATTCTTCCCAGCAGGAAGGACACACAGAGATTCAACAAATACCCACTGAACTGAATCAAAGTGTCATCAACAAACACCAAGAACAGCATGCCTACTTTTCGCCAGTTTCCTAACCTCTCATTTCTGGCCATCACTGAATTCACTGCAGCCGCTCTCCGTGGTGGGGTCAGTGACAGCGGGTGCCCTGGGTCCCTCACAGATCCTGTTCCCTTGGGAAGTTGAGGTAAATCCCCTGGGCCCTTTCCTCATCTGGACAGCGAACGCAACAGCCCTGTGCGGTCTCGGAGGCCACTGTGAGGAGCGGCTGTCATTATGTGGAGGGTGGGGGCCTCAAGAAAAAAGGTCTCCTGGGCAAATGGAAAACAAGAAGCCTTCTGCCTCACACCATCCCCATCCCAATACAGAGCGGGCCTCTTCTAACATCATCTTTCTTGTGGCTGCAGCCACTTCAGTCTCTTTCTTCAGGTCCTTCCACTCTTCATTTATTTTTTCAATTAATCGTAAGCTCTGTGTCCTCACTTTAAGTGCCTCTTGAGTCCTACCTGCACCCCGTCTCATTTTGTTCTTTCCCCGGGTACCTCTGCTCTGAAGCAGCCCCCACCTCATCCCCCACGGCCCAACAGCAAATATTCACCGAGTGCCCACTCTGGATAGGACACTGTGCCAGACGGCGTTGATGCCAGTGAGCGGCATGTCCTCCCACAGCTGGGGCTATCCGAGGACACAGGACAGAGAGTAAGGCCCCCTCGCTCTACAGGCAGGACCACTACTTAAGACTTCCCTGTGATACACACTCGCACAAGATTTCCTGCCCTTCCTGCCCAGGACACATACTCTCCACATCTTTGTGGAAAGCTGGCCTCCTCTTTTCTGGGTGCTCCACTCTGAGGAGAAACTAAAGACTGTCAGTCAAGATGACCATGGGGCTTGACACCCCATCCTCCAAGCAATCAATAAAGGAACTCTGGGAATCTACTAGACAAAGGAAGACAGGCCTCTCATCAAATACCCAGGGGTGTTCAGGTGAAGGAAGGATGTGAGGCTGGGCTTACCAGGTCCCCTGGGAAAAGCCAAAATCCTGGAGTGAAAGCTACCATGGGCAGATTTTAGCTCAGCCCAGCGAAGTATGTTCCAGTAGTCAGAAGGGCCTTGAGGACAGGAGGAGAGCCTCATGTGGCAATGAGGCCCCTGTCACTGCAGGTGACAACAAAGCGTCACTGAGAAAATGTAAGCACTCCCTAAATGATATTTGAGACAACTGTTATTTTATGAAAATAAATTCCCCCGGTGAGAACCAAGACTCTGTCAGGGCAAAGATCCCCATTTCATCACTAAAATTGCCATGTCTCTTGTCTCTTGTCCTCTTGTCTCTTGTACTCTGAAAATGGGGCAACGCTATCTTACTTCCAGAGAGAGGAGAGGTAGCCCTGGGCTGGTCACATGAGGGAACTCAGACGAGAGCTTCGCACATTTGGTTCTGATGACTGAGGGAAGTGAGAAAAGTGGCGGATCACTGATAATCCCCAAACTGATTGAGAGCATAAAAGTATTTCCATTCCTGCTTCAACCTGAGCTGAAAACATAAGCATGGAAATAAGACCCTTTCCCCATCAGTTTTAAACTGTATACCTCAGTGGGCAAATGACTGTTGAGAGGAGATATTGACATGGAAAGCAAGGTCCTGTCACCATAAGACTTTCCAGAGGAGCAACCCAACAGTTTCTCCGTGTGACAACAAGGCGTTGTGAGGTGACATCTCGCCTTTCCATGAAGAATCAAAGAATCCCTCCACCTCACTTCATTCACAGCACTGAAGGGCCCAAGGGGTGGACAAGTGAGAGATTCTGGCAGGGCTCCCAGAGGCCATGCAGATTGGCTTCTCAGGCAGATGTCCCCCCATGCGCCCTCGAGAGGCCGAACACACAGACCTACTGGGGCAGCACGCAGGCCAAGCTGGTATGTGCATCCTTGAGCTTCCTACTCATCATCAGCCCACAAAGGAAAACAGGAAAAAAAAAAAAAAAAAACAGTAATAAAAATTACTCAATGAAGAGAGGTTGAGTGGCCGTCCCACAGGATGAAAATAAAATCCGAGCATAGTCCTCACTCTGAGAGCGCGAAGAGTCAATGAAGAAGAGGGACACACATAAAAACTTGTAGAAAGTTGCTACCCAGTTAGCTGGGAGATTCAAATGGTACCACAGGCCTCAGCGGTTGGGAAAGGCTTCAAAGGAGCGGAAGTCCACACTGGGGCGCTATGCAGAAAACACGTGATGATGTGAACACACAATTCAGATGTGTTCTGTCCAATAAGGTAGCTTCTAGCCACATGAAACCATTTAAACTTACATAAAATAAAATAACAAAATTTAAAACTCGGTTCCTCAGTCACGATAGTCCACAATTTCAAGTGTGCTTAGCTACTGTGATGAGTTGCTATCATATTGGACAGAACAGGATTTCCACCATCACAGAAAGTTCTACTGTGCAGTTCTGATCCAAATTGTCCTTACTCCCCTTCGGTGGTCTTTAAATGCCCTGAATGAACTCTGAAATCACTGCTGTAACTCAGATGTCCCTTATGGATTGGTTCCTGCCTGGCTCTCAGGACTCATTTTTGCCACTCTGGACCCACACACCATATGTACCAGCTTCAGTGAGTAAACTTCGTTCCTTCCTCCTCACAAGCCACTCCCTCCAGCAGCTAGCTGACCACCTCCCCTGACCCTTTTTGGTCGACCTAATTTCTTCTCATCCTACCAGACCAACCAAAGCATCCCTTTTCTGGGGACCCCTTGGACCCTTTAGATAAATCAAGGTCACCTGCTTTAATCTCAGAGGAGTCTAGACTTTGTTGTTCGCTGATGTATCCCAAGTCTGCAGAATACTGCCTGGCTCATAGTAGGGTCTCTTTAATTATTTGTTGAATGAACAAATAAATAACTCTTTGTTAAAATTCCTTCTATCATTGTTTCTCAACCACCATAGTCTGCAATTACTCAAGGGCAGGGAACTTATTTATTTCATTCACCACCTTATGTCCAGTCTCTTCAATAAAACGGAGAATCAAAATTATTAAGGATTGATAGCAAAAGAAAGGAAGGGAAGGGGGATGGAGAGAAGGAGAAAGGAAGGGAGGGAAATGGAGATAAAAAGGGAATAAAAGGAAGAAGTAGGTGAGTAAATGATGAATGCAAAGCTTATGCCTTCGGAGGCAGGAAAAACGATGGTGTTATTGAGAAACAGAACAGCTCGGGAACTAAAGGCACCAAGCAGTCAAGCTTTGACTCTACAATGCTGGAACAATCATTTCCCGTCCCCGACTCAAGGACAAGCTTATAAAGACTCCCTGAATAGCCCCATCCTTGCCACCCCCTCTCTTCAACCCACTGGAATGAGAAACAGACGTGCGAATTAAGCTTTTTATTACAATTAACAGCCCAACGCAGGCATCACCCGTCTTACTGAAATGTGATATTTCATCTGAGACACTCATAATCATAGCCCAATGGGGGAGCCTGTGAATCAATCCACTGCCTATTTTTCAACAGCTTTACATGAAATGACTTTTGTTCTTTACACTTGCTAGTTATCCCCAAGGAATTCAAGGCAATTTACAAACTTCTAATTCTCCTGACATTCTAGGAGTGAAGGAGGTAAAAGTCTAGAATACATAAAAGGGGAGGGGAAAGCCATGTGACAGGATTAAGCACCCGGACAGGGCTCATCTGTCCCCAGAGCCCACCCTCCTGAAGCTGAACAAAAGAGTTTTATAGTGATATTCCTGGAAGCCATATCACCAGAGAGGTCGGGGTGGAAATGAGTGTAGAGAGGCTGAAGGTGAGTGAGGTATGGGGCAATGGTATTAACAGGTGTGGGCATAATCAGTGATAAGGAGGAAAGACAGTGAAGGTATGAAGTTAGAGGCCTGGGAGGGACTTGGACCAGGAACACTGGTAGTGACAGTCACGCCTTCAAAGAAGAAACAGAGGGTGCAGAAGAGAGCGTGTATATGAAAGAAGCATTAAAAAAAAATCCAGAAATCACAATTTTGTAGGTAATGAAGGTAATAACAAGGGAAACGATGTGACTTGCCCAAGTTTACACAGTGAACTAGGATAGAGAAGAAACCAGAATGCTGAGCAGTTTCTTCTATCCCAGATGGGAAAAGGGAGTAGCACTTGCCTCATGGCCTCCTGTTTACCGCTGCCCTCCGAGAAAATAGGGTGGGGGGCAAAACTGGGAGCTTAAGGGAGGTAAAAGAAGATTAAAATGTCTATTAAAATGTCTATTTAGGAATTACACTAGATAATTGGGTTTGATATTATATATTGAGTTTGTCATGCCACATTGCTGTCCAAATGCATGCCATATAAATTTTTAGTGTAGGTGAATCAGCAGGTGTTCCTCATTTTCTGGAAGATATTACATTTCAGTGTTTTAACACAGTAAGTATATATTTCTCACGCACTTTATCACGCAGCACTGGTAGGCCAAGAACTGCTCCATCCAGCCACTCTGGGACCAGACTCCTTCTATCGAAGGCTCAGCTATCCAGGATGGTAGCTGCTGACCATTTGTGGTTATTTATATTAATTAAAATTAAATGAAATTAAAAATTCAGTTCCCCAGTTCTGCTAGCTATATTTGAAGGGCTCAGCGAGCACATGGCTGCCATATTAGACATCAGAGGTTTAGAAAATTTCATCCTCACAAAAGTTCTATTGGATAGTGCTGCTCTCGACTAGATCTCAGGCATTCAGCTTCAGGCAAAGAAGAGAAAAAGCTTGGATGGTGATGTAGGAAGATTAATGGGCCAGCCTTAGAGGTGCCAGACATCACTTTTGCCAATATTCCACTGGCCAGGGCTCTGCTGTACAGCCAAACCTAACCGCGCAGGAGAAGGGAAACAGAGAAATGTAGTCAAGCTATATGCCCAGGAAGAAAAGGAAATGAGCCTAGTGAGTATTTACCAGTTTCTGCCACAGATATGTTCTAGCAAGTTCCTAAAATGAAAAATTAATTTCCCAATAGAGCTCTGTAATAAAATCAGAATGATGATCCTAAAAAGAGAATATCTCCCTATAGACTGTTTTAAATTTTAAACAAGGAAGAGTTAGGATGGTGGTCAGGCTCATACCCAGAGTTGTGGTTCTCTAAGGGCACTTTGCCACGGACATACCTTCCTAACTCTAAGCTCTCCCAGGTGCTCCATTTATTCGCTTGATTTCCTTTCTGTCCCCACCTACACCCCTACTCCGTCATTTATACCTGATGTAGAGATACTAGAAACAACATTCATAGGGGAGGCAACAAGGCAAAAATAAACAAGTGGGACTACATCACACTAAAAAGCTTCTGCAGAGCAAAGAAAACCACCAACAAAATGAAAACGCAACCTACTGAATAGGAGAAAATACTTGTAAATCATATATCTGGTGAGGGGTTAATATCAAAAATACACCAAAAAATTCCTACAACTCAAAAGGAAAAAAAAAAAAGCTAAAAAATGAGCAAGGGATCCAAACAGGAATTTTTCCAAAGGACATATACAAAATGGCCAGAAGGTTCATGAAAAGGTGCTCAGCCTAATCATTACGGAAATGCAAATCAAAATCAGAATAAGCTATCAACTCACACCTATTAAAATGGCTATCCTCAAAAGATGACAAGGAAAAAAAAAGATGACAAGAAATGGCAAGCATGTGGAGAAAAAGGAACCCTTGTACAATATTGGTGGGATTGTAAATTGCTGCAGCCACCACGGAAAACAGTATGGAGCTTCCTCAAAATATTAAAAGTAGAACTACCATATGATCCAGCAATTCCACTGCTGTGTATTTATCTCAAAGAAATGAAATCACTATCTTGAAAAGATATCTACACTTCCATGTTCACTGAAGCATTATTTACAATAGCCAAGACAGGGAAATAACCTAAGCATCCATCAACAGATGAATGAATAAAGAAAATATGGACTTCTGGGCCAAGATGGTGACATAGGTAAACCCTGAACTCACCTACTCTGTAGACACACCAAATCTACATCTATTTATAGAATAGTTTCTCTTGGGGCACCTGGGTGGCTCAGTAGGTTAAAGCCGCTCCCTTCAGCTCAGGTCATGATCTCAGGGTCCTGGGATCGAGCCCCGCATCGGATTCTCTGCTCAGCAGGGAGCCTGCTTCCCCCTCTCTCTCTGCCTGCCTCTCTGCCTACTTGTGATCTCTCTCTCTGTCAAATATATAAAATCTTTTTAAAAAAGTAAAATAAAAAGGCAACTAGAATATAAAGGAAGGAGCCCTAGAACTCTGACAAATGGTGGGGTAGCTACTGGAACTCTAACAGCCATGGATTACTTTTGCCCTCTACCATGACAGTATGGCTGGGAGTAGGATCCAGGTGCCCTAGCTAGCCTTCCACCTCCGTAGGCCCCAGGCCCCTAGCCCATACCCAACTAAGCTACCTTACCACAGTAGCCCCAGTGCAGGAACCCCTTGGTCAGTGCTCCCTACAGCTCCAATCATATTACCAAAGTGACAGAGGCACAAAGCATTCCAGAACACTCCAGGTGCACCTCACTTCAGCTCCAGACAACTAGGACAGCCCCAGTGAAGAGCGGCAGGACCCCTCAAACCACACCCCATCTCAGCTCCAGTTGCCCTACCAGGGCACCCTCTGTATGGAGTGACACAAAATACCCCAGCTTGTACCCACTTCAGCTTCCACTGTCCTGCCAGGACATCCTCTGCACGGCAAGCCACAGCACACCACTAACTAATACCCACTTCAGCTTCAGCTACCCTGCCGGAGCACCCTCTCCTAGGAGAGTCTCAGGACCACCCTGACCCAAGCACACGTCAGCTCCAGCAGGCCTACCGAAACAACCACAGCATGGACTGCCCCAGGACCCACTACCCTTGCCAGTCACAACTCCAGCCCATCAGCCAATGTCACCAGGCGCACACAGTCTACACAGGGGGTGACCATACATAAGACCATTTCTTTAAGTTTGGAAGAAGTAGCTGTCCTGCCTAATTAATAGAAATAAACACAGAAGTCAAGAAAAACAAGACAGAAGAATATGTTCCAAATGAAAGAAGGCAAAACCTCAGAAAATAAGCTAAATGAAATGGAGATAACCAACCTACCTGATAAAGAGTAGGATCATAAAGATGCCCAAAGGACTGGAGAGAAGATGAAGGTAGTGAGAACTTCAAAAAAGAGAAGAAAAAAATATAAAAAATAACCATAGTTGAAGGATACAAAAACTGAAGTGAAAAATTAAAGGGAGTCAAAGTAGATTAGAGAATGCAGAAACAGATCAGCGATCTGGAAGACAGGATAATAAGAAGCATCCAAGCTGAACAGCAAAAAGAAATAAGAATAAAACAAAATGAGGAAAGAGCTTTTGAACAATACCAAGCAAACAAACATTTGCATTATAGGTTTCCCAAAGGAAAAAGAGAAAATGGCAAAAAAAAAAAAAAAAAACCCTGAAAAAAGAACAGCTGAAAATCACCCTAACCAGGGGGAAGAAAAACAAAAATCCAGGTTCAGGAAGTACAGAGAGTTCCCAACAATATGAACCCAAGAAGGTCCACACCACTACACATAATAATTAAAATGTCAAAGATTAAAGATAAAGAGAATTTTTAAAGCATCAGGAGAGAAGCAACTAGTAAACTACAATTAAAAAAAAAAACAAAAAACCATAAGGCTGTTAGCTGATTTTTTTAGCAGAAATTTTGCAGGCCAGAAGAAAGTATCATGATACATTCAAGTGCTAAAAAAAAAAAAACCTTCAGCCAAGAATACACGACCTGACAAGATTGTCATTGTCAACTGAAGAAGAGATGAAGATTTTCCCAAACGAAAGTTAAAGGAGTTCATCACCACTAAACTGACCTTATAGGAAATGTAAAGGAGACTTCTTTTTGTTTTTATTTGACACAGAGAGATCACAAGTAGCAGAGAGTCAGGCAAAGAGAGAGGGGGAAGCAGGCTCCCTGCTGAGCAGAGAGCCTGATGTGGCCCTCCATCCCAAGACCATGGGATCATGACCTGAGCCAAAGGCAGAGGTTTTAACCCAACTGAGCTACCCAGGTGCCCCTAAAGGAGACTTCTTTAAGTGGTAAAGAAAGGCTACAATTAGAAGAAAATCATGACAGGTAAAAATTTCATGAGTAAAAGCAAATATACACTCAAGGTAATAGAGAAATTACTTATAAAGCTAGTATGAAAATCAATTATATCAAAAAATTAGTTAAGGGGACCCACAAAATAAAAAGATTTAAATGACATATTTATATAAAGAGGGTACAAAACAGAAGTTCTTTTTTATTTAAATTCAATTAGCCAACTTATAGTACATCTTTAGTTTCAAATGTAGTGTTCAATAATTTATCAGTTGCATATAACACCCAGTGCTCATCAATCACGTGCCCTTCTTAATGCCCATTACCTAATTACCCTATCTCCCCACCCACCTCCCCTCCAGCAACCCTGTTTGTTTCCTAGAGTTAAGAGTTTCTCATGGTTTTTCTCCCTGTCTGATGACTTCCCATTCTGTTTTCCCTCCCTTCCCCTATATTTCTCTGCCCTGCTTCTTATATTCCACATATGTGTGAAACCATATGATAATTGTCTTTCTCTAATTGGCTTATTTTGCTCAGCACAATACCCTCCAGTTCATCCAGATAAAAAACTTCTGCACAGCAAAGGAAACAGTAAACAAAACTAAAAGGCAACCTATGGAATGGGAGAAGATATTTGCAAATGACATATCAGATAAACGACTAGTGGTCAAGATCTATAAAGAACTTATCAAACTCAACACCCAAAACACAAACAATTCGGTGAAAAAATGGGCAGAAGATATGAACATAAGTTCTTTCATAATGTATTCAAACTTTAAGTCATCAACTTAATACAGACTGCTATATACTTAGGATGTTATATACAAACCTTATGGTAACCACAAACCAAATACCTATAGTAGATACACAAAAAATAAAGAGAAATAAATCAAGCATAACATCAATAAAAGTCATCGCTCATGAGAAAAGAGAGCAAGAGGAAAAGAAAGGAAAAGAGAAGAACTACAAAAACAACCAGAAAACAATTAAAATGGCAATCAGTGCATATCTATCAATAATTACTTTAAATATAAATGATCTAAATGCTCCAATCAAGAGACATAGGGTGGCTGAATGGATTAAAAAAAAACCAAGACCCATCTATATTCTGCTTATAAGAGACTCCCTTCAGACCTGAAGACACACACAAACAGAAAGTGAAGGGATGGAAAAAAATAGCTCATGCAAATAGAAATGGAAGACATGCTGGTATAGCAACACTTATATTAGATAAAACAGACTTTAAAACAAAGACTGTAACAAGAGACATAGAAGGTCACTACATAATGATAAAAGGATCAACCCAACAAGAAGATATAACAATTATAAATATATATACACCCAACAATGGAGCACCTGAACACATAAAGCAAATATTAACAGACATAAAGAGAAAAATCAACAATATCACAGTAATAGTAGGAAACTTTAACTCACTTATAATCAATGCATATATTATTCAGGCAGAAAATCCACAAGGAAACAGTGTTTGTGAATATCACATTAGACACGGTGGACTTCACAGCATATATGGAATAATCTATGCCAAAACAACACAATACACATTCTTTTCAAGTATACATGAAACATTCACCAGGATAAATAATATTTTAGGCCACAGAACAAGTCTCAATAAATTAAAGAAGACTGAAATCACATCATTCATTTTTCCAACTATAAGGTTATGAAACTAGAAATAAATTACAAGTGGGGCACCAGGGTAGCTCGTTTAGTTAAGCATCTTCCTCCGCCTAGGGTCATGATCCCAGGGTCCTGGGATCAAGCCCTGCATCAGGCTCCCTGCTCAGCAGAGAGCCTGCTTCTCCCTCTCCTGCTCCCCCTGCTTGTGCGCGCGCTCTCTCTCTCTCTCTCTGTCAAATAAATAAATAAAAGCTTTATAAAAATAAATTAATTAAAATTAAAAAACTGGAAAAAACATGAACACATGAAAGCTAAATAACATGCTCTTAGCAACCAATGGGTCAATGAAATCAAATAATACATGGAGATAAGTGAAAATGAAAACAACATAGTCCAAAATCTTTGGGACACAGTAAAAGTAGTTCTAAGAGAGAAATGTGTGATGATACAGGACTGCATCAAGAAATAAGAAAAATCTCAGAACTCTCAATCTCATGAAACAAACTGAGGGTTGCTGGGGAGTAGCGGGTATGGATAGGGTGGCTGGGTTATGGACTCTGGGGAGGGTATATGCTATGGTGAGTGCTATGAAATGTGTAAGCCTGATGATTCACAGACCTGTACCCCTGAGGCAAATATTATATGTTAATTAAATAAAAAGAAACAAAAAAATTTCAAATAAACAATCTAACCTTACCCCTAAAGGAACTAGAAAAAGAACATACAAAGACCTTACCCCTAAAGGAACTAGAAAAAGAACATACAAAGCCCAAAGTTAATTGAAGGAAGGAAATAATAAATATCAAAGCAGAAATAAATGAAATGGAGATTTAAAAAAAAAATAGAAAAGATCAATGAAACCAAGAGCTGATTCTTTGAAGGATAAAACTGATTAAACCACATTGAGATATCAACTTACACCAGTTAGAATGGCCAAAATCAACAACATTGGAGAGGATGTGGAGAAAGGGGAACCCTCTTACACTGTTGGTGGGAATGCAAGTTGGTGCAGCCACTTTGGAAAACAGTGTGGAGATTCCTCAGGAAATTAAAAATAGAGCTACCCTATGACCCTACAACTGCGCTACTGGGTATTTACCCTAAAGATGCAGATGCAGTACAAAGAAGGGCCACATGTACCCTAATGTTCATAGCAGCAATGGCCACAATC
>CM053618.1:34412540-34456072 GCA_028646535.1 Procyon lotor | reverse complement strand
GAGTTTGGGGGGGTGGGGGAGAGAAATGAAACAGGAAGGGATGGGGAGGGAGACAAACCATAAGAGACTGCTAGACTCACGAAACGAACTGAGGGTGGCTGGGAGGTGGGGGAGAGGGTAGGGATAGGGTGGCTGGGCTGTGGACATTGGGGAGGGTATGTGCTGTTAAGTGCTGTGAAATGTGTAAGCCTGATGATTCGCAGACATGTACCCCGGGGCAAATAATACATTATATGTTAATAAAAATTAATTAAAAAAAAAAAAAAAGGATCAGAGACCATAAATAAATAAATAAATAAATAAATAAATAAATAAATAAATAAATAAATAACCACTCCTCCCTAGGCTTCCCTATACTCCTGCCTGGGTTTTCTCCACATTCATCAACATCTCACATACTATATAGATTTCCCCTATTTATTTTGTTTATGATCTGCTTCTCTCTATGCCTGGAATGTGCCTGGTACATGGTAGATACTCAGTACGGATTTGTTCCACTCATTTATTCATTGAGCAAGCACTGACCGAGTGTCTACTATGTGGCGAGCACTATTACAATAGACATTGGTTTTAAAAAAAAATGTGGGGCGCCTGGGTGGCTCAGTGGGTTAAAGCCTCTGCCTTCGGCTCAGGTCATGATCTTAGGATCCTGGGATCAAGCCCCAAATCAAGCTCTCCGCTCAGCAGGGAGCCTGCTTCCCTCTCTCTCTGCCTGCCTCTCTGCCTGCCTGTGATCTCTCTCTGTCAAATAAATAAATAAAATCTTTAAAAAAAAAAAAAGTCCTCTGTCCTTATTCATCTTACAGTCTGATATGGAGATAAATATTAAATGCAAGTAATAAAAAAACAAAGTAAAATTCCAATTTGTGTGTGCAGGGGAAGGACCAAGTCAGCCAGGGCACTCAGGAGCTCAGGGAAGTAGATATTTATCAAATATGTATAGTAATATTTCATTTTTGACAACCCAATGTAGCAGTATTGGTGCATACCAATTAATAATCAACTAATAATAGTCAAGGAATCTCTTCTAATTTCTTGCCTATAAATAAGGATAGCCTTGCCTCCTACAGTCTTCTAGTGCCTTCCTTCCTCAGTAGGATGCCACAAATTTGACAAATACAACACTCCGCCTATCAAGACATAGTCTCCACCCCCAGCCCTTAGATCTCAGTGGGTGATTCTTTGACTGCTTTTGATCGACAGAATGCACTGGAAATAACACAGTGCTAGTCTCTGAGCCTCTGCCTTGAGAAACTAACATTTTCTAATTCCCCTCTCGTGGAATACTCCATCTGGAAATCCTGAGCTCCCACAGAGGAAGATCTGCCACCCAGAAACAGCCTTGTTGGAGAGTTTCAGCTGGGCCTGGACTTCCAGCCACCTCCACCAAGGTGGCAGGTGTGTGAGTGATGGCTTCTCAGGCTCTCCGGAGCAGCCCATCTGTCAGCCAGATACCACTAGTCATCGGAGTCAACCCCACGTGGGACAGAAGTGCCCAGCTGAGCCCCTGCCAAATTCATGACCCACAAAACAGCGAAATGTAGTATAACATTAGTTGTTTTGAGCTACTAAGTTTGAAGGCCATTTGTTATGCCACAATCCATGACCGCATGTCTCCTTACTCCGTGCTCTTTCTGGAAGCTCTCACCCCTCCCTTGGCTTCAGTTACCAGCTACGTGCTGAGGATCCAGTTCTGATCTTCTGCCCCGCTCTGTCTCGTGCGCTGAGACCAGCACCATCTCCTCTGGAATACCCGACCAGCACCTCGGTAGCTTTCCTGCAAGTCTGCTGCACCTCTTGTGTGCTGTATCTGAGTAAATGTAACCATTCTGCTGCCCAAAAATGAAGCCTGGGTGTCACCCTCTATTCCTCCATTTCTCTCACTCTCCACAACCTCCAAGTCCTGTCACTTCTACTCTTTTAATATTTCAAATATCTTCTCTTCTCTCCATCCCCATTGCTGAGACCCTAGTCTATCCCACCAATGTCTGTTGTCCTGTTGACTACAGAAGGCCCTGAGCTGGAGTCCCTACGAAAGAATCCCAATCCCACCCCAAATCATCCTCCCTGTTACAGCCAGCATGACTTTTCTAAAATAATAGTAAGTGAAAATCTGCTCAGGTCACTCCCACATTTAAACCCATTCGTGACCCACTGTCCTAATGTTCCGTCTCAAGAACATAGGCTTGCTGGGGCACCTGGGTGGCTCAGTGGGTTAAAGCCTCTGCTTTCGGCTCAGGTCGTGATCTCAGGGTCCTGGGATCGAGACCCGCATCGGGCTCTCTGCTCAGCAGGGAGCCTGCTTCTCCCTCTCTCTCTGCCTGCTTCTCTGCCTACCTGTGATCTCTGTGTGTCAAATAAATAAATAAAATCTTAAAAAAAAAAAAAAAAGAACATAGGCTTGCTTTACCTCCATCTCTTCCCACCCCCACCCATAGTTACATTCATGCCAAACTTCTTCCATTTCCCCAAACACAATCTTGCTCGCTCGCTCTCCAGAGCTTATCTGTATGTTGTTCTATCTGGAATGTTCTCTCCTCCCTTTTACTTGGCCAATGCCAAGTTATCTTTCAGACTTCAGAGTAGGCATGGCTTCTTCCAGAAAGTCACTGATTCTCAGGTTTTGGGCTCTCAGATTGCCTTGCAATCAGGCCTGAAGCAGCCTGCACCCCACTCTACTATGATGGCCTATTCCTGTCTGTTTCTCCCACTAGACAAAAGCTATGTAGGGCCAAGCCCGTACTATGCCTTATGGTATCCCCAAAGCCCAACCCGTTGTAGAATCCCATTAAATGCCTGTGGGATCCATAAATGAGGATCCTTCTGCAGGACTCCAAAGAGATGTTATCCCACACATGCTCCCAGGTTAGCAGAGGAAGTCATCAGTTCATCAGAAGCCAAACAGTGGCCCTCTCCGTAATTCCCAGTATGTACAGCTGACAATCACCTGCATGGAACAGAGCAGGCAGTGGCACAACTAATAATCGGCAGTTGTCCAGAAGCCAAGACAGCATCATAGAAGCCCCGAGAGACCACTCCGAAAGGGGGATGGAGGCCCAATCCAAGACCCTGCCCCACCTCCCTGAGATCAGAGCAGTGCCTACCAATCCTGCATGGCACCAACCCATCCGCTCCTCTCCCGCAGCCCGTACTGAGCCCCGCTCCCCATCCCAATCAGAAAGAGAGTCTTATTTTAAAAGGCTCACCAACCTGAGTCGCGTGTTGAGACAGATCAATGACAGCAGATGTTAGCATGGTCGCCCAAGAGCGTATGGCCAAGGACCCCTCCTCCTCCAATCATAACGACCACACCCACCCACAGCCAAGTCAGCGATTTAGCTGATGCCTACAAATTGCACTGCCACGTCTTTGATCTATTTCTTCCCTCTCAGCACCTTAAGATGATATAGATGCTAAGAAGTGGCAGAGGGGGTGGTGAAGAGAGAGACCCATGCATTAATTATTCAAATTTATTCTTGTTTAACTTCAGAAATAATAAAAAGAAATTCAATATTTCTGGAAAGACTGTCTAGGTAGGAAACCTTAATGTTTCTTTGACAGATCTAGGAAATACAGTATTCTCTTATTTACTTAATCTTGCTTCATGCAATTATCTAAGTCCGTAAATTCTTAAAATCTAGCCATAGGTAACTCAGAACTGAAGTCAGCAAAGGACCCTGTTAATGCCAATGGAGGCCCCTCCACCCTCCACCACCGTCCTCCAACCCCGCTCGCTGTGACACCATCATTTCCCACTGCTCTGTGCCCTTTTACTCTGTGTCAGGAGGCTTTTTATTAAAAACACAAAGAGTTGATGCAGCTGAAAGGCCCAAGGCTTCTGCCACCCTAAACTTCTCATCCCTCCTTCCTGCTGGTCAAATCCTCTCCTGGGAATAACAGGATTAAGATGTAATGAAAAATTAAAATATCATAGAGATAGACTCAGGTGTTTTTACCAGTGTTTACTGGGGCTCCAACCAAGCCCCAAGCATCATCTACTCCAGACACTGGTGCTTGGGTCCTGCCTCACTCCTCTCCCCTCTTCCCTTACAAGCACATCTATAGTAGGCTGAATAGCAACCCAAATATGTCCAAACTCTAATATTCCCAGAACCCGAGGACATTACTTTATATGGCAAAAGGGACTTTGCAGATGTGATTATGGATCTTGAGATGGGGAGATTATCCTTATTATCTGGGTAGGCCCCAACGAAATGACAAGTGTTCTTATAAGAAAGAGGCAATGGGATAGTGGACACAGAAGAAATATGCAATGTGCCCACCAAAGTAGAAATGGGGGTGCTGCAATCACCAACCAAGGAATATGAGTAGCCACCAAAGCTGGAAGAGGCAAGGAACAGATTCTTCCCTAGAGCTACCAGAGGGTGCCCCGCCTTAAACAACACCTTGATTTCGGCTCAGTGATACTGATTTCTGACTTCTTCCAAAACCATAAGAGGTTAAACTTCTGTTGCCTGAAGCCACCAAGTGTGTGGTAATTGGCTACAGCTGCCAAAGAAAACAGATACAACATCCCAATCACTTTTTCTCCATAGTAGAACCCCAAAGTTCAGCAAATCCCGGGAACTTGGGTCCATATTCCTCAGTCTTGAAGAGCCCAGGGTACCCACCAAGTTCCATGACACACCCATGGACCCTGCGCCTTTCCTGGGGGCCCTGGGACTTCAGCACTGGGAGCTGTCCAAGCTGAAACTCAGCGCTTCACTCATCCCTGTATAAACCACCAACCCGCCCCCCACCCTGCCTTAATTTCATCACTGTTCATAAGTGAGGAATCCAGAGACACCATACCTCCTTCAGTTATTCCGATACTCCCCGCCCTTCTCTCTAGCTGGGATTCTGCTCCTACTGCTCTTCAAGAGGCTGGCTCCTTCCTCAGATCTAAACTTAAATGTCACCTCTTAGAGGATCCTTTCCTAACACAGCATCAAAAAGAGTTCTCCTGTTTTTTTCTCTGTCAGCTTCCTGTTTGCCTTCCTCACAGGATTTACAATCAATCATCATTATTTATTTGACTGATTACTTGGGTTTTTTTTTTTAATGTGGGGTTTGCCTTCCTCCCACAATGCAAGGATTGCCTTTGTCTTGCTCCCTCCTGTATCCTCAGCACCAACAACATGCCTAATAAATAAATGGTAGGCACTTCATAAATACTTGTCAAATTAGTTAGTTAATCCCTCAACTGTAGAGGTTATGTATGGGAAAAAAATGGGTATATATGAGGCAAAGGAGGACATTTCCAAGTCTGAATCATGGGGCATGACCCTGTTGAGACAGAAGCCCAGACTGAATGGCTAACGGTATACTTGCTCAATGACTTCTTTGCAGGTTTGTTCTGACTGCTTTTTTTTATTTCCCCTCCCCGCTTTCCACCATCCTTCAAGGCCCTCAGCCCCCAACCTCTCCAGGTCCCTTCAACAGTCATGCCTGGACTATGATGGAACAGCAAAGACCCTGGCAGCTTCATCCCCCGAGGAATGAGACCATCATAAGACCAAGGATTTCCATGGCCAAGGCTGGCCTCATAGGATCTCTGTACTGGAAGCCTACCCTCATCCCTTGCTGGATTTGTCTAATTCTTAAGGCTGCCTCCGCTTCCTGATTTGCATGGAAGCCTCTGTCCTGCTCCAATCCAGACAACTGTACAACCCAGGAGCCAGGGTTCACACTCACCCCTACTTGCAAGCGTGGCTACCACCTAGAAACTCTTGCTGCAATGCCCCCACTCATCAGATGCTCTTGGACCCAGGTCAGACAAAGGTCACCATACTCCTGTGGACACAATATGAAATGATGATCCCTTCCACTCAGGAACCAGGAAGTGTTTTCAGCCTGATCGATGAAAGATCAAGAGAAGAAGCCTATCATATACATGAGTTTTCCAAAATTAAAATGGAGAATAGGGCCTTCGGGAAGGCTGCCTGGATAATTAAAGCATTAATTCAGGCTCTGGTTTGTCTGAGAGCAATGGGCTCCTGAGAGCTCCATTAAATTTCTCCCAATAAGTACTGGTGCCTCTAAGGCAGTCACCTGGCCAGGATGCACAGTCATAAAAGACATCCTTCCTTCCAGTCCCCTACCTGTCGCCTCAGGGAAATATCCAGAGATGATAAAATCAGGGCATTGAGGGTCTACACTCAAAATGTCTCTCTCACAAACTAGGGCTGGATAAGGTCTGGAAAGAACTATTCACCAGGAAACTGAGGTACCAAAAGGGAAGTGACTTGATTGATATCCTGATAGGAGGACATTCCAAATCTGGTCTCCTTCTTTGAACAACTCCAGCAACTTGAGAGTTTGGCCCTGAATTTACCCTGTCTCCATGGTGCAAGATCCTTTTCCCTCATCTCCTAAACAAGACTGCAAATTTCATGTACATTCCTCTCGGTAGCCCCCACCCCACCTCCCCAACCCCAGGCCAGGACACAGTGAGAGCCCCACCACTGCCTGCTCCCTGGAAATCAGGGATTCAAGACCTGTCCGGGTTTGGGTGACTTCCGCAGCTTTGGACATGCCCCAGGGTAGGCCAGTGCCTCCATCCCCACCCAAACAAGGGACAGGTACCCCACCAAGGACCAACTTTATTCCACACTGTGATGTCTCTCTCTACCTTCTAACAATACCCAGCCCAGACCTGCCACAGCCCTGCTCCCTCTGCACCCCAAGTCTAAGGAACAGCACATTCAATCACTGCCCTGCTCTCCCTGCCCATATTCTGAGTTCTCTAGACTTGCCCGTGAGATGAAGAGAAGCAGTGTGACTGTGGAAAGAGCACTGGATGGGGAGCTCTGGACTGAGTCCCGGGCTTAGAGCTGCTCCCCACCCCTGCCTGCCTGGCTCTGGGACCATAGCCATATGGCCTTGTTCACTCACTGCAGGCTCTTGTCTGTTAAATGAGGGTGTCATAGTTCACTGCTGCTCCCTAAGAGCTCACTGGCCTGTACTTTGTCAAGTCTTAAGTAGACATCAATGTCTCTGCGCACAGACGACAGGCAAAGCAGCTGAAAGTACCATGGAGCCTTAAAAGTCTGGGGCATGTAAGAGGAGGAGGAGGAAAATCGGCCCTCTTCCTGGAAATCTGACTTGCGTTCCCCAGAAGAGAATGTGCAGTAAACGCTAGAAGGCACGGAAACCTCCGAGGCAACCCTACGCCCACCTGACACACACCCACACTGCCTCCCCACCGCATGCAGCTTCCCAGGAGCGTGGCAATGGTTCATTAGATCTGCAGCCTGGTGACTCGTATGAAGACTCATCAGGAAGACAATAACAAGCAAGAACTGCCATTAAGCAAACCATACTGGCCCTCTAAGTCAGTTCCCAGGATCACAGATGTTTCCTTTGACTGTGAGAGGAGGGGTGAACTAGATGTGGGGAGCCCACACACAACAGGCACACACATTGGAAGCCCCACGTTATATGTGACCCTTTCTTTCCCCTGGTGACCCACTGTGCCCAAGTAGGACCCTTTGTTCCCATCCAAAGGCCATCAGGTCTGCCTGGACCCCAGATGGTACCTCAGAGGACAGCTCAGTGCCGGGGCACAGCTGGTATTAACACCCCCCCAAAACAAATGACTTCAAGGCACAGGATTGAGTCCGTTGTCAGTGCCAACTGGTCACCTTAAAACTACAAGTCACCGGGTAGAAGGCGGTGAAGAAGGTGGAAAAGATGACCCTGCCCATCTCCTTCCCATACTCCAACCCCCGCAGACTGCCACATCGATGACCAGATGGTGGCGATCCAAAGGAGTGAGCCAGCAGGAAGTCAGCCCATTTCGACAGTGCCCAAGCATCCCCTGCCAGTCACTCAGGCAGGTGACAGCGCACAGCCTAGCTGGCATCCTGGCCCAGCCTAGCCCTGAATAGGCTCTCCAAGGACTGCCTTTGTGTTCCCGGCTGTCAAGGGGAGCTGCCACCTCCGGACTGGCACCCTGAGGGAAGCTGTTGTGTGGTGTCAATAATTAACACTATGAAAAGTGCCTTTTCTGCGTCCAGCTGGGATAGTACTTCTTGATAAGAAGCGAAAATATTTACCATCTCAAAGCCCTTCTGACTAGAATCCCCACAGAGCACAGGAAGGGGGAAAGCCCTTTGTGGTGAAGGGGCCACTCCCAGCCCCACCCCGCGTGCTGTCACCAAATCTGTCACCAGGGAGAGCAGACACAGTCGCTGAGTTCAGACTGCCACTGGCCCCACAAATGACTAAATCAAGCAAAATGAATAAAGGCCTGGGGCTGGAAGACCCAGCATCATGGATGGAGGAGAAACAGGTACAGAAGTAGGGACGGATCCTCTTACCCACTGTCCCTGAACCTGTGAGTCTTTGGTTTGGGGGTCAGAGCTAGAAGGAGGGTTCTGAAGCTTTTTGGATGGGAGCCTTCTGGAAGAGGAAGCCGGTCCACCTGACCATGCAAAAAAGAGCCACATGTGGATTCATGGGCCAAAACACCAAACAACCATCCGGGGAGGGGAGGAAGGAAGAAAAGACAAGGAAGGGAAGAATTCCAAATACATTCTTTTTTTCCTCTTTGTTCTTGTTACATTTTATTGGCATCACCTCGGCTGAGGTCATGATCCTAGGGTCCTGGGATCGAGTCCCCCATCGGGCTCCCTGCTCAGCAGGGAACCTGCTTTTCCCTCCCCGTGCTTGTGTGCGCTCACTCACTCTCTCTCTCTCTCTCTCCCCCCCAGAAATATAAATAAATAAAATCTTTTTTTAAAAAACTACATTTTATGGGCGTCACGCTCATCACTTGGCCCATGCCCTAGAATGTAGACTTTTGGAAAAAGGGGAAGTGCCCTGTTAAGCAAGCTACAATGCAGGGGCAGATCCTGGGGGGATGGGGGGGACAGAACTGCCAGTGTTCCATACCACAAAAACAGGTGCATGAATAGGGGGCAATACTGGGAGTTGGTGGGGAAAAGCAGGAAAAGGTTCGCTAACCTAGGTTTACCACAACCCTGAAAGGAGTGCCTTCTAGAACAAAGGTAAAATCACTAGGACAGATCTGTTACAATTTTCTTTTTCCTCGTATGGGTCAAATACATTCTTGTTTTATTGTTTCTCACACACACACACACACACACACACACACACCCTATTTTCTGTCTCTTCAGCTTGAGAAGATTCTTGGAACTTTCTGGCTCCATGAACAATTGTGCTTTACAGATAATTAGACCAGTCCTAAGAGAAATCAGGTTAGAGCTGAAATAAGCCTTTGAGACAAGCCTGTGGAACTTCTTTTCTGTGACCCTGTGAATGTGCAGGAAGGCAGTGGCCATTCCTCAAAGACAAGGGATCTGAATAAAGGAATTTGGAAGAATCAAGATTTCCTTATTCCTAATTAAGCAATTTCCTATTCCAAATAAAGCAAGCTGGGATTTTCCCATTAAGAGCTGTGGTCCTCCTTGATTAGCCCAGGATATTCAGTCAACCAATATTTCTTGGGTGCCCAACTCTGTTCTCAGCAAGTCTATAAGGAACTCTATATGCTAAGTGCAGGGCAGGCTGCCCTCTGACTGCACTGCCCAGGGTTTGCTTCCATAAAATGTCTTCCATGAGGGTCCAAACAATGGTCCTGTGGCAGGTGGGAATGACAAGCCCTGCCTCCCAGTATGAGAGGCAACCCCGGGAGGCCTGGGGTCAAGTGGGCCCGTCCCTGGCCATGATGCCTGGAATTCCCTCTGCATAAAGGGAGTATGGTCCCAAGAGTCTTCTATTAAAAGCTAATAGAAGGTAAAGGCCCACACCTCAGACTGGCAAACAACTCCCTGTGGGGAGGCATCTTGAGGAAAATGGAACCCTGCCCAGAGAGCTGTAAGGGGGGATTTAGGGAAGGTTTGACTAACTTGCACTAATTAGGGAGAACAGGGACCTACAATAGCACCCCACAGCAGCCACAGTTGGTGACCCCATGGCGGCCCTCTCCCTCTCACCGGGGGCTGCCCGGCGTCTTGGCTGACAGTAAGCAACAAATCAGATCAAGATCCCTGTCTTTCAATCACCTGCTTCTAATGGGGGGTACAGACAAGATCCAAGATTTTTTTTTAAATACAACAAATGGCATTTTAGATGGTGATAGGGGTTAAGGGAAAAAAATAAGGTAAGGAGATATACTGGCGTAATTTTTTAGAAAAGATGACCAAGGAAGATCTTCTAGAAAGAGTCACTTCTGAGTAAAGATCCGAAGGGCATGGAGGATGGAACTATGGAGATAGCCGAGCAGAGGCATTCCAGACAAAGGGAAGAACTGCACAGGTGCTCAGAGACAGCAGATCTGGGAGACAGGTGAGGACACGAGGCGGCTGCTGGCTGGAGCAGACGGAAGGCCAGGGAGAGCTAGGTGATGGGGGCAGGGCAGGCGAGCTCATGGCCGCACTGCCTCTCAGTGCCCCTCCTCCCAGCTCTCCTGCTGTCCCGCTGCCCGCCTGAGCCACACAGGGTTCTCCATTACACACCCTACCAGAGCTTGCCTGGTTTGGGCAAAGCCCCAGGCTTGGCCTTCCACGTCCAACGGCCCGTGTGAAATGTCAGGAACACCAGGTCCTGTGTGGGTGACAGGTGTGAAGAGGAGTTGAGCCTTGCACAGCTGTGCGGCAGGTGAGCTGGCCCTCCGGGCCTGCAGCCCCTCCTCCAGGAGCACTGAGTGGCCCAGGAGCCCACCCCTCCCTCCATCAGACCTGGAAGGTATCGAGAGGGCCCTTGGCTAGGAGGAAGATCTAAGCTCGCAAGTCATCAGACCTTCCTCTTGTTCACTGTAAGAGAGCGACATCACAGAGCTTATCTCTAATACCTTTTCTAGCCCTCGGTGAGCCCCGCCCTCTGCCCATAAACCCTTCCTTGCCAGTGCTCGTCTGTGTCTCCTCCCGGGCCAGGAGCCGGCATGCCAACGGTGGCCCTAAGTCATGTGGTCACTGGCCCAAGGGAGGCTCTGAAGCCAGCAGGCTGTGGGACTTTTATTTTAGGCCCGTGACCTTCCCAGTGGCCTCTCACGGCACTGGCGCTGCCACCCGACCCAGTATGTGGCCACGCTTAACGATGAGGGGAAATGAAGCAATTTCATGTACGCCGGCCCTTCATCAGCCTGCATGTTCAATGCCTAGGCTCACACTGACAGCGAGACGCCAATCCCAGGGTCCGTGGAGCTCTCACGAAAAGGCTTTACAAGAAAATGAGCCACGGGCACTCCAAGGCAATCATCATCAATCAGCACGGCAGGCAACCGCTCGCCCCGCACGGCAGCCTGGCCGCAGCCCGGCGCACTGAGCAGCGAGTCTGCAGTCGGTGCGCCGTCTGAGCGTCCAGGCCGAGGCAGGGGCCTCCCTGCCCAGGCACCTCTGTTCCAGTGGGTAACAGGGAGCTGGCTGACACTAGGACAGCCCCACTCTTGGGTCTGGGTGGCTTTCCGTTTTCTCAAAAGGACAAAAAGGAGCTTATGGATGGCAGGTAGCAGAAGAGGAAGGTAGCATAACCGTAAGAACGGCGCCCATGGCGAGATCCCTAAGCGGACTTGGCCAACATAAACTACAAAGGCAACCAGGGCTCCACCAGCAGCAAGCCCAGAAACCTGACCTCTGTCAGGTCAGGCCCACAAAAGGCCACCCTCCATTGCACACTCTTGCGTGGCTCTTGCTCCACTTAATGACTCCTGTAGAATGCAAGCTAAATGGAAGCGGGGTTCTTGAGCAGGGAAGATACACATAAGGTGATTGGACCGGCCTTGCCAGATGTCTCCAGAGGACAAAGAGCATTTTCAACCACTTAGACCCAGGTGTCCCCCCACCCTGAGGCACTTTGCAGTCATTTTGTCCAGGAGGGCACCAGGAAAGCTGAGCTCTGTTCTCCCCTCTCTTCTTTGCAGCCTCCCCGATAACATCTTTGCCTCCTCCTTGGGGACCTTCCAAAGCCTTAGGCAGAAAAGCACCTGCACTCGCAGAAGACTTTGGGGGACGGCACCAAGCCCCCAGTGTTCTCGCAATAAAGGTCTGCCTTGGAGCCCCAGCCCTTAGCCTCAGACAGGACTCTCGTGAAAGCAGCAATATGGAGTGTGCCTTGGGGTGGAGACAGCCCCAAAGGAAGTTTTGCTGGTGGAAAAGAAAGGCCACGTGCCTGGAATGCAGGCAGGGCAGGGTATGCATTCAATACCTATTTATCAAGAGATGTTTGTTGAGTTTGCCTTCACAGGTATGGTGCAGCTGCTTGGAACACAGCTGTAAACAGGACCCTGTCATTGTCCTCAAACAGCTTGTAGTGGAACCAAAAAGAAAAAGGAGGGGTACGTGCAGAGTAGTAGAAGGACTGCTAACAGAAGAGCGAGGTGAAGTCAGGGTTGGGAGCACACAGGACGGCCCTCACTCAGGCCTGGCGGCTAACAAGCACTGAAAGGCTTCCTAGGGAACAGGTATTTCAGGTAAGATTTGAAGAATGAGCCCCAGGGGCACCTAGGGGGCTCAGTCAGTTAAACATCTGCCTTCAGCTCAGGTCTAGGATCCCGGGGTCCTAGGATTGAGCCCTGCATCAGGCTCCCTGTTCAGCGGGGAAACTGCTTCTCCCTCTCCCTCTGCCTGCTGCTCCCCCCACTTGTGCGCGCGCTCTCTCTCTCTCTCTCACTCACTCACTCTCTCTCTGTGAAAGAGAGAAAGGAAGAAAGAAGAATGAGTCGCAGCCCCCTCATCGCTCGAGTCACCTAGGTGACAGATGAAGGGTGTGGGAAGAAGCTGGAGATAAAGAGGACAACACATGGAAAAGCACACCATCCTTTTATGTGTCCCAAGTGGGGGGACAGAGGAGCAACTGGGGGAGACAAAGCTGGAGAGGCAGGACCCAGCCGGGCACAGGCTTGGGGCAACAATGAGGAATTCGGCCTCTACCCATTCAGCAACAGTCACTCGGGGGATTTTGAAACGAGAAGCATCATCCCAGACTTACTTTTTGGACCTACCACCTAAGCCATGGGGTCAAGAATACAATGAGGCCAGATACCTGGAGCTGACTGGCCAGTTAGGAAGCTGGTGCCTATTGGATTTCTCCACTTAAATGCAGATAAGCATCTTAAGCTTGATAGAACCACAGCAGAATTCTTTATCTCCCCTTCCAGCCTGTCCATCCCAAGCCTTCTCTTTCTCGGTAAGTCGAAGCAGATGCTCAAGCCAAACACACAGGGAGCATCCTGACTGCCGTTTCCCTCACTACCACCACTAACCACACCCAATCCACTGACAAGCCCTGTGGACCTCACCTCTAAAACACGCCCCAAGCCCAATGGATGAGAACCAGCACATCCCAGCGCCCTCACCACTCACCTGGTGTCAACAGTCACCTGTGACAGTCCTCCCTCCACTCTTTTCTCCCCTCAACCCACTTGCCACATGGCAGCCAAAGAAGGTTTCTACATATTTTGATTATGAAACATAACACACACGTACAACGGCACAAAAAACAAATGTATGACTCAACGGTTTATCACAAAGTAAACAGACATGTAATCATCCCCAAGGTTAAGGATAAAACATTACCGGTTCCACACCTTGAAGCCCTCCTTGTCCTCTTTCCCTATCACTGCTCCTCCTTCCCTGCCCAAAACCATCCTGGCTTGTAAGGTGATCACTTCTTTGACTTTCCTCACAGTTTATTATCTAAGCATGAATATCTAAAAGCTACCGTTCAGATCTTGGCTGATGTTTGAACTCCATGTAAATGGAATCATACTCCATGTGTTATTTTTTATGGGACTCCTTAAATTGGCATTATATTTATGAGAGTCATCCGTGTTATATAGGTAGCTCTAGTTGCTCACTTTTATTGTTTTATGGAATATTTATTCATCCTACAATTGATGGGTATTTGGATTTCTTCTGGGGGTCTTTTGGGGGGATCTGATTTTTTTTTTAAGATTTAATTTTGAGAGAGAGGGAGAGAGAGCAGAGGGTGCAGAGGGAGAGAAACTGAAGCAGACTCCCCACTGAGTGCGGAGGCTGCCTCGGGACTCGATTTCACAACTCTTGAGACAATGACCTGAGCCAAAACCAAGAGTCAGATGCTCAACTGACTGAGCCACCAGGGTGCCCCCCCTGTTTCTTTTTTAATTGAAGTATAGTTGACACACAATGTTATATTAGTTTCAGGTGTACAACACAGTGATTCAACCACTCTATATGCTATGCTGTGCTCCCCGCAAGTGTAGCTACTGCCTGTCAGCATACAAGGCTATTACAACACCACCAACTACATTCCCTATGCTGTACCTTTTATTCCCGCGACTTATTTGTTCCATAACTGGAAGCCTGTATCGCCTACTCCCCTTCACCCAATGGAATCCTTCTAGTTTTTCAGCTAATACGAATAATGTTGCCATGAACAATTTGACACTGTCTCTTGGTGCCAGAATATTCTTAAAACATGAATCAGACCACATTACTCCATTGTTTAAAACTCTCCAAAATCTTCCTGCCATACTTAAAATCCAAATTCCTTATCAGGGCTTTTAAAGCCTTCCCTCTCTGATGTCCTCTTCTCTCTCTCTCATCCTTGCTCACCATGTTCCTTCCTCATCAGTCTTTCTATTGCTGGAACACACTACACTTGCATCTACCTCCGGGCCTTTACACTTGCTCTTCCTTCTGCCTGAACGCAGATCTTGGAAAAGCCAGCTTCTTCTCATTCAAGTTTTGAGGCAAATAGTCAAATATCAACTCTTCAGACAACTCCTTTGACCACCTAATTTGGAAGAGACCCCCAAAAAGCGCCCTCTCTCTCTCTCTCTCTCCCTCGCATCCCCTTGTTTTATTTTCCTAACGGTACTCCTTGCTAGGGAAAGCCATCTTATCTAAATGTCTGGTTAGCTGCTTATTGTATATCTCTTCCAACCTCCCTGAGCTCAGGGCACTGTCTCATTGGCTGCTGTATCCTCTGCATTTAGAACCGTGTCTGACATACAGTAAACATTCAATAAAAGCTTGTGGGATGAATGAATGAACAATGAATGAATGAACGCTCCAGGAAAGGTGTCTGCATGACCAAATCTAGTAGTTAGAGGAAGGAAGCAGAGTAGAGAGCAATGAATACTTCTGAGAACAATGAAGGAAGAATAAAAAAAGGAAGGAAGGCAGGAGGTTAACAATGACTGAAACTCTGCTCCGTGCCCCGAGGCTGAGGATTATCCCCCTGGCCCCTGCAGGTCTGATCGCTGGCAAACTGGAGAGTCCGTTGCAGTCTAGCTGATCCTACAGCCTGGGAGAAGGTTCTTTGCAAGGAAGGGAACACTGAACCTCTTTCAGAGCCTAAGCCAAACCCTTAAAAGTAGGAGGAAAAGTGAGGCTGCTTTAATCCTCGTCTAGACAAGAAGAGAGGAAGGTGGGAGTGTTTCATTATTCTGAGAAGTTAAGGCAGCAGAATGAGACAGTTTAGGCTGCCAGCCTGCCAGTGCAACCTCTGGAAATGACAAACCTTCCCAACTACTGCCTTAGTAAACATCGAGAGAGCAGCAAAAGCCCTCAGCGGACCCCCACATCTCTCGGCTAGGCTGTGGGCTATGCTCCAAGCAGCCTTCGGCCCATCCCCGCACACATGCAGAGCAGCAAGCTGCGGACTCCGGGGAGAAAGGACTGCAATGGGGAGCAATCCTGGAAGAAGAGATAGAAAGGCTCCCCTGGAGATGGGATAAGAGTGTGGGATCTGGGGAAAGGAGAGTGATGATAAGAACCTGGACTGGAAGACAGAGAGGACGGAGTTCTGCCCAGCCCATCTCTACTTCTGAGGTCTCGGGTGGGCTTCTCAATTTGCCCAAGCAGAAATTTAATTTCTCCTTAAAACGCACATGAATAAATACCCTCAGAAATCTGCCCAAGGCTGTTGTGAGGATTACACAAAATGACATATATGAAAGAGGTTTGGAGGAAAACAGAAGATGATGGTAATGAGCCTGACACAGACCCATTACTCAGAAAGTAAAACAGACAGTAAACCACTGACCAAATTTGGAATAAGTGGCAATGTTTGGGAGGATTTTTTTTTCTTTAGAAACAATGTAGCACCCCAGGTCTGAGCTGAATATTGAATAAATAGCGTTGGGACAATTACATAAACATACAGAATTGTCACTTCTAGTGACAATGTTCCAAACAGCACACTGAGACCTAGAGTAAGTAAGAGTATGGATCCTTACAATAACAAATGAAAACAAAACTAAAACCCTAGGAATTAATCTAATAATAAGTATGCAAGATGGCGAAGAAATGTTTAACACTATTTAAGGACACAAGAAATGGAACAATTGGACAAATGGAAAGTCACACCATGTTCATGGATTAAAAAAATTTAACTTCACAAAGACGTAATTCTCCCAAAAGTTGATTTATAAACTGAATGTATTCTCAACAAAATTAGCAATAAATTCTGGGTAGATAAGAGTTAGGTAAATTTAATCTAAAATTCATATAGGACAACATACTCATATAACAATAATTTCCAAAAAATGTTATAAAAGAAATGTTATGAGAGAAAACTAGCCCTACCACACATTAAGGCATATTATAAAACTGCATTAATTAAAACATGCATCATAGCATATAACTGGACAAATGAACCAACAGAAAAGAATAAGAAATGCAGAACGAGAACCAAAAACCTATGAGAAATACTGCATTTTAGATCACTGAGGAAGAGCTGAATATTGAATAAATAGCATTGGGACAATTACCTAAACATACAGAAAAAATTACATAGAATCCCTCCCTCAATTCTTATACTAAAATGAACTATTGATGAATCAAAGATCTAAATGAAACCATAAAAATTCTAGGGGTGCCTGGGTGGCTCAATGGGTTAAAGTCTCTGCCTTCAGCTCTGGTCATGATCTCAGGGTCCTGGGATTGAGCCCCGCATCAGGCTCTGGGCTCAACAGGGAGCTTGCTTCCCCCCGCCCCCTGCCTGCCTCTGCCTACTTGTGATCTCTCTCCTCTCTGTCAAATAAATAAATAAAATCTTTAAAAAAAGAAAGAAACCATAAAAATTCTAAAAATAAAAAAAGTATAATTTTTGTAGTTGTGAAGGCCTTTGTTAGCATAATACAAAACCAAAATGCAGTAATAAAAAGACTGATGCATTCAGGTAGATAAAAATGTAAAAACTGTCATAAAAACATAACTTCAAAAGGCAAATTAGAAATTAGGAAAATATTTTCTGCATCCATAATAAAGATAAAGGACAAGTTCTCATAATATATAAAGAACTTCTACAAATCAATGAAAAAATATATAAAGGACATGAACAATCAACTCACAGAAAAGGAAATAACAATAATTCTAATTTATTTGAAAAGATGTTTAATCTCACAATAAGAGAAATACACATTGAAACTTGGAGATACCAAGTGTTATCTTTTAGATAATCTTTTAGATAATCTTTAATCTTTTAGATAATCAGTGACCAAAAAGCTTCATGCACACTCTGTTGGCAAAAATGCAAGGAAACAGGCGTTGTACCAGTAGATTGATAAATTGGTACAACTTCCATGGAAGGTAATTGGAACTATATTGCAAAATTTTAAACTCACTCTTTGGCTCCACAATTCTACTTTTAGGAAATTTCCTATCGCATATATTTCCATGTGTGCAAATGGCATCTTTATATGTTTATTCATTGAAGCATTAATAAAATAGCAATAAATAAATAGCAAAAAACTTGAATAGACATTTCTCCAAAGAAGATACGCAAACGACCAATAAGCACATGAAGATACTCAACATCACTAATCATGAGGGAAATGTGAATCAAAACCACAATGAGATACCATTTCATACCCATTAGGATGATCAATAAACAAACAAATACATAGGTGAGGATGTGGAGACCTTGGAGCCCTCGTACATTGCCAGTGGGAATGTAAAATGGTGCAGCCACTGTGGAAAACAGTATGAGAGCTCCTCAAAACAATTAAACATAGAATTGCCATAGAATTCAGCAATTCTCCTTCTGGGTATATACCCAAAAGAACTGAAGCTGAGACTCAAACAGATATTTATACTTCCCCATTCTTAGCAGTATCATTCACAGTAGCTGAGAAGGGGAAGCCATCCAAACGTCCATCAATAGATAAGTGCATCAACAAAATACTGAATATACGTACAATATTATTCGGTCTTACAAAGGAGGGAAATCCTGACTCGTGCTACAGTATGGGTAAACCTTAAAGGCATTATGCTAAGTAAGCCAGTCACAAAAGCACAAGTCTCATGAATTCACTCGTGTGAGGTACCTCATGTGGTCAGATCCGTAGGGACAGAAATTAGAATGGCAGTTGCCAGGGCTGGGGGAGGGAGAAGAATGGGGAGTTACTGTTTAATGGGAATGGAGTTCAACAATGGGAAAGATGAAAAAGCTCTAGAGGACCTTATGATTGCACAACAGCGTAAATGCACTGAACGTCCCTAAACTGCACACTTCAATATGGGTAACACAGTAAATCTTAGGGGATATGTATTTTACCATAATAAAAAAATAAAGAGAAAGAAATAAACCTTAAATAATATACAAAAAAGAGGATGGATTCTAGTGTCAGCTCTCCTGGGTTCGAATCCTCCCATTCACAGCTCTGTCACCTCAGCTTAACGCACTTGGCTAGGGTACTTAGCCTTCCTTCACCTCAGTTTCCTCAGCCATAAAATGATAATGGTAGCACTCCCTACTATGTTGGGTTGGTTCGAGGAACACAAAGGGCTTAGAGTAGTACCTGCCACATTGTAAGTGCTTCCTAAGTAGTGGTTCCTCACTATTATCTTTAACAAATATTTATTGAGTACCTATTATATTCAGGCACAAGGCCAAGTACTGGGAATACAGAAATCAATAGGATGGGTTCCTGCCTTTAAGAGCCTCACCACTGAGCAAACGGGATCTTAACTGATGCTACCTTCACTCAAGTCCTCGCCTTAGGAGTAAGCATTGAAAGAGTCATTATGGTAGTAACCTCCAAGGAGGTACACGGGAGACTCAATTAGGTTGAAGGTCTAAATTGTTTTCTACTGATTAGACCTATCTGAAAATAGAATGGGCTGTTTTTAAAAGTAGTGAGTAGACCGGGTAGCTACTTATCAAACACGTTGCAGAAGAGATTCAGGGGGTTAAACTAGGTGACCACTAGGGCCCATCTGGTTCAGTCTGTGATGCTATAAGGTGAGGGCCAACGACCGGACCATGAGCAGCTTGGCTGGAGAAAGCCTCCAGGTATCAGCCTTCATGACATCATCCAACTTCGCCCCAGCAGGGACCAGAGGCCTCCATATGTCCAGTGTGGACTCAGATGCAAAATGACAGACACGATTTTCACATAGATGAGTGGAGAGGAACCAAGGCACGATCATCCCCAGGAGACAGACAGAAGGGCAGAAAGTCCCTAAGAGGGGGCCTCCACAGCTTTTTTCTGGGCCAGCGTAAGCTCCAGCATCTAGGCCTTGGAATAAAAACTGTGACACAGATTTCATGAGTGAAGACCTAGAAGAAAACCCCCCAAAGCTGGCTGTGAATCCAAAGAGGGTACCTCTGCATAAGCCCCAGGCTCTGGGAACCACAGCTAATCCAGCAATCCAGAGGATTCTAAGAGTTATTTTTTAAGAAAAGGGGAAAAGGTCACCTTAATAGCTGCAGAAGAGTACCCAAAGCAGAGGAAACAGCAAGTAAGGTCCGGCATGCTTCCTTAGACAGCCACGTGGAAATGTCTCATGGGCAACGTAGCATTCAGAGAGAAGGCCAGGCTAGAGCTATATATTGAATATCCTAGCAAATATAATACTTAATATACATACGTGTGTAGCTATATGCTTATATATTTAGAAGTCATCTGCAGATAGGGTCCTAGATAAGAGATTAGAGAAAAAGAAGAGGTCTGAGGACTGAGCCTAGGGTACTCAGCACTCCAAGTTGGCTGGCGAGGAGAAATTAACAAAGCCCCTGAGAAGGAATGACCAATAACACGGAAAGAACACTGGAAGAGGACATCCTGAATGCCAAGTGACGCATTTCAAGAAAGGAGTAATCAGCTATGTCAGGTCAAGTATCTCCAGATAAGAACTGAAAATTAATCACTGGATGTAGCAAGAGGATAGCCACTGATGATCCTAGAACAATTTTGGTGGAGTAGGGACAAAGGGAAGCCTCATCAAAGAAGGGTCAAAAAGAACAGAGGGAGACAAATAGTGCAGAGAAAATCTCTCTCTAAAAGTTACTCTAGGGGGGGCCTGGGTGGCTCAGTCGTTGGGCGGCTACCTTCGGCTCAGGTCATGATCCTAGGGTCCTAGGATGGAGCCCCTCATCGGGCTCCCTGCTTGGCAGGAAGCCTGCTTCTTCCGTTACCACTCCCTCTGCTTGTGCTCCCTCTCTCGCTGTGTTTCTCTCTGTAAAAATAAATAAAATCTTAAAAAAAAAAAAAAAAAAAGTTACTCCAGGGCGCCTGGGTGGCTCAGTGGGTTAAAGCCTCTGCCTTCAGCTCAGATCATGATCTCAGGGTCCTGGGATCGAGCCCTGCATCGGGCTTTCTGTTCAGCAGGGAGCCTGCCTCACCCTCTCTCTCTGCCTGCCTCTCTGCCTTCTTGTGATCGCTCTGTCAAATAAATAAATAAAATCTTTAAAAAAAAAGTTACTCCAACCTAATAAATGAAGAAGGAATGACAGAATCCGAATATCAACACCTTGCAGGCCCCTAATGAAACAAACAGTCCAGACAAGGGTCAGCAACCCACAGACCTTGGGCTGTATCTGGCCTGCTCGCTTCTGCATATAAAGTTTTATTGGAACTCATACATGCCCATTCACGTGCGCATTGTCCACAGCTGCTGCCGAACTATGGTGGCAGTTTTGAGAAGCTCTGATTGAGATTTACTGTCTGGCCTTCATAGAGAAAGTCTGCCAACCCTAATGTAGGTAACAATCTTCGGTGGCTGCTGACATCATGAGAAGAGAAACAACCAGACATTACATGCCTCTGATAGAAGTACACACCACTCCCTAGGATGTCTACTTACAAAACAATAGAAAATCAAATCTGAATCGGATGGAACCAAGTACCAGTTTAGAGGAAACCCAGGGAACAAAAACATTCAACGACACAATGGAGATGCAACCAGCCAAATCCAAAGTATGGGAAAATCTACCGAAAAAAACACCCTGGTTTCGTCAACCAACAAATTCTAAGGCCAAAAACAAAGCAGGGGAAGAAACCTACAGATTCTGACTCAAGAAACCTCTCGATCAAATACAATGCGTGGCCTTTATTTGAATTCTGATTCAAACTGTTAAAAAATAAAACATAATAAGATACAACGGGGGAAATTCAAATACTAACTAGATACCTAGAAGTACAAAGAAATCATTATTTTAAAGGAGTATAATAATGCTATTATGGTTATTTTTCTAGTCCATTATCTTTTGGAGACTGGTACCTAAATATTTGCTTCAAAATAACCCAGTGGGAGGTAAAGTAATGAGATTTAGGTGAAAAAAATTGGTCAGGAGTCAATAATTATTGAAGTCGGGTGGTGAATATTTGAGGGTTCATTATACTATTCTCTCTACTTTAGTATATGTTTGAAAATTCCCACAATAAAAAGCTAATTTCAAAAGAAGAGCATACACTTATAGTAATGAACACTGATTATACAGAATTGTTGAATCTCTACATCGTACACCTGAAACTAATACACTGTATGCTAATTATACTTCAATTTAAAAAAAAAAACAAAAAAAGAGGAGAAGAAGGAGGAGGAAGAAGAGGAAAAGAAGAAAATAAAGTGAGAGAACTTGGACTCAACAAGTACAAGCAACTCTCTGGAAGGAATCATACTGTACTGAGAAGAGAAATGGAGCCCTTTCTGGGGGGAGGAAAGAGGAGTTTTAAAAACACAGTCTTTTCCAGCACACTGGCCCTTCACAGCCCCTGCAGCTGCCATGGGAGCTCTTCCTGCTTCTCCTGGCTGCTGTCCTCAATCACGTATTTGGTGTCTTAAACTTCCCACTCCCAGCCTCCAGGTAGCCGGACGCAAGGTGTAGTCTCTGTCCTTCAAGCTGCACAGCCACGTCCTGCAGCTGAAAGGTTAACCAAAAAAGACAAGAAGTATGGGAGCAGGGAGCACAGAGGAGGGGAGGGCCCTAATGATATTGGGGTTCACAGCAGTGATGGAAATCAGGGCACCTGGGAGAGACGCCAAATGCTTCCCAGAAGAGGCAAGACTCTGGAAAATGGTAGAGACCAAGGCATTTTAGGAAGGGAAGTAATGGCAAAGGCTAGGGCCCAAGGGGAAGCCCCGTCCACAGGTTGTTTACAGAGTTCCTGTTGGAGGGAAGGGGGCTGAGAAGTGATGTCATCCATCCTCCAGGCCTCCCTGCTCTGTGGCTATGGATCGCTTCCCGTGGGCCAGCCTTCTGGACGGCGTCGGGCCCCCAGTTGCAGAAGGGAGCCCCGGCCCTGTGAAGTGCAGGGAGGGTGAGCTTGCATGCTGAGGAAGGAAACGTCTCTGCAGGAGTCCAGCACACCAGAAGCTCTGGCGAGGGCAAGCCCCAGATCTGCCCCTCCGCCTGGCATCTCTGTCCTCTGAGCTCTGCCCAGTCCCCCGGGGCTGATTCATGATGCTAAGAATATTCTCAACCTGGGGTGATCCACCCAGGCTCCAAGGGGGAAGTGCTTCATGAGGTTCTGGGGTCCCCTGATATTAGAGGAATATTTGGGATGTACATTTCACCAGGTTGAGTCCACAGTCTTCATCAAATTTGCAAAGGATCCCAGGAGCCCAAAGCTTAAGAATCACTGTACTACAGGTTTAATCATCTTTTGATGTACAGGACTTGGGGTGAGGTCTGGAATATAATTACATCTCCTCGAGCTCCATCAAAGGGCCTCTGACCACCCCCTTTGGGAGCTGGCTGCTCAGCATAGAGGCATCCTCAGTCTGGTCATGAAAGCGGGGGAGGGAGGGTGATGGCCCCGCAGTAGCCCTAAGAATGTGCCTGGCAGACATGCTAACTACAGGGCATTAATTTACCAAGAGCCCCAGCTTTGGGCTCTAAAATCTGTCACTGCGTTTGCACAGAGGGAGCAGGGCAGGCCCACTAAGGCAGGCCCACTCCTGGGAAACACGAAACACATCTGATGGCTGACTTTGGTCCAAGGGCTTCCCAACAGGCTTGCCGAGCATCCTCGGATTGGACAGTAGGCTGGGACCCTTGCACCCAACCTTCTTTCCCTCTTTCCATCACTCGGGGTCAGATTTGTAGGATGCCCTGGTAGCTCTTCTAGCGTTTCCTGGCTCCCTCCTCATTACCTTCCTGGGTATGTCCCCTCATAAAGTCCTCGCACACTTAATCCCACCTCAGTGTCTGTTTCTTGGAGGTTCGCACACCCCATCTGAGCTTGGCCCTGTGACTTGCTTTAGCCAATGAAACAATAACAAATGTGACACAAGCAGAAGACAAGATCTGGTCAATGATGATGGGTTCGGTCTGGGACAAGGTAAGTCCGAGATACGATGAAGTCATGAAGTGATGACTACTGGAAACGTCCAGTAGTCAGAGGGAAATTCTGGCGTGGAAAACAAATGTGGAGGGCGTCAGTATATGGGTGATGGCTGAAGAAAGGGAGGGGAGGAACTCTCTCTGAGAGAGTGTGTACCATAGAAGTAGAAAGGGCCAGGGTTGGGACAAGGAGGCACCTACATCTAAGGAGCAGTCCCTCAGTTCCCAGCTAGAGGAAGAACCCAGCCAGAGCTAATCAGAGGCCAAATGACCAAGCAGTGAGAGCACCCAGGAAATACCACTGACACCCGACTCACTCCAGATCTCTTCTCAGAAGCCTATTGTAAATGGACAATACGGCCAGGAGCACGAAGGTGTTCGTGGTTAGTAACAGAAGTCTCCAGAAATATCTGCATTTTAAGTAAGCATCTCAACCTCATGGTAATTCTGGCTTGGGAGCCAATCTGGGCTCCACCACCTCCTGTGATCTTGGATTCTGGAGGCTTTTGTTTGCTCCTATAAAACAAGAGTAACAATTCCTAGGGCCTCTGGGCAGCTCAGCCAGATACGCGTCCAACTCTTTCATTGAGGCTCAGGTCATGATCTCAGAGCCCTGAGATAGAGCCTCGTGTCGGGCTCCCCACTTGGCGCAGACTCTGCTTGTCCCTCTCCCTCTGCTCCTTCCCTGTGCCCCATCCCACTCACTCTCTCGCTCTCTCACTCGCTCTCTAATAAATAAATACAATCTTTAGAAAAAATAAAACAAGAATACTAATTCCTGTATCCCCAGTAGGTGTAAGCTGTACCATGTTTCTGGTCCATCCCTTCATCGGTGCCTCCAACAGTGGTTCTCAAACTCGCACATCCACCAGACCCACCTGGAAGGTCTGCCCCACCCCGAGTTTCTGCTTCAGGATGTCTAGGATGATACCGATGCTGCTGGTCCAGGAGCCACACTTTGGGACCCTGAGTTCTCCCTGAAGGACCCCTACCGTGAGTGAATACCCCAGTACTCCAACAGCTGGTCTCGTGGCCCTAGAGATGGGCTGTGGGATTGGACCTCAAGGTTCCAAATGCAGGAAGTGTGATAAAGCAACAGCCAGGTGAGGGACAGGGCCAGGCTCACAGTCCGCTCCCTCAGCTGTCACCCAAGACATCTCAAGGGCTACAGGTGGAGTGATTCATACCTGGGTGTTCAAAGAGCCGTGACTCACTGGGCGCAGCAGTAGGTGGGCCACACTGACTCAGCCCGCAGGGTGGCAGGGAGGGGAGCCGGTCGACAGACACACAGCCGAAAAAAATTAAAAATTAAAAAAATTTAAAATAAAATAAAATAAGAGACACAGCCGACAGTCAGCAGAATGGACTGAAGTCTTTTGGGTGCTTGATGAGCCCGGCTCCGGGGCTGGTGGAAAGCAAAGGCTGCAGAAGGGTGGGCAGATATAGAGGGCAGGAGCGAGCCTATGGCCCCTCTTCCCAATTTCAGAGAAGTCAGCCTCTGCGTTGGGTCAGGAAGACCCTGAAAAGCAAGAAAAGCAACACGGAATCTCCTCGGGAAGTTTACTTGCTCGGTACTTCCCCACCATTCCGGCCCTCTGCCCCATTGATGCCCTTCTCTGAGAGCTGCTCCACTCTCCCCAGGGCAATGTGTACAGAAATCTGCCAGTAGCAGCAAGAGGGAAAGGAATATTCTCTTAACAAAGGCCTGCACAGACACCGTCTTATTTTATTTCTTAAAGATCCCCCCACGAACTCCCCATTTTAGAAGCCTAATTTTTTTTTCCAACCCATATCTACTACGGTGCTAGGTACTGAGATGCAAATATTAATTAATCACAATGCCTGCCCTCAAGGAATTTTGCCTGATGGGATATAAAACATGCGGCATTTATTTTATAGTCTACAAAACACGTTCTTGTGCAATTATACTTGCTCCTCGTAACGGCCACAGAGAATCGGTGACGTGGATCTTATTTCATTTTCTCACCATTCAGATCCTCTGCTTAACTATTACGTCCTCAAAAGGCTTCCCTGACATCCCAATCTTAAGAGCTACTCAGTCACTGCCACGTCACCCTATACTAATTTCCTGAGTGACTGTGAGGAATCACAATCATCTTTTTACAAATGTACTCATCTATTTATCATCTCTCTCTCTGCAATAGAACATAAATTTCACCAAAGTAGGAGCTTGTGCACTGCTGTATTCCCAGCACCCAGATCACTGCCTGGCCCAGAATGGGCACAAGGTCCACATCATTTGCAGAAGGAGGGAGGGTGGGGAGAGAGAGTGGGAAAGGAGAAGGGAAGGGGGAGCAAGCAGGGAGAGGCCGTGATTTCCCCACTGAGAAACAGAGCTGAGGGTCACATTTGAGGCTTTACTCCCCAGCCCAGACTCTTTCTCCCCCACATACCTTGGGGACGGCTCCGGGCCAGTGCCCAGGTTCTCAGGTCGGCAGGCTGACTTTCCTTGCCTGGTTACAGAAGCAGATGTGCCCAGGGCTCCGACTTCAGCCCTGAACAGCTCCTTAAACCAGAGACTGAGATGCAACAAAGAGAGAAGCTGGTTGTTGGATATGTGTTCGCCCATCATCGCAAATCCCTTCACTAAAGAAGGCGTGGTATTGAAGAGGGCACATATTGCATGGAGCACTGGGTGTGGTGCATGAACAATAAATCTTGTAACACTGAAAAAATAAAATAAACATTTTTGGGGAAAAAAAAAAAAAAGAAGGCGTGGAACTCTGCCTATAGTGAGGATCATTATACTCCAGAAAACACCAATCGAGAACCAAGTAAGTCAAGAGATTCAATTTACTCTCTTTTGTGCAGAAATAGAAAATGTTCTTCACCACTTTTTAAATTAAGGAAAAAGAATAAAATTCTTGTTCAGTAAATAGAGAAAACCCAAAAATTCTATTGTATGACACAGGAAGAAGGAGAGAAAAAGAACAAAGCGAGGGGGAGAAAAGGGATGAGAAAATCATGGAACAGTCATCACTCTTAAAATGGGAAAGGATCTCAAGTCAGCACAGGCTCCAGGCCCCCGCACTCTAAGATGGGGTCCTGGGCTTGTGTGTGGGTAACACAGCTGAGGCCCAGGGGTTTAGTGGTTTGTCTGCGGTCGACAGCCAGTGAGGACCCGAGCAAGACCGGATCTGGGGCCACATGGTCAGATAACATATAATTTGGTCAAAGAAATCAAGGTCTTCAAAGTACTATACTGAGAGCTGGAAACCAATTATTTGAGAGTGAGAACCATGTCATCTTCATTTTTCCCACTTCTCCTAGAAAAAGGCCACAAGAATGGGGCTCGTGAGAATGGGGGAACCCCAAAAGACATATGAGAGAAGCATAAACACATACCCCGCCTGCAGGACACAAGAGACAAAGGGCTACCTGGACACTAGGTTGCATTTTTGCAA
Source organism: Procyon lotor (assembly GCA_028646535.1). Classification (NCBI taxonomy): domain Eukaryota; kingdom Metazoa; phylum Chordata; class Mammalia; order Carnivora; family Procyonidae; genus Procyon; species Procyon lotor. The sequence goes on along the minus strand of CM053618.1, from coordinate 34,429,127 downwards.
GAACAGTGATATTTCCACCATTAAAAGTGTCTGCATCCGTGTAGCCCCAGATTCTATTATCCGGGTTAGAAATTGCACGGAACCCTTGGGGATGGATTCGCGGCCCTACCACAAGCTGCGGTGCCAGGGCCGCACCCAAGACAGCACCACGCCTTCCTCCTGCTGCTCCCCAGTTCTCTGCCCTTCCCCAATGCCCACACGGCTGCTGCTACCAAAGCTAACCCCACATTGATAACCTAGGGCATTCTCTCTTTACCCAATCCCAGGCTAGCATTTTTAGGGGGGCAATTCTTTATTCAAGTGTGATCAATGTAGTTATAGAGGCTCTGTGATGCCACATGATGAATCTTTCCAAATAATGCCAACAGGAGTCATATAAATGCACAGGCCTTTTCCTTGGTAAAGCCCAATTCTGTTCTAGAATCTCATTCACTGCAATTCCTCCACACCCATGCATGTAAGCAGACAGCAGAACCGTCTAGAATCCTCATGTCAGAGATGAAAATTAAACCCCTAGCAGAAGTTTTCCAGGTGACAGTGAGAAAGGCACCACACACCATTGCTTCCACCAGGAAGGTGGCTGATGTGCACATAACTAACTCTCTAATAAATGGTTTTGGTCCCAGATGGCTTTATGGTTTGTCATATGTATATTTCGTCCAATGGCCTAGATCCAGGCTCCCCATCACACTGTAAGAGCCATGAGAACAAAGCCTGTGCACCCCCCCTTTTTGTAGACCACCTTCCCCCACTGTCCTATCTCCCATCCCCAGCCCTCCTCCAGTGCTTAGCTCATCATTCAGGGCATATTAAAGATGTCAGTTAGCAGAGTATTATATTTGCTGCTCTTCTCGATTCTCTGTCATTTGTTGGGGATGCAACGTAACACAAGGCAGGAGTAAAGGCTCTCCCATGGCCAGTTAAACCACCTCATTCTTCCAGACACAAACTGGGCAGAGACCTGCCCACAGGAGGCCAAGAGCAGTCACTGTTCCTCCCCAGGATGCCTCTTTCATGGCCCCTCCATCTAACACCCATCCATCAGCCCTAGGTGCCCCCCTAGCTTCACCAAAAGAGGGGAAGAGTGAAGGGCCTAAGATTTGCAGAGCACACAGCACAAGGCCCCCCTGAACTGTGGGATCTTAGACTGTCGAACTGGGACATACCTGGAAGCATCTGCTCAAACTCCACTTTCAGGCAAGGTAAAAGAGGCCCCAGGAGTGAATGACTCGCCCAGGGCCACAAGGCTACTTAATGGAGCTGAGCCCGGGCTAGAAGTCAGGTCTTCCAGGGCAAGGCTCTTACATCTACCCCACCCCACTGATAATGCCCTCTTTCCCTTTAGGCACGCTGCTGTTCTCGTCTGGCTAATTACAGTGCTACAGGGTAAACAGGAATGATGAGCAGGTGGAAACAATGTCTGAGATTATCTACTTGATGGCCTATTTTCACTTATATGATAGACAAAGAATCTGAGGGACCTAGCCCACACACTGCCAGCTGGGTATGGTCAGCTTCCCTTGCTGATCTACAGAATTATTTCTGGGTAAATATTCCCTTGCTAATCTGTAGGATTCCTTCTAGGTAGGCATGCTCTCTCCAAGTCCAGGTCATGGCCAGTCTCTGAAAAAACTGGACTCACTCCACGGTGATCCTGAGAGAGAGATAGGCTTCAACAACCAGGGTGTAGACAGATACTAAAAACCTGACAGTGACCTCTGTCTGCCTTTCCAAGAAAGAATTCTACCACCCCAGGTAATCATGAGCTCACTGGTGTAGGATCCAGGAAAGAGTCCCCTACAGTGGCGGTTTAAGGAGCAGGGCGGGGAATGAGAGACACAAACTTCATGGAGCCCAAGAAAGGGCCATGCTGACAGAAAGGACAGGGGCAGCACGAGTCAAGAACTGGGCAGGCTGGACAAGTGGAGCACCCAACCCACCCCACTCTAGAATTGTCCAGCACCCCCAGGACCCCAAACATTGTGAGCCAAACACTGACTACGTCAACTTCAGCACAACAAAGCATCACTGCACGAGGGAAGTCAGAGGGCCTTGCGTTTGAATCTCAGCTCTTCCGTCTGCTATCTGGGTGAACTTGAGCAAGTTACTAACTTTTCTGAGCTTCAGTTTCCTTATCTATTCAATGGGGAAACCTACCCTACAGGGTTGGATAAGGATTATTTACGATGAAGTCTAAAAATTGCTTCGTGCCACATCTGGAAAATAATAAACAATCAATGGTAGCTAAATTTTTGATGCTCTGCAGGGACTTGGCTGCCTGACGGACCCAGGGGCTCCCAGAGGAATGAAGGTATGACTAACAGACACATGCTCTAAGAACCCTCATTGCCCTACACACAAGCCAGGTTATTTCCCTCCAGTTGGATGACTCTTGACCATGAGTTTCTCAGTTTTAAACTAAGACACACATGCCTCACCCCCAGCCAAGAGAGAGCCAAAGAGAAATGACAGCAGTAATCCAATAACTCAACTGTGTGACTGCGAGGGTCACTATATATCACATTGCCATCAACACATTGAATTCCTGGCAGACACTGAATTCCTGGCAGACATTGAATTCCAGGACCACCTCCTGGGAGCCCCAGGCTCATAAATACAACCAAGAATCAGACAGAGCCATAGAGACAGCTCCATGTAAATCACCCTCTGCTCATAATCCCTGTAGTCCGAGCATGAAGTCCCCATTCTGGGAATGGGATATTTTTGGAGGGACTGGTGGAGCTGGAGAAAGAAGAATTCAAGGGAAAGAGATCTGTATTCAGAGCTGGAATCTCAGAGAGAGCTGAAACAAAGTCCATTCGAGATCTGAGTCAAGGAAAATCATGACAGGAAGGAAGATGCAATATCCAAATGATATGAAAGTAACACACGTTGCCTCGTGAACTGTCCCTACCTCTGACCATATAGTCACTCTTAGGGCAATCATTCAGCCTTGTCTGGACAGCCTCTATTGTCTCTATGTAACTATTACTCTCTGTCCACTCTCAAAAGTGTCCTGGCTTGCACAATAAATTACATGATGACCCTTTACTACAAAGTGGTAAAAGAACAAACAACAGCAGCAATAAAACCTCCTCACTGGCCAGAGACTTAGCATGTAGGGGAAAGAAAAAACAGTCGAATGGAATCAAACAGCAAGAAAAGCCTTCTTCTAGGTTCTGGAGGTGGCTGCACAATCATACAAGACATACACATTTGCAGAAGAGGAATTTCTATATTTTCCATTAGTAATTCCTCTTGAAACTATCCACAGGAAGTTTTCCCCTGTCGACTGCCCTAATTTCCAGCTAAGTAAAGAGAGCCTCTTTTCTCTAACACCGATCAATGAAGACAGAGCCATGATTTTTCTTTTCTTTTTTTTTTTTAAGCCATGCTCTTCTTTAAGCATCACAAACATCCTATCCTTTCAGGAAAACGCTTCTTTAGATTGAGCCCTCCTGGCTCCCTCCATCCAACCTTTCTTCTGAGGAAGATGTCTCTGTGACATGGCGCAGCTCTGGGCCCCCCAAGCGTAGGTAAGAATCCACCACCACTGACTCTAAAGGGAAGAGGCAACGAATCATTGCAAGCCCCCAGATGTTGGTCCCCAGCCCACTCACTCAGCCTGAACTACATACCCTGACAGTCACAGTCACAGACCCAGTGTAAGGGAGAACTCCCCCCCCACCCGCCTTGGACAAGTGGACAAACTGTCCCTTCTGTCCCCAGGATTGAGGTGGATGCCTCAGCCTTAGGGGGTTCGGAGGGCATAGTGTTTCCCATCATTCCCAGGCAAGGGCACAAAGCAAAGAGGTGCAAAGAACTGGGAGTTCCATTCCAGGAAAAGGATGCACAACCACTCCCACACTGGGAGACCCGAATTCGGTCAAACAGCAAGTCACTCGAAGTGGCCTGGCTTCTCCGCACTCTCCTCCCCGCGCTGGGTCCAACTGTCAGCCACCTCCCAGGACTGGGTCCACTCCCCACTCGCCCGACCCGCGCCTCCAGACACCCAGCCTACCATTGCTGGGACGCCTCCAAGGGCGCACGCAGCTTCCGTCACAGAAACTTCGCTGAAGCTCGATCCCTGCTCAGCGAGCCGTCCCCTCGAGGGGTCCCTCGTGCAAAACTGCCGGGTGCCCTTCGCTGGCGAAAGGGCGGCGGAGGCCGCGAGGCTCGAAAAGACCCGGCGGCCGGCACCTGCTCCGAGCCCGGCGAAGCTCCCGGGGCGCTCTCGCCGCCGGCTGGGCCAGCGCGCAACCGAGAGCGAGACGGCCGCCGGGGCGCCCGGGAAGGGCGCACCACTCACACCCCGAAATGCCCACCGGACGGCGCGGGGCTTCCTCGCGCGCGGGAGATCGTCACGGAAGTTGCCGGGAGAGGCAATGCTGGCGGAGCGCCGGATTCCGAGAAGGTGTGGGCACACGAGGAATCCCCGCCGTCCATCAGCCCCCCAACAGGTAGCAGCGCCGGGATCGAGGCGCGGCACCCGCCGCCGGGGAGGACAGCGCAGGGCCGCCGGCAGCAGCGGGCACCCGCACGGACTGCGGTGTCGGGCGGCGGCCAGACCCCTGGCTTACCTGGAATTCACGCAGGGTCCCGCGCTCGGCTGAATGGGGAGGGCGTGCTAGGATTCCCGAGACATCCCTGAATTGTTTTAAAAGAGCAAAAGGGTGGGGGGAGGGGAACGGAGAGAGAGGAGAGGAAAGATGGGGAGGCTGAAGGGGGATGAAGGAGCAACCCAAAGAAGAGGGAAGGAAGCCAGGAGGAGGTCAGAGGGAGAAGCGGAAAATAAAATAAATAAAACAGAAGGAAGACAGTTAAAAAGGAAAAAAAAATCTGCCTCCTGCCCACACAGTGGAAAAGAAATTTCTGACAGTCAGCAAGACAACTCGCACACATGCCCCCCCAGAGAGGGCAGACCGGGGAATAACAAAGGAGCAGGGCGGCCTGGAGCCGGCTCCCGGGGAAGCGGCGGCGGTCCCGGCACGGGCAGCGCGCGCCGGTCGGCGAAGGAGCGGGCGGGGAGGCGCGGGGACGGCACGCGGCGGGCGCGCGCACTCCCCGGGCTGCGGGCAGGGCGGGGCGGGGCGGGGCGGGGCGGGGCGGGGCCGGGGGAGGCACGCGGGGCTCGGGGTAGTAAACGGGCCTGGGGGCGAGGAATTCAGGTCAGGCTTCCTGCGGAAAAGTTCAGCGACCTCGAACTTCCCCGGGCGATTCCTCTCCAGATCACTGTCCCGGTTTGCGGGCGGGAGCGACGCCTCCCGAGGTCCTGCTCCCGAGCCTCACTCAGGCTCCGGGCTCCAGGGTGTCAGCCGCTGGCCTCGCCGTCGTCGGGCAAAGGGCGGCAGTGAGGCGACGGCATGATTATATCTAAAGAGAAACAAGCGAATTGGGGGCTTTAAGGAGTCAGGCAGAGAGGGAAGTGGAGGGGGAACCAGTCCCTGAGCCAGATGCTCCCCAAGGACAGGGGACCCCAGACACGGTGAGGAGTCTCTGCCTCCTCTGGAAGGGGCAGTTAAGGAACACACAACAGGAACAGCCCTAAAAACCGAGTCAAACTGTCATTTTGAAGGCTTCTCTCAGAGGGCTGCCTCTTCCCCCATTTCTCTGGCTCTTTGCATATCTTGCCTCAAGAATCACAGAAATGCCTCCCAGAGCCATTGCTGGTGAAGACCTTGGGCTCCACCAGCTCATATCTTCAGTCCAAGTGGGTCCCCAGAGGGGCTTTGCCAGCTGGCTCTAAGCAGATGCCCACCCTCCACCAAAAGTTCAGAATCAGAGCACAGAAAGGTCCCAGAGAGCGAGGAGGAGGCAGGAGAATTGAGGAAGAACCAGGAGGGGGGTGGAACGGGAGGGTTCTCTCTCTCAGGGCTCTTGTTTTTAGGCCTGGCCTTGGCAAGGTTGGGGCAAATCCCCTGAAGGCTTGGTTTGGGGGTTGCCAAAGTTGAATGAGGACATGCATCCATTCCCACTTAACTACGGGGCTTCCCCTGGCTGAGAGCAGGGATTCTACTTAGTGAACCTTGCACGGCCTCAGGGGCCTGGCACATCTCAGAACACTTCACTGAAGGGAACTCAGTAGCCACAAGGCACATGATTCCTGTCCCTCTCCTCTCCTTTCTGGGTAGGGGAAGGAAGTGTGAAGACCAAAGGCTGGACCACCTCCCTGGCTAGTTCTCACTCCCTCCCCCACTCTCTGAAGGTCTGTTTGGGAGGGTCACTCTGTGAGGACCCAGGACTTTGAACCCTGGTTCAAGTAAGTTGTGAAAATTATCACCAACGCTGAAAAGGAAGAGAGTCTGGTGTCTAGGAACTAGACTTTTGGAAAGCCAGGAATTTAGCTCTGACATTTAAAACTGCTCATGCTGGGCATTAGAAAAAGAAAAAAAATCGGGGCAACACATCAGTGGTTTCAAGGCTGATCTGATTTTGAGAAAGTCTTACACATCTAATTTCCCCTATTAAAAATTTTATTTTGGGGGCACCTGCGTGGCTCAGTCAGGTAAGCCTCTGACTCTTGATTTCAGCTCAGTTCTTGATCTCAGGGTTGTGAGATCGAGCCCCGCCTTGGGCTCTGTTCTCACTGGGGCGTCTGCTAGAGATTCTCTCCCTCTCCCTCTGCCCTTCCACTTGTGTGCTCTCTTTCTCGCTCTCTATCCCTCAAATAAATAAATCTTTTAAAACAAACAAAAACAACACCCAAAACAATTTTTATTTTCTTTTTCAGTTCTAGCATCAAAGTGCAGTGCGAGCCCCTCTTATGGAGGAGATCTTGGGCCCTGCACAAAGGAAGGTCAGAATCCTAGGGCCTGGGGGAGTCAGCAGCCCTCCTGTCAAGGGAGAAAAAACACAAAGTGGAGAGGGAGAGAGATTTTCCCATTCTGGGGAATTAACCTCAGAATCTACTGAATCTGTTAGAGGGACGGGGCATGACTCCATGAACTCCAAAACGTACTCTTCATGACCCCCACTCCACCCCGGCGTAGGCATACAGAGAGGGCAATTGCCAGCCACTGAGGCCCTTCTTCCACAAGTCCTGAAGCAGGAACATTGACACTACAATGTTTGGGTTTCTTTTTGTAATGAAAAAGTTTAAAGAGCTGGGATACCAGAAGGCTGATGGTTTTCCTGGCTGGGCATCTCCTTAAGAGAAGAGCACCCATACTCACCCGCCCCCCCATCATCAAAACAAACAACAGTTGTGCCCACAAACAAGATTCTCCTGGACGGCCCCTTCATACGACTGGGGTAAGGCCATGCCCACCAACTGGATGGTTCCCTAACAGATTGACTGAACCTCTCCAAGGAGGCATCACAAACCCAGATGCCCAAGGATGACCCCTTGGACACACCTGCCATTTTATTTCTTGCCTCTCTGGCTACAAGTAACAACTAATTAGAACAATATGGTGTCACTTAAGACATAACAAAAATATTGGCTTTGGTTTTTATCCCATTTGAATGAGCGATGGCTGTTGCGAAGCGCCTTTTGCTCTCGGCAGAGCAGGTGGGGGAAGTAGTCTGGGAAGCAGGGATGCAGTTCGGCACACAGAGCATGTCTCCCTTGGACTCCTCACCCCGGCAGAGGCACCTCCTCCCCGCTCCCAAGCCTCTGTGCTAGCCAGCAGGGGGAAAGGGTTCAGTGCTCGGAGACTCACCGTCCTCTCTCAGAGCCAGACCACCAAGAGAGCACCTAGGGCAGCCCCGGGCACAAACCCATGCCCCATACTGCGCCCCCTAATGGTACTTCACACTGGGACCTTGGCTTCAAAGAAAAGACCCTGGTTTAATAATTCACCCTGCTTGAATGCCATTTGGTAGCTATGGCAACCAGCTCCCTGACATCTAGTTGTAGGCAGGATGTGGATGGAAGGAAAAAGAGGGAGAGAAGAAGGTAAAGGAAAAAGGAAAGGAGAGAAACCTAGCTCAGATTTCATTTAAACTTTCCCTGCATTCACTCCGGTGGTCCAGGCAGTGTGACACCGGTGAATATCGTCTCTCTGTGCCTCTCCCTGACTCTCTTACCTCCATCTCTGACTTCCCTTTCCCCCCATCTTATCCCTCTCTAGCTCTTCCTCTCTCAAACCTACTGGAGCAGAGAGACTGACTCAACATTAGACTAAATACCTTCGTGACTCTGGCAAATGACTTTCTTTGCCTCAGTTTCCTTATCTGTAAAATGAGGGCCTCGTGGACATTCACTAGGGTTCCTTCCAGCTCTAACAATCCATGGGGCTCGGGACCTCCCTCTGTCTCTGTCATCTGTCCACCTGTCTCTGTATCTCCATCTCTTTGCCTCTTTGTTTCCAATGCCTCTCTCTCTCTTCCCCAACACATTTTTCTCTCTCAAGAATACTATTTGCCATGAGGTTTCACCTGTGAAGCAGTTCTTTTGTTTATTAAATTATTTCATTCCGTCTTGCTTGAAAGGGTACCGTCACCCCCTTTTGCCTAGCTAACTTTCCCCCATCCTTCGGGGGGCAGATCAGACATCAGCCTCTCAAAGAAACCTCCCTGCTGCCTTATCCATGCTCTGGGTTAGCCCCTGTCGTACCCCAGCTCATCACTGCTGGGCGGGAGGCTGCTACTTCGACACGGGTGAGCTCACTAAGGGTCAAAATAGTGCCTCCTTCATTGCTCTATCCCCAGTGGCTGCTACTTGGAAGGCATTTAACAAGTAGTGTTGGGAAGACCGGATTAAAAAAAAAACCTCAAACCACAGGTTTCTGAATCATTGGCTGTGAGAGACTCAACATGCACCCCAAAAAGGACACAGGGTGAAAAAGCCAGAGGGGGAGTCCACTCAAGTCCCAGCTTCCCCTGCACCACCAGAGATGGGGTGAAGGAGACCTCCTTCTCAAACTGTTTTGATGGGGTGGTGAGCCACCAGCAATGGGCTTTTTCAGGCACTTTGGTGGTGGTGGGGGGGTGCTCCATTAGGGAAAGAGCTCCTGGAGGGACTGAAATGGGCTCCAGCAGGAGTGCGGCAAGTGAACCACGGCAAGGAGGTGGTTCCCTTCAGCCCATCTCTGAGGGGGGCCGTGTGCCACCATTTGGGCAAACTCAACAAGTAACCCAACCCGTGCAGGAACAGAAGTTCCCTCCAAGGTGTTAGAGCTTCCAGCAACTGCCTGACATCAGATATCTTGTAGCCTTTTAGCCTGACTCCTTTCTCCGGGGAGCGGGGCCCGGGGAAAGCAGACAGAGGTTGAGACGGGACCATCAGAGGCACGTGGGCCACGGGCTGAGGATTCAGGGAGGAGATGGCCAGTGTTTCCGGCCCCTGCTGGGAGATGCCAGCGTGGATTTCTGTCATCCAGGAAGAGGCTGTTTTCAAAGGAGAAAAGAAAATATTCTTTTGATAGTCATTTCTTGACAGACAAGCAAGACCTCTCCATTAGGGAGCCCTTAACTATCAATGTGAATGAGAGGCAAGAATTCAGAAGAAAAGACTTTCTTCTCAGTGCTCCCCAGTGAATTCTTTCATTCATTATGTAAAGAAGAAGGGACAGAGCTGACAAACACACAAACACGCAAGCTCTCACGCTTGTGTCAGAGCTCCATTAGGTGGAGACAGCCTCAAGCATGGGGGCGAGGCTTTGCACAGTGAGCTGACCTCATTCACAGCTCAGAAACCCGGGTATGCCTCGCTGAAGCCCCAGCCTTCATATCGCTCTTCCCCCAATAATCCCTAATCCAGATGGAGCTGCCTTACCCTCACAGATCTGCCAAGTGACACACAATCTTCTTGATATCATGCACGTACTGAATGACACATTTCATTAGCAGACTTCCATGCGTTCTCCTCCCCACCCTCTCCCCAAGTGCCACATTCTCATACTCCTCCGGCCATAAGCAGGCTAGCCCCAGCTTCCAAAAAAAGGGAAGGTTTAAAGTAGAAAGAACAGAGGGCTAAAAGAGAATAAAGAAAAAACCAGCACATACCCTGGGGGGAAAAAAAAGACACTGTTTCCCAAACCTGAATTTGCATCCACACGAGATTGTTGGAGCAACCCAACATGGATCCATGCTGAGTTTTCCCGTCCCGGGGGAATAATACTTCCCAGCTGGTGAAAAGTCCACCTCCTATACACCTGTGTGCAGTAGAAATCTGATATGGGAAAAATAAGTTAAAAACCTTCCTGTAGGCCCGAAGCATGCCTCTACGGCACCCTCCACTAAACTGAAAAGGCACGTCCTCTCGCCAGCTGCAAGTGCACAACCCAAACAAACCTATGCTCTTTCACCCCCCGAGAGCAGAACCCGAAAGCATGTGGCAGCAAACGCCCATGCTAATTCCATCTGATATACACACACACAAACTGTCAAGGCATCACACAAACACACCCCATGTACAGAATAAGTCAAACATGAGCACATGCATACACAGTCATATGTATACACTGCCTTCCCGGGCCATGCATGTAAGCGTGTGTGTGTGTGTGTGTGTGTGTGTGTGTGTGTGTGTGTGTGTGTGTGTGTTCTGCTTGGAGATGGTGATGCTTTGGCTTATGAGGTTTCCATGGTTACCTTCTGTGAAGGGAACTGGGGTAATTGAACTCTTGGGGTTCACCATTCAACAGATGCAGCTTGCTCACTCCTGCGTGTTCCCTTGCTCACCGGCTTGCTGTGTCTACATTCCAGCACCATCCGTGTTTAGTTACAGTTTCAAGACAAGGAAACTGTAATAGAATCTAACCTTCTTGGGGCTCTGGCTCTACCTCTGAAGGGGGGTATTGAAAACTCTGACTTTCAACATATAGGTTAAAGTATACTTAAAATAAAAGTATCAGACTAAGCAGTGGTCTAGGAGCAGCCAAGGTCATAGACACCCACCCTTTCTCTTCTATGCAAGAAAGACAGCCACTCCAGAATGGGTGAGAAAAGCCATATTTACTAATTCACAAAAAACACTAAGAGAATAACATCTAAGGACCCAGGCCAGAATTATCCACAGGAATGGGGGCAGGGTTCCAACACAGATGTCTTCTTTCCAGAGCCCTTGCCAAGAGGCCCCTCTAAAATGGTTATCTTATATCAATTTGGAGCAAAATAATTTCTCAAGATAGTGTTGGTCTCAGACATGGTTCTATCTATCTATCTATCTATCTATCTATCTATCTATTGGAAACTGCCCAAATTCGATTTTCAAATAAAATATTTCAACACACTTCACATGCTAAGATCTCACTTCTTCCAATGAGTCTAACAAGACAAACAGAACCAGGAGCCTATTGGGAATAATTGTCAGAGACTTCTTCAGACTTTGACGACCTAAAGGAGTAAAGAAAAAACATCATTTCATTGAATCAATGGAGTAACACAATAAGGCTCAATCATGGAAAGGAAGAGGGAAACTCATTTGGTGGTAAATGGAAGCCTAAATTTCCTGTCTCAGTTCAGCCATTAGCCAGCCTGGAGGCCCCAAGCAATGCTCTTAGCTTTCCTCAGCCTCAGCGTCTTATGTTCCTATGATTCCTGGTTTCTAGAGGTCCCGAACAGCTTGCCACATATGGGAGAAACCCTTCGGCCTGATAATTCAGCATGTGATATAGGGCAGAAAGGACCCAGCTCAAGTGCTAAGGCGGCCCTTGAACGGTAAGTAAAGAGAGAAAAGAATACTTTTCCAAATGTCTATACTCTTTTATACTCTCTTATCTCTTCTATCTCTACCTTAAATTTTCTCCTCCTACCCAGTATGGGCATTTTCTATGAATCAGTAGGAGGGAAGAGGAAATTTAAATGTATATGAACACAGTATGCTTTCAATTTGATTCTAACTACTTACAAAGCAAGACATGAAACTGGACACATTCATGGAGAAAAGAACAGGATAGCTAATTAACCAACTGGGAAGAGGAGACCTGGAAGGCAAGCAGCAAAAGTGGAACTATTCCTCCACACAGAAGAGAAAAGCAAGAAGCAATGTAACCATTACCAGCTTCAGTGGCACCCACATTGTCCATCCCCCCGTGTTATGGGCTGAATTGTGTCCCCTCCCCAAATTCACATATTGAAGTTGTAACTCACAGTTCCTCAGAATATGACCGTATTTGGAGAGGGCTGTGTTTTGACCTTTCAAGAGGTCATAAAGGTTACATGAGGTCATTGGGGCAGCCCCTAATCTAATACATCCTTATAAAAAGAAAAATGTCCTTATAAACAGAGAGCAGGACACAGACACACACAGAGGGAAGACCATGTGAGACAAAGGGAGATGGCCTTCTACAAGCCAAGGAGACAGGCTTCAGAAAAAAACAACTCTGCCAACACCTTGATCTCAGACTTCCAGCCTCCCGGACTGTGAGAAAATACATTTCTGTTGTTTAAGCTGCCCAGTCGGTGGTCCTCTGTTACAGCATCCTGAGCAAACTCATACAAGCTGAGTCCAAACAGTAGCAGGTGCACTGAAATGACACAGTGAGGAATGGCTCCCAAATGGCTGTCTAGACAGTAAGCTCTGCAGTCAGACCACCTGCGGGTCCCTGCCCGCTCACTGACCACCAACCAGATAACGTGCGAGCTCTCTATGCCTCAGTTTCCTCCTCTACATAGCTGGATAACAACAACGACGCCTTTCTTATAGGGCAATTGTAAGGATTCTGGGAGATATTCCAGAATTTAGAATCAAGTTCTAAAAACAGTGCCTGGAACATAGAAAATACTCAACAAATATTACTACAAAGACAGCCACACAATTTTTTTAATTGAAGTTTTTGGGGTTTTGTTTTGGTTTTGTGTGTTTGTCTTTCAGAAAGCCGGAATTGAGTCCAGTATCTGGGTTGGTCCAGTCTGAAGACAAGGAAATGGATAAGATAACTAATCAGGCACCTTCCTGGCTCTGAAATCACGCACAAGTCTGAGAAGCAACTTGCTACCTTTCAGGGAAGGCTTCAGACTTAATCCTTAAATCCTACCCATATAGATTACTTTACAAAGGATCAATAAGCCAGAAGTAGCCATAATTTTCCAAAACATCACAGTCTATGAACTATTCCCCGTGGGTGCTCTCAGTCTTCCTCCATAGCACACTCAAGGCTTCTCAGGTTTTCATTTTCCATCCCTGTGAACTCCTTGTCCCCAACAGATCCCTCTAGATCTCTCCACTCCAAGGACAGCTGACCTGATTTATTCTCTGCTGTATCCCTGTGGGATGTTTAGATCAGTGGGGGGTGGGGGGGAGGACTGAGGATTTAACCTAATGATACCAGAATAGCACAAGCAGGTTCATTTCCATGGATCAGGTATGAATGGTGATTATAGAGTCCTGGGAACAGCAGGTGGTGCTCCCAGCAGCCTCCACCTGAGCCTCATGGATGCTCTGACAATGAGTCACCAAATGTCCCCTTTCTCTCCATCACCTGGACCACAGGCCACCCAATTAATTGTCCACTTTGGGGACTTTGATTTAGTTGCTGCTGTTTCTGTTCTGCAATCTCTTTGGTCTCTGCTGCCCTTAGGAAACATGGTAGGAAACCCAGACCTACAGTCCTTGGGACTCTGGGAATACCCAGACTTCCATGGGCCGTATCTTCCTAAGCAAGAATCCAAGGCCAAAGATGCAACATTTAGTTTCACTTCTCCAGGTAATGTGGAAAATGGCACAATGTCCATTCAGAGAACCAAGCAATACCCAAGTTATCAAGGCCCAGAATCCTTGAGCAAAGAGCAAATGAGTCATCAGAGGGAGAGTTGAAAATGTTCTTTCCCCAGGTCTGGAGTGCACACTTCCCTGGAGTCTATCTGACAGCAGGTACATCTAACCAGATGATGCTTCCCTGCTTCCCTGGCTTGGGCCTCTTAAAATATTATTACATGCAAAGACAGCAATTAGAATCTATGGCTTTCCAGGTCCACGGAAGTGAGGGACAGGAGAGGAAGAAAAGAGAAGACAATAAAGACATAAAATCTTTGTACAAGGGAAGACCTCCTTGCTTGTTAATGTACAAGACAAACAGCACCTTGCTTTTCTCACCACGCTGATATCAATAGCATTGACATATTTTCAAAGAGCTTTTATGGGAAGGAAAAAAGGAAAGCACAAATATTTGACAAGTGAATCTTGCTCCTCGTCCACTGGAAACTGGTTCCTGAGACACCCATTTGCTCTTTCTTCCCAGAATATATTTGAATAGGCCAATCATCATAATAGGAAGGTTTGGGCAACTTTCCATCAAATCCTCACCTTGATGGACTTAACTACTCTTAATGCTTTGTACAACTGGAGTCATACAATATTTGCCCTTTATATCTGGCTTACTTCACTTAGCATAATGTCCTCGAGGTTTATTCATGTGTAACATGTATCAGAATTTTCTCCCTTTTTAAGACTAACATTCCAATGTACATATATACCACGTTTTGTTTATCCATTCATCTGGTTATGGGCATTTGAGCTGTTCCCTCCCCACTTTGGCTATTGTGAATGATGATGCCATGAACACTGATTTCAGTCTCTGCTTTTAAATCTTTTGGATGTACACCCAGGAGTGAAATTGCTGGATCCAATGGCAATTCTATGTTTAACTTCTTGAGGACCCACCAAACTATTACCATATTCTCTTTTAAAAGTTTCTCATCTTCAGAAAAACCCTTCCCAGGGACATAAATAACATGATTCCAAGAATACCAAACCAGGTCTGGGGCAGACTGACTTGATGTCCTCAGTCCTTCGCTCCTCCCATGTCCACGCCCTCTGCTGGGTGTGGCCCCTCCCATAAGAAGGCGGGAACTCTTCCCACCAGCCATGTGACTTGCTTTGGCCAATGAGATTCCAGCAGACGTGCTTCTGGCAGGAGCTTAAAATGAGCTCACACCCCAGGGTTGCCTCCCTGCTACCACTGTGAGAACGTGCCTTGCTTGGCCCACTGGTCACAGGAGGAACAGGAGAGTCACGTGATGTGGAGCTAGCCCAGCTTCTGCAACTGGAAGCAAAGCTGGTTTAGCGGATCTGCTGCTTTTTGAGAAGAAACAATTCTGAGTTGGGGGGTAGCTGGCGACTATGTTATTACAGAAGTAGTTGTCATAAGTACAGGCCCATTTATTCCTTATCCTAAATGTAGGTGAGAGTGAAACTTATGTCGAATTGATAATCAGAATAAGAATCTCATTGGCTCCAAGATTTTTTTTTTAATATACCCTAATCTGAATTAAAAGCCAGGCTCTCTAAGACTGCTGGCCAGGTCCTCTTCGTCTGTTCTCCGTCCTCTTGCCTTGTTAGTCCCAAACCCAGCCTGTGAAAGAATCTTAGCGAAGCATGAAATAGAATGTTCTGAATGGAAAGCATCAATCAAGTCACTCTTTAGACGGCTGTGATTCTTTGATGCTACTGTTCAACAGATCTTCACAGATGGCAGGGGGTGGTGGGCTCCTGCCCAAAATGGACCCGACAAGGACCTCAGGAGGCAGTCAGAGCTCAGAAGAGTCCATTTAGAATCTGAGCTCCGCTGGACAGTTTCAGAAACTCAGTTTCAGGGTGTGGGGTGTCACATAAACCAAAGTACCAGAGACTAAAAAGCTGGAATGCATTTATTAATTCATACAGGAGGTTGTCCTTTCTGGGGCCTGGAGAAATGTGTACAAATTCTGTAGCCAGCATACCTCCTTCTTGCTATAGGTATATCTGCAAGGCCAAATTAGTCATCAGAAGCTGCTTGGTGAGCACACAATCATGACAAAGGGAGGAGGACAGTGTTGATACATTTTATCCAGGGCATAGAATAGCCGAATGAGTACCCCGATCCAAAAATGGAGCTTGATTCTAGGTACTAAATATTGGCCTAGTGTTACCTATCTCAGGGGCTAACCGTCTAACCAAATCAGTATTATCTTCACTAAAAATTTTTTAAATTAATTTAAGAAATAAAGCATAAGATTTAAGCATAAAGACACCTCTGGAGTTCTAAAGCTAGGACACATATCTTGTCACCTTTATCAAATCCCACTGATTCTACCTCTTAAATGTCTCTGGAATCCAAGTCCTCTGTCATGTCTGAGGTCAGGCCACGATCATCTTGCCTAGACAATTTCACCAGCCTCTCCCTGGTGTCCCTGCTGTCCTTCTGTCCCCTCTACATCATTCTAGACCACACTGCTCCCTGAACCCCCAGACTGATTGTCACAGTCTGGGTTACACACTTGTTTAAAATCCTCCAAGTCGTGAATGAATGAAGAAAATGTGGTATACGCATACAATGGATTATTATTCAACCTTAAAAAATAGCAATAAAGCATAACGCTTTATACAAACATATCATTATTATTGCTGTTATTGTTATTATTATATGTTTATAATAAGAAGTGTGGGTAGTGCCGTGCAGGTAGAAGCATACTGAATAGTCCCCTATTAGTTAGATTCTCATCCTAGTTTTGCCATCCGATGACTGTAGGACACTGGGAAACTGACTATGACACCCTGGGCCTTGGTTTTCTTGTGTGTGAAGTGACTGAGCTGAACCAGTTAAGCATCAACGACAAGATGACTTGAGTCTATGGGCAGAATGGACAATAAATGTTGGGATTTCAGAGGAGGGAGAAATCAGTGAGATTTACTCACAAGACAGATTGGGAGGAAAAGCACAGGGA
>CM053618.1:34391443-34412040 GCA_028646535.1 Procyon lotor | reverse complement strand
TGTGTTTAGACTTCTTAAACTATATGCTTGGACTCTTTGTTCAGTGTTTTTGATCTGTAAATTTATAATTTCTTTAAAATTTGGGAAAATTTCAGCCATAAAGTTTTCACATTTGTTTTTGTTCTCTTCTCCTCCTTTCTGGGACTCCAGATACATATATGCTAAAGAGTTCAATATTGTTTTACTAGTTATTGAGATACTAGTATTTTGTTTTTGTCTTTTCCTCTTACCCTGGGTACTTAATTAGGATAGTTTCTACTTGTATGACTTCAAGTTTATTGATCTTTTCATCTGCAGTGTTTAATCTGCTCTTAGTCCCAGTCAATGAACTTTTCATTTCAAATAATGAATTTTAATCTCTAGATGATCTGTGTTGTTTTTGTTCATATTTTCCATTTCTCTCTTCACATGCTCATGTTTTCTTTTAAATACTTAAACATAGTTTTGACATTTATAATTGTTGTTTTATGTCTTTGAAAACTCCCCATCAAATCTATAATTTCTATATCTGTGTCTATTGACTGACTTTCCTTGTGGTTTTAAGTCACATTTTACATATCTAATAATTATTTTTATTGGAAAGTGAACATTCTGAGTTTTCTTTGTTGAGTGCTTGATTTTGTTGTATTCCTTTAAAACATGATTAGTTTTATTTTGGCAATCAGGTAAGTAACCTAAAGATTAGCTTGATCCTCTTGCCGTTTGTTTCAAAGTTTTTTTTCAGGGCAAATCTGGAGGATTCTTTAGGGCTCCAGTATTCTTGGAGCTTCTTTGCTACATTACTAAGCTATGACTCTTCTGATAACTACTCTGAGTGCTTTGTGAATTCGGTGAGGTTGATGAAAATTCAAATGAATTTTTTTCAGATCTGTTTGAGCTCTGGGAATTTCTTGGCTTACCACATTCTACTAATCTTTCCTAGCATCATGGAGCTTCACCCTATGCATGTACAGACATATATTCAGGCAAAGAATTGAGGGGACCTCCGTGTACATTTCTGGAGCTCTATCTTCATATAGCTCCCTTATTTTCAATATTCTGCCCTGCACATTCTACCTGCCTTGGGCTTCTAAAGCCTCAAATTTGCAAGGCTCTTTTTAGACCACTTCTCCCTGTGCTGCAGTTTGGAAGTTAGATTGAGGTGGACAGTGAGGGCAAACATATAAATACTTCATTTATTTCCCTTTTCTGGGGAACATATCTTGCATTGCTTTTTCCCATGTCTGAGAGTATTTAGTTAATTTATTTGTCTATGTTTTCATTTGTTTTTGTCAGGAGAGCAATTTCTATATTAGTTCCTTGTAAGGTGTAAGCAGAAGACTACAGCAGTATTTATCAACGTGTTTGAGTTTGTGTGATCAGATATATGTATATATTTTGTGTGCCTTTATATGGTTAATATGGGTCATCCACATTGCCTTACTTGACTTGGGCTGCCATAACAAAATACCGTAGACTGGTGGTTAAACAATAAAAATTTATTTTTATTGGAGATAAAGTATCTGAGAATATTCAGATCTGGAGACTGAAAATTCAATATCAGAGTGCTACCTTGAGGGTTCTCGTCTTAGCTTGAAGATGGCTGCCTTTTCACTACGTCCTCACCTGCAAGGGATGGGGGAAGAGTGTGCTTGCCAGCTTTCTTGTGCCTTTTCTCATAAGGACACTAATCTCATTAAGAGGGACATACCCTCATGGTCTCATTTAAATCCAGTTACCTCCCAAAGGTCCCATTTCCAAATACCGTCACACAGGGGGTTAGAGTTTCACCGAATGAGTTTGGGGGCAGGGGGGAGGATACAATTCAGTCCTTGCCATGCATTCTTCAGAAATATCTCTGATTACTCACAGTAATTGTTTTATAACTTATGTCACAGCCACTCTTCTAAGATATATTTTAGAGTCAAAAATGACAAAACTCCCACCTTCTACTCCATTAGTGCTACCCAGTTTGAAAATTTCTGCAGGCAGTAGGGAGCTCTCACATACAGGTTTTTGAGCAGAGATTTGAACTGATGAAATGGTGATTGAGGTGTTTGAGGTAAGTAGGACTAAATGTAGGAGGTTGACAGGGACAGCAGGTTAATGATCAGTATGGTAACCAGCTTTGAGTTCTCCCAGGGTTCAGGTCAGTAAAATTTGTCACTAGTCGTTTGCTTAGCTAGTTGTACCCAAGCTTATCATTAACCTCAGCAACCAAAGCTTCCAACAGCTCCAGCACTGAGGAAATCTTCAAAGACTTACGTGCTGAAGTGCATTATCCATTCACTTATTCATTTATTCATCCAGTATATATTTTATTTAACTGTTGTATCTGGCATTTTTAAGCAATCTAAAATAAAGACTATTGCCCTTGCCCTCAAGGGGCTTATGGACCCTTTGAGGAGGCAAGACAAATGCATTAGTTAAAATATAGCATAAATTCATTATTTTGGCAATATCTTACTGCTTTTAAAATGAATTCTCATACCTTCTATGGTCAAAAAGATAACAACATGCTGTCTCACAGATTGTCCATATGTTGTAGGCAAAGAAAAAATGATAGTCAGTGTGGGATGGTATTAGCCAGAGAAGACTTTTCAGAAGAGGTTTGGGTGTTTTCTTGGAAGATATGCTGAAGAAGAGGTCAAAGATCCTTGGGGCTACAGAAATCTCCTGGCAAATATCATAGGTGTTCAGGCTGACCCAGGCAGGGTCTTGGGGAGATATGGCTGGATAAGAGGAGGACGCAAGGTAGTAGAAACCTCTAAGAGCAGGTTGAGGCCTGTGGACTTGATGCAAGAATTGAAGAGAGAACTGTGAGAAGTTCTTCTGTAATAAAGTAATGAGAGTTTTTGCCCTATGTTTTCTGTTCCTTCTTTTTCCTTCACTTTCATGGGAGTTTATTTTTAAATTCCCTTCTGACACCAATAAGCTTTTAAAATAAGCTTTATGCTTGCATTTTATTTTTTAAACAAGCCAAAAACAACTCTTTCCCACAAAAATCTGTGATAAAATTTTAGGACCATACCCATTGAATTGATATGTTAAACTAGTAACTGACCGTATTTTCTCTTGCAGACATGATGCAAGACACTGAGAAGTATACAAAGCTTCAACATTTTTCATTCACTCATTCAGTCAATCAATATCTTACAGTGGTTGGGAAGCATTGTCTATGTCTTCAGTGTCTTACAGTCTAGTGATCAGAAGGGATGGAAGTAAACGGCAAGTTGAATGCAGATCACCTTTCTTCTCCTTCAGCTGTCCGAGGGTTCACTCACTCACTCACTCACCCTGGACCTCTCTCCAGGGCTTTTTAAAATTTTATTTATTTTTAATTTTATTTTATTTAAGTACACTCCATACCCAGTATGGAACCCAATGCAGGGCTTGAATTCACAACCCTGAGATCAAGGTCTGAGCTGAGATTAAGAGATAGAGGCCTAACCAACTGAGCCACACAGGGCTTTCTGATTTGGTTTATGGACATGGGAAGGGAGGAGGGCTCACAATGGAAATCAGGAGCAGTGCTGGGATCTTCTGCGGCTGCTGGAGATTTATCCTCATATCGCAGAGCTCTATGTTGACATAATCCCATGGAGATTTCTTGGTCATGCACGGTGTTTCTGTTCTGAATCTTTGAAATAGTCATCTGAATCTAAAATTGAGGTTCAAGTAGAAAGGATGGAAAGAACATGAGAGATGTCACTTATATAGTTTGGGGGATAATGTCTGGCTGTGTGAGGGAGGCATATTAAATGAAAATCAATTATTTCATCAGCAGGTGGGTAGAACTTGCAGCGAAAGGATTTTAGTCTACAGTAAACACACACCATGCCATGTGACCACAACTTGGAATTAAATACAGTTTTAGGTCCTATTCATAAAAGTATAATATGTAAGATATTTAAAACAGTTTCCATTTTACTTTACATTGGCCAGTTTATGTCTAGAGTGTTTTATTCATTTTTAGGTGTCAGGTTTTAAGAGAAATACAGCAAATTGATCTATTGAAACATGAAGGAGTCACATGTGAAAATGAAAGGGCTTGAAACCAAATGATATCTGGAACGGTTGAAGGAAGTGTATGTGTTGCTCTTGCAGAAGAAAAGACTAACAGGCACTTGAGAACTTTCAAATATCCAGCAGGCTGTCTTGTGAAATAGGAACTAAGCTGGCTCTGTATAAAAACAACAGATTCAATTAGGAGCAACTCAAGGAATTATCAGGGAAACCGAAGGAAGGCAGAACTTCACAATCAAAACTGTTCCCAGATGGACTGGTTTGTCCACTGGGGTAATAAGTGCCCCATCCCCAAATAGATTTGATGAATGCCTGGGGGAGATATTGTGGCAGGCTCCAAGATTGGTTGATTCAATGATTTTGTACCGTATGATGAATCTTGTCTCACCTCAGTGCCCCTGAGTGATCCTAAGTAGAGCTCATAGGAACCCAGAGGAACTAGGATGAGTGGATAAAGAGGACAACTGCCAGCGGCCCCAGTTCTGAGTCATATCTGAGCTACCCTTAGAGGCAGGGTGGAGAGAGGAAAAGAAAAAATTCCAAGAGGAAAAACACCTTCTGTTGCTCTTGGCAAACATTTAAACAGCACCACCAGCCTTACGCAGCCCTACAGGGAAGAGGTTGGCTGTTGGTGCATTGGCCCCTCTATCTGTCTGTACTTTCCAAGGCAGGAGGCTGTTCTTGGACACCCCCTCCTCTACATCCAGGAGGTAATTAGGCCCCAGGGTGGTGGGGGAAGTATAGGTCTGTTGTCAGTGATAGGAGGCAGAGCTCACACCAGTTCTGAAGCTGTGTCTCATATTCCCTGGCAGGGGGATAGTCTCAGTTGTTCTTTCTTCCTTTGGCTTGTGGGGGCTCTCTTGATCTCTAGAATGTTTGAGCTTCATCACCAGCACATGTGCGCATTCTAGAGTTTGCATCTGATGCCTTCCCTCACTTGCTATCAATGCCTCCCTCGTTTACTGCCTTTGGTGGTTCTCTTCTCACATGTACTTGTCTTCTATCTCCAATAAATTGTAAAAATCCTGAGGTGAACATTGGCTTATACTCTTTTTAGTTAAGTTTTAAAAAATCTTTCTTCCCTTTTTTAAAAAAGTTTTTGTTTTAATTCCAGTTTTGTTAACATGCAACGTTATATTAGTTTCAGATATACCATACAGTGATTCAACAATTCTGTATATCAATGCTCATCAAGAAAACTGCCCTCCATAATCCCCATCACCTTTTACCCATCTTCTCTCCTCTCCGATGACCATCAGTTCGTTCTCCATAGTTAAGAGTCTGTTTCTTGGTTTCTCTCTCTCTTTTTTCCCCTTTGCTCATTTGTTTCTTAAATTCCACACATGAGTGAAATCATATGATATTTGTCTTTCTCTGACTGACATTATATTCTCTAGCTCCATCTATCTTGTTGCAAATAATAGGATTTAATTCTTTTTATGGCTGATTAATATTCTATTGTATATATACACCCCATCTTTATCCATTCATCTGTCGATGGCTACTTGGGCTGCTTCCATAATTTGGCTATTGCAAATAACACTGCAATAAACACAAGAGTAGGGGCGCCTGGGTGGCTCAGTGGGTTAAGCCTCTGCCTTCGGCTCAGGTCATGATCTCAGGGTCCTGGGATCGAGCCCTGCATCGGGCTCTCTGCTCAGCAGGGAGCTTGCTTCCCCCCAACTTTCTCTCTGCCTGCCTCTCTGCCAACTTGTGATCTCTCTCTCTCCATGCAAAATAAATAAAATCTTAAAAAATTATAATAAAAAATAAAAAAATAAACACAAGAGTACATGTATCCCTTTGAATTAGTATTTTTGCATTTGGGGGGTAAATACCCACTACTGAAATTACTGGATCATAGGATAGTTCTATTTTTAACTTTTTGAGGGACCACCATACTGTTTTCCACAGTGGCTGCACCAGTTTGCATTTGCACCAACAACATAAGAGGGTTCCTCTTTCTCCACATCCTCGCCAACACTATTTCTTGTTTTCGATTTTAGGGATTGGCTTATACCTGTTAGTGTTCTCCAGAGCACCTATCTCAGTCCTTTTGCATAATCGAAGTGCTTATTCAAGTATCAAGGATATATGCCAATCTGTCAAAGTAGATCTTTTTGTAAAGGAGATGCTGTTGGTTAGTTTTTATGTAGGGAAGTTATGGATTCTTCATTATGAACAGTAATCATTGAACACTAGATCTTTTTTTAAAACCCTTTAGGTGTTCAGACTGGCTTATATCATTTGAAAATTCTTGCAGCTGGGGAAGGTGTTGAACACCTGGAGGTCTCTCCTGGCCCAGCATTTGGAGATCATCTTTGAGGTCTGTTTGAATCTCATGAGTTTTAGGGCTTGTGCTACTGATAACATGAGTTTACTCAAAACCAATAATAAACTGCCCACTCGCCATGATTTGGGCTGTTAATTTTCTTAGAAGAGAAAATAGAAAGTTTTCCAAGAAGCCACATATGCCCTTTAAGTCCCTAAGTGTCCAAAAGGAAGAGAAGCCAGGAGGAGAGATGCTAGAGTCATTGCCAAGTGCAGTGCGTGTGTGGGTTGCGGTGTGATGGTGACCTCACACACCACATCTCCTTGGCTGTTTTATTTTTCCCTCTGGGAAAGCTTTAGGGGAATGGGCAGGCAGCTTTGGCACCCTTTAAAGGAGAGTCTTCTCAAGCAAAAACAAGCCATGTCAAAGCAGTCTTGTTTTTACTGCCTGGCTGCAAGTTCATTTGTGAAGAAACCAAGGAAACCACCTTTGAAAGGCTGCATGTGGACCAAATAATAGAATCTGAAATCATGTTGTTGTACTTCAAAAATAACAAAACTTGGCAGGTAATGGGAGCACACCATGGTTTAATTGCTTTGGGTATTAATTAAGAAAGGTAGAACAGGCTTTCAGGGAGGGATTTTCATGACTGTAGGAGTGTTCGAACACTATCTTTGTGTGTGTGTGTGTGTGTGTGTGTGTGTGTGTGTGTGGTGTGTCTATTCTATAAATCACAAAACTGGAGAAGATGAAGAAGCATGGCAGACTGATTTTACTGCCAAAGCAAAGATTGTTGTCTGTACTAAGGTAGCCAGGGTCCCTGTGGGTCTGTGCTGGGCGGCGCTGTTGGACCTTCAGCCCTAGTGTTTCCTTTCTTCTGTCGCCATCTTCATCCTGTTGTCCACCACCTTCGCTTCTGCCGCTCAAATTCTTTTTCCTCCTTTATACTTAACAACTGCGAAACACCAAACCACGGACTGTCTCATGATTTGAAACCAAAACTAATGGAGCCAACGTACCTGGCCAGGTGTTTGATTCTGTCTTCAGCCTGACCTTGTATTCACCTAATCAGAATGGTGGCTCTTCTTTGGGAGACTTTGTGGCAAAAGCTAAGATGGCCATGAAGAAGTGTCCTCTTGCCCTCAGTTCTGTCTTCATCAGGGGTGCTAAGCAGCCCTGCCCCAATTTTCTTCTGTTTTTCAGCCGAGAGGTAGTAAAAAAAAAAAAAATAGGCTAATGTCATCCTTAACTAGCTGTGATTTCTAGGAAGTCATTTCCCAGCATCATGATTTCCCATCTTCAATATATATATATATATATTTTTTTAAAGATTTTATTTATTTGACAGAGAGAAACACAGTGAGAGAGGGAACACAAGCAGAGGGAATGGTAGCGGGAGAAGCAGGCTTCCCGCCGAGCAGGGAGCCTTACTCGGGGCTCGATCCTAGGACCCTGGGATCATGACCTGAGCCGAAGGCAGACGCTTAACGACTGAGCCACCCAGGCGCCCCATGATTTCCCGTCTTCAAAATGAAGGGATGGATTGGATTATCTCTGAAGGTACCTTGGGCTCTACCGTTCTCTGCCGGCACTCCATACCGCAGGTCACCATGGGCGAGCGACAGACAAGCAACGGTTGTATTTCAAGGGAGGGAGAGCCCAGCCCCAGTGAGGAAAATGGCATCTGCAAAGTCCTGAGAAGGTGAGCTCCACAGCACTAAAGAAATAATACATTAATTCACTATAATTTCCCAGTACAGTGCCCTAAGCATCTTGGAGGAAAGTAGCAATATAAATCTAATATGTAAGCGATTCTGTCATTCTAATTCATATGCTTTCTACAGGTTACAATGTCTCCCTGGTGTTCAAACTTGGGGTGTAGATTTTTTTCACGCTCTTTTGGTTTTTGTGCTTTTCAAGGCCCATCTTGACTGGGCTGCAAGAAGGAGCACATGAGGGCCAGAGTTAGTCTAGAGATGCGGGATATGGCGCCATGGGCGGGACGATAGCCTGGGATTGAACACGAGCTGCAGATGAGGCCTGCTTCCTTCACTGAGGTACCAGAGTTGTCTGAGGGGTGCGGTATTCTTTAGCCTCTGTCTTAACAATCCAGAGGCCCGGGAAGCTGAAGGAACCTTAACAGAAGCCCAGGAAGGCCACAACTGAACACACGGGACTGTATGATGAGGGACGTATGAGTGGAGAAACAAAGAACATTAAGTATCTTAACCTGAAAAGAGGAAGCCTCGGACATGGCGTTGGAACACATTCTAATACTGAAAGGACCGTCATGGGGAAGGGGAATGAGGCTTATTTTTGTGCTTTCATAGTACATTATTGGTGGAAATTAGACAGATATTGGTTCAATGTCAATAAAAATATTCTAATGGTGTGTCAGAAATTGAATAATAGTATTTGACATCTTTGTAGTGTTGTACATTTGCAAAAGTACTTTTCCTACCTAATTTAATAGCACTGTGAGGTAGGTAGAGTTATTATTGGGATTCCTAATTTCACAGCGCTATGGGTAGGTAGAGCTAAGGTTATTATTGTTAGTATTATCATTATTACCCCCAACACCATTATTTTAAGTCAGATATGAAAATAGAGATTATACTAAATGACTTAAAGTCGTGAAATTATTAAGTGGGTAAGTCTAACTCTATATCCTAAGCTTTTAGTATATAGATATATATATATCCACACATGCTCCTCAAACTACCAAATAAGTGAGGAAACAAGATACCTCCTTTCAAATCTTTTATAACAGTTGGTCGGAGCCCCCCCAGCTCCTCTTTAAACCCTTCCGGACTTTCTCTTCTGGTATATTAACTTCTGATTGCCAACTCCAAGGTCTCTCTGTCACTCTCATGGGCCTGGAATGGTATTTTTCGAACTCTGGATGGGGTCATTTGGGAAGGATCAGCGGGTGGGCCTGGGAACCTGGGGCACTAAGTGGCTAACTCAGGGTCTAATCCGAGGGGCCCCACTGAGCAGCTGAGTGCATCCCAAGGTGCACAGCTGGTTTTTCATAGTGCTGCTATTATAGGATTATTGGAAATGGCAATTGGGCATCAAGTAGTGGGGCTTCTTTTCTCAGGCTCTAGGGAAAACTTAAGAGCAATAGTCCATGCCCTTGGCAATTTTTGGCCTCACGAGAGAGGAAATGAATGGTCAGTGGAGGATGATACTGAACTCATTTTAATAAGAAGAAAAAAAAATCCCGTTTCTTTTTCTTTCTTTCTTTCTTTCTTTCTTTTTTTTTTAGATCTCCAGGGAATAATACCGTCTTTTTGCCCCAGTTCCTAGCCGATTTCTGGAGTTTTTCATTTTGCCAAACCCAAATATCTCTTGCTGACATTTAGCGAGTTGGTAAGGCTTACAGAGCGCTTGCTCTACGGAGAGTGGGGAGGGAGATGCGGAAGAACACGTGCACGTGCTCCCTGACTCAATTTCCCAAGAGAACAAACAATTACAGTAGTTATAATAGTCGGCATTGTGATGGAAGTGTCAAACGGGCACGAAAAGATCTATAAAAACTGGAACACACTAATGTGGTTCGTTTGCTACCCAGCAATATATTTTTTAAAAAATCATGTGTGTTTTTTAAAGATTTTATTTATTTATTTGACAGAGAGAGATCACAAGCAGGCAGAGAGGCAGGCAGAGAGAGAGGGGGAAGCAGGCTCCCTCCTGAGCAGAGAGCCCGATGTGGGGCTCAACCCCAGGACCCTAAGATCATGACCTGAGCTGAAGGCAGAGGCTTTAACCCACTGAGCCACCCAAGCACCCCTAGAAAATCATGTATTTTTTTAAGTCAAGAGCATGTGGGAGGTTGGAAGGAGTATGGTTTGAGCAACAGGCCAAGGACTGCCTTCCATCTCTTGGGTTTTTTCCTTCCTTTTCAACTCCTTGTCCCTGCCACAAGCTGGAGCATTCTAGCTTTCTCCTTCCTCGCTTCTTGCACCTTCTCATGGCAGTTATGTTCTGAGAGCCTGTCAGTCCAAAACCTTTTCAATTTCTCTCAGCTGGCCTAGGGGCCTCCTTAGGCCAGCACGCACCTGGCAGCCCCGCTAAACAGCACAGAGACATGAGACGGTTTTGCCAAGAAGCTCTGTCCAGACACCTGGTCCAGATGCCGACAGTGCAGGCCAGCTGCCTGTGGGGGAGGGCCGGTGCTGTGAGGCCGGACCGTATGAGGGAAGGCACTCTGGCAGAGATAAACCGCCAGCCACATTGTTAAGGTGGTGAGTGTCTGGCCTGGGGGGACAGGGAGAAAGGGACAGAACCTTGGAGGGAGCTGGAGGGAGCCAGACTTGAGCACAAGAAGGGAGGAGACCAAAGGTGTTCTAGTGATGATTACAATAATTCAGATATTTAGAATTTCCTTGTTCCCACCCCACACTTCTTTTCTCTTTCCTTCTCCCTCACATTCAGAATACAAGAGTTTTTTATCACACTGCTCTTAGGTGGCAGATGGATGGAGGTGGGACAAAGAAGTCCATTGGATTTCTGATTGAATCTTCTGAACTTGCCTAGCATAAACAATAATCTTAAAAGCTGAGGCTTTACATATTTTTTTTTTAAATCTAAAATGCCTGGCTTTAAATATCAAGAGCCAAAGTCTAGAGAGCTGAAATTTTAGAAGGCAGGATGACACAATTTATTTCCTACCCAAAAGGAGATAAAAATGTGACCAGCTGGGGGATTGAGGAGAACCAAAGCAAAGTAGATATTGCTAGAAGAGGGTCAGCATCCTTTTGTCCAGGGCTGCATTATGGGAAGGGGTAGGATTGGGCAACTGAAATTGTAACTGGATTGAAAGGAGCTCCGAGGGCAGCAGACACTTGTGCATCTCCCTGGACTGTGACCCAAAGACCAAGTATATCAGCCCCCAACGTGACCCTGGGCTGTAGAGTAGTGACGGCTGGGAAAGTCTAGTTAGCAGATCTGAGGATAGCCTCGCGGAATTCCACACAATCCTATGCTCTCCAGGGTGGTAGCAGAGGGCCCCCAAAGAGTTTCCATGACACCCAGAACGGCAGCAAAAGTGACCGAGAATAAGCTGTGTGATTCTAAAGGAGCCTGGTACTAGATTCTACAAGGAAGGTGCACATGCATGTACTTCTGGTAAGATGCTACGGCAGGACGGTGAGTTGTGAGGACCAGAGAAAATGAGGTGTGCCTCTGTGGAGTCAGCCAGAGCAGGGGACAGCTTGAAGATAGACGTCTTCCCCCAGAAGCCAGGGCAATGGCTGCCCTCCACCAAAACAGAAATTTAGAACAGCCCCTGCAACAAAGAAAAG
The DNA here is from genome assembly GCA_028646535.1 of Procyon lotor. Lineage (NCBI taxonomy): Eukaryota > Metazoa > Chordata > Mammalia > Carnivora > Procyonidae > Procyon > Procyon lotor. The sequence continues at coordinate 34,400,457 of CM053618.1, read as the reverse complement.
AGAAGGGTGTGGAGGGTAGGAGCATGTACATCTCAAAGTAAGCCTAGTTAAATCCTAAAGAGGCTGAGTAAGCTTGAATTGGAAAAATCAAGATTTCTGTGACAGAGAAAGAAATAAGAGTTGAGCTAAGTTCTGTTATAGACAATAGCAATACAAATTTGCAATGCCAATATTGCACTTTTTTTATAGTCTGTGATTGTGTATTTAACTTTCCATACAGGTTTGCCTAGATGGAGTGATGACACCAAAATGAAGTGGAGTAGGAGACAAATGCAGAAACCTCTAGAAGGGAAGCTCAAGGCCTCTAGGAGCTAATTATGATGCAAACTTGCCTCGTTTCCAAGAGGAGGCTGGGAATGGGGTTTCCCAGCACATTGATCTGTTCAGTTGGCGTCATGATGCCCTCAGAGAGCTCTTCCCAGGGATCATTATGAATCCAAGAATGGCTTTGACCTCTCCCCCGTCCTCCCAGCGGTGAGCACATGCAGTCTATCGGTTAGTGTTGTGAGAGTGGCTCCCATACTGAGACCTGGACTCCTTGTGTGGGACACGCTTCTCCAGGCGCTGCCCACGACCAGACGGGGTCAGACCTGCACATCATGTGCCTGCTCCTGCTGGGTCTGCGGATGAGGATGGGGCGGGCAGTGAACGGGGAGATGTACCCTGTTCTCAGTCAGAGTATACCGACGGCCAGATAAGCACAGCTAAAATGAAAGCTCCCAACCCCCTCCTACTTCTGATCACTGAGCAGCCACCTGAGAAAGGTAACGAGAATTATTTGGAAGCTAGTTCTCTGGATCAAGACAGATTTGCACAAGGAGAATGGATTTAGGACAGCAACCCCTGGCTCTGTGACTCTTTCTTCTGCGGGTCTTCCCCTATGTCCTCGGTCAGCAACACTTTTAGCTTTTGCTTCTTCACTTCTCTTTTCTTTCTGTTTGCCTTTCCTCCCCTGATGCTTGACCTTCACTTGGGGTTCCCTGAGTTTCAATTTTGCATCCTGGGGAAAAAAAATGGGATTCTCCTCCTAGAAAAGGAACTGGGTTTTTCTTTGTCATTGACTCTATCTTCGTGCAGCTCAGAGAACATCCTCAGATCCTAGACTGGTTATAAATTCTGGGTTTCACTTTCTCTTAGCAGTTTTGCTCATGGGGCAGGTGTGTGAGAAGAGTGCGAGCTGCTGATAGAAAAGAGAGACATGCAGAAAGATTTAGCATATTGGCAGGACTGATTAATCCATGTACGGGCACCATGACGTCAGGGTTCTAAGGGAATGGTGCGAGGAACGGAGACATTCTGATGGGGCAAAGGGACTCTGACCTAGTCTACACTCTGGTAGACAGCTGGTAATGGGACCCACAAGGCTCTCGTCTCAGGTAAACTAATTGCAGTTATAGTGCTAACAAGCATGTGGCTTAGAAATCCCTGAATTACTTTTTTTTTTTTTTTTAAAGATTTTATTTATTTATTTGACAGAGAGTGAGAGAGAGAGAGAGAGAGAGAGAGAGAGAGAGAGAGAGAGAGATCACAAGCAGGCAGAGAGGCAGGCAGAGAGAAAGGGGGAAGCAGGCTCCTTGCCGAGCAGAGAGCCCGACGCGGGGCTTGATCCCAGGACCCTGAGATCATGACCTGAGCCGAAGGCAGAGGCTTTAACTCACTGAGCCACCCAGGGGCCCCTACTTTTTTTTTTTAAGAGAGTGAGAAAGAATGCACGAGTGGTGGGGAGGGGCAGAGGGAGAGGGAGAGAAAGACTCATAAGCTCATTCTACTTCCAGCACCGAGCTAGAGGTGGGGCTTCATCTCACTGCCCTGAGACTATAACCTGAGCCGAAACTCAGAGTCTGATGCTTAATGGACTGAGCCACCCAGGCACCTCCAAATTACTTTCTGAATCATTAGTTGTGCTCTTTTACTTTTCTCCATGTATCTTAATTCTGTAATTTGGGAGGGAGGGGGTTTCAGGTTTAGAAAGTTGCATCATCCTCCTCTGTCTGTAGAAGATAATTATCATCACTCGTGGCATTCATTTTCTTGTATTACTATTATTTTTTTTTATTACACTAGGACCTCATTCTTATTTTCCTCTCCAATGTTAACATTTATGCTGAAGTGCTCAATCTATGACCTTAAGAATGCACATATCAATGAGGAATAGTGATGTCTTGTGTATGTTTCTTTTGAAAAAAATATTATGGAGAATTTAAAATATTTACAAAAAAAGAAGGATGGCCCAATGGCTACCCCACCCCCACGTTCCCACCTATCACTCAGCTTCAACAATTATGAATGCATAGCTCATATTTCTCCCTCCTATATTGTTTCTTTTCCTCTCCTCATACTTTTTTGAAGGAAATCCCAGATATACAATTGAACACTATGAATATTTCAGTATCTCTCTCTAAAAGACAAAGACTCCCCTTTTTAAACATGACCATAATGCCACTGTTGGACATCAAAAATCATTAATAATCAGTAATAGTATCAAATATCATCCAGTCATTGTCCACATTTTTCTGATTGTACTATAAATGTTCTTTTCTTTTGTTTATTTTTATTTGTTTACCTGGTGTTTGAATCAGGGTCCAAACAAGGTCCGTGTATTACAATTGGCAACTATGTCTTTCAAATTTTTTCTAAACTATAGTTTCCATTCCATTTCTGTTTGTCCTTGGCACTTTTTGTTGTTGATGAAAGGCAGTGGTTTGCCTGGTAGAGTTTCCCATCATTGTTTTGTTGGTTACATCCTGAGACAGTGTTTATTTAACATGTTCCTCTGTCTCTAATATTGTTACAAATTAGAAGTTAGATCTAGAGGTTTGATCAGATTCAGGCTTGATTTTGGAGAAGTCCTCTGACTACTTCATAGGTGGTGCTTTGCACTTCCATCAGAAGGGATATAATGTTTAGTTGTCTTTCTGTTATATTAGTAGCCCTTAATGATCAGTACTCATATTTAATTCATTAGAATCTGCAAATTTGAGATATCCTAATTCTATCAGTTCTTTTTTGGAGGAGTACTACTGAATAAAATCAGACCCATTGTTCACACTGTCCTCCAGAATAAATTCCAAATATGTCAAAAGAGATTGAAACCATACAAATATTCCAAAATATATGGTGAATTCCTCTGTAATTTAGAGTAGGGAAAACCCTCCTAACTCTGACTTAAAACCCAGAAGCAATAAAAAAAAATGATACATTTTCTTACATAAAAAATAAAAAAGCCTTTTGCATAGCTAAAATTATCATAAGATAATTTTTGAATGACAAAGTAGGAGAAACTATTTGCAACTTATTCATAAACAAAAAGTTAATACCCTTAATATATACAGAATTTCCCTCACAACCTCCCTTCATCAGTTTGTATAGGAAAAGCAGAATAAATGCTTAATTCTTTCTTTTATTACCAGTTTTCGGAAGAACAAGTTGAGGGGTGCCTGGCTGGCTCAGTTGGTAAAGCATCTGACTCTTGATCTCAGGGTCGTGAGTTTGAGCCTCATGTTGGGTGTAGAGATCACTGAAATAAGTAAAACTTAAAAATAAAAAGGAATGAGTTCATTTCCAAGGGTGATCAATAAAGTGTTTTTTTAAAGTACGATCATGAATTTGTGGATTTAGAGTTATTTGATGTATTTCAATTGACTGTAATGGTCTGTAAGCTCAAACTGTCCTTCTGTGACTAGGAGGAGCCTGTTCAAGGTGGCTTCTGTGCCCATTTGACATGACTCTAGCTGTCTTTGGTAGCATCCTTGCTTTCTTGGAATTTAGTTAGATACTGTCAAATTCCTTTTCTTTCTTTATTTGTTTGTTTGTTTATTTTAGAGAGAGAGCGAGCACACGGGGAGAAGGGCAGAGAGAGGGAAAGAGAGAATCTTAAGCAGACTCCCTGCTGAGCGTGGAGCCCAACTTGGGTTCGATCCCACAATTCCAAGGTCATGACCTGAGCCAAAATCAAGAGTCAGTCACTCAACCAACTGTAGCACCCAGGTGCCCCAGATATTGTCACATTCTTCCCCATAGGTGTTATATCAGTTTGCCTTCCCACCAGTTTTTCAACAGAAGATGACATCAAATTACCAATCTGATGGGTGAGAGATGGTATCTCAGTGTAGTTTTGCTTGGCTCTTATTATGAATGAGGGTGAATATATTTTCATGTGATTAGGAGCCATTTGCATTTTTTCCTACAAACTCTTATCACATATTACATTTTTAAAAGTGTTGCTGGCCTCTTCTCTATTTTTAGAAGGTCTCTCACTATACTAAGGATATTAACCCTTTTTAAATGAGTAAGTTGCTAATAGTTTTTCCTGCTTTGTCATTTGTCTTTGCTCTTTGGTTTGTTTTTTGTCATTCATGTGACAGCTTAAAAAATTTTTTTATGTAATAAAATTGATCAATATTTTTATTGCATTGGGGTTTTATGTCACAGTTAAAAAAATTTTCCCTATTCTAAGAGTGTAGAGGAATTCACCAATTTTTTTTTTTCAAATACTTGTATGCTTTAATTTTAGATGTTTAGATCTCTGAAATTTATTGAAATTTATTCTGGAATGAAGTATGAGCAATATATCTGATCTTATCTTTTCCTATATTGTTATACAATTACCTTATACTATGTTTTCTCCACTGATTTGAGATGCCATGATTATCATATATTAATGTCCATATAATATATGAAATGTTCATATCTGGGTCACTTTCCAGATTTTATTTTATTTTCTGTTCATACAACATGAAATATATAAATATATATATTTAAATTTGTGATACATATATATTTATTTTTTCTAATTAACATGCAGTGTTATATTACTTTCAGATGTGTAGTACAATGATTGAACAATTCTATACATTGTTCTGTGCTCAAAATATTTTATTACAAAGGTTTATATTAGGGTTGAATTCTGACTTGACTAGTCCCCTTACCCCAACTAGTTTCTTTACCCTCTTTAAAATGCTCTTCAGGGGGCGCCTGCGTGGCTCAGTGGGTTAAAGCCTCTGCCTTCGGCTCAGGTCATGATCTCAAGGTCCTGGGATGGAGCCCCGCACAGGGCTCTCTGCTCAGCAGAGAGCCTGCTTCCCCCTCACTCTCTGCCTGCCTCTCTGCCTACTTGTGATCTCTCTCTGTCTGTCAAATAAATAAATAAAATCTTTATAGATAGATAGATAGATAGATAGATAGATAGATAGATAGATAGATAGAGATCTACCTAGCTAGCTAGCTATCTCTTCAGGGAACCTGGGTGGCTCAGTTGGTTAAGCGACTGCCTTCAGCTCAGGTCATGATCCTGGAGTCCCAGGATCGAGTCCCAGGATCGAGTCCCAGGATCGAGTCCCAGGATCGAGTCCCGTATCTGGGATCCCTGCTCAGTGGGATGTCTGTGCTCCTTCTGACCTTCCCCCATCTCGTGCTCTGTCTCTTTCACATTCTCTCTCTCTCAAATAAATAAAATCTTAAAAAAAATAAATAAAATGCTCTTCATTTTAAGTTTTTTTTCCTGGTGATTCTTGCTAGTTTGTTTTTCTAAATGAATTTCACAATCAACTTGTCTAACTCAAAAGAGAATTATTTGATGACATTTTTAAAAATTGAAGTTGCGGGGTGCCTGGGTGGCTCAGTCGTTAAGCGTCTGCCTTCGGCTCAGGTCATGATCCCAGGGTCCTGGGATCGAGCCCCGCATTGGGTTCCCTGCTCAGCGGGGAGCCTGCTTCTCCCGCTACCATTCCCTCTGCTTGTGTTCCCTCTCTCGCTGTGTTTCTCTCTGTCAAATAAATAAAATCTTAAAAAAAAAAAAAATTGAAGTTGCATTACACTTACAGAATATCTTATAAAAAGCTGACATCTTTGGGATGCTGACTCTTCCTATCTTCACACGTGGTATCTCATTTCATTTGTTCGAGCCTATTTTTGTTTCTTTCTGAATGTTTTATAGTTTTCCTCATATGGATTTTGGGCATTTCTTGTAGGTGTATGTGTAGGTACTTTATTTTACTTTTGCTACAGTGAAAGGGGTTTTTCTCTTCCATGAGCCTTCTAACTAGGTCTTTTGGTTTGTCATAATTTTATTGCCTGCTACTTTACTAAGTTTTCTTATTATTTAGAATAGTTTTCTCAGGAATTCTTCTCAATTTCTGAGATTATGTCATATGCAAATAGAGAGTTTTACCCTTTTGTTCCAATTCTTATTCCTCTAGATGCTTTCTCTTATCTAATTACATTAGTTCCAAGACAGTGTGAAACATAGGAAGAGATAGTTTGTCTTGTTCCTAAATTTAGCAGAGAGACCTTTGGTGTTTCCTTATTTGTAAGATGCTAGATTTGGGATTTTTGCCTCTTGGTTTCTTTTTATGTCTATTGGGTCAACATTGAAATTAGCTAATAATCTTTTCTTTCCCCTCCCTTTCCTTCCACTGAATCTATTTTGAAGTAGCCTCCTTTTAGTCTCAATTAATTCCCAGTGAGCTTATTTTACTTTACACAAATTCTTTCCAATCTCCTTCTGTTTTTTAATGGTTGTACTGCATGGAATTGTTAAAACATACAACTTTAACTTATTACCTTATATATTTTACATACTCACCTTTATAACTATAATTCAGTCTTAGATATACCAATTAATGTACACTTAATGTTTAAACATTTTCATTTCTAGTTGTTTGTTCCTATTGTATAAAAGTAGAATTAATTTTTGTAAATTGCCCTTATAACCTGCAACCTTGCTGTAATTTATTTATTAGTTCTAGAAAGTGTTTTGTAGTTTCCCAAGGGCTTTTCTACATAGGGAATCATGTCTATTTCATTGTAGAGATTTCCTACCTTTTAATTCATTACAAGTGTATTTCTTTTACCTGCCTGAGGATATTTATACTTGTTGCTTTAAAGTCTTTGAGAATTCTAAATCTGGATCATCTCAGGGTTGGCATATGTTGATTACCATTTTCTTGGAGAATGGGTTACATTGTCCTGAGTCTTCCTTTGTTGAATACTTTGGGATTGTACCCTGGACATTGTGAATGTTACATTGCAGAAACTCTGCATTCTGTTCTATTTCCCCGGAAGGAGTGCTGATGTTTTGTTTAGCAGACAATTAACTAGGTTAAGACTCAGATTGCCAGTTCTCATGCCTAGGCTACGTGGTGGTTCAGATCTTACCTGAGCTTTATAAGCCATAATTACAACCTGCTTTCAGTTTGTTCCATGTTTGCCTGGCTCTAGGGTTGGCCAGAGACTTGGGCTGGGTTTGTACATAGAATTTGAGAGTCTTCTTATTTTGCCCTTTTTTGAGGTTCCCCCTAACTTTCTGGCAGCCTTGGTTGTCCTGGTGCCTTTGCATGGTTCTGATGGTCAGAAAGATGGTGGACCTGCTTCCAGAATTTAAGCCAGCCCACACCAGTATTGCTACAACTGTGGCTTCCCTCAGGGCAAAGCCACAATAAGCAGGGAACTCGTTCCATTCTGGCCACTTGCTCCAATTTTTACTCATCTCTAAGTAGGTCTGCCTCCCCTCAGTCCTTAGAGTTCCCTGAATTTCTGTTGTACATTTTCTCAGGGTTTATAGCTGTTATTTGGCACTTTAAGTGTTTACTCCTCCATACCGGAAGTAGCACTTCTCTTAGTCCTTGGAAAGGCTCCCAAAGGGAATCTAGCCTGGGGTGGGCCCAGTGGGGATAATTTTTGGTCATAAGAGTCTCAACAGTGATTTCTCCACTCTATCTCTGGCAAAACCTGCTTCTCTGCATTGAGGCTGTTCACCATTTAACAGGTCTCGGAAGGAGTATTTCCTGCCCCTTATGTTCTGAGTTCACCGTGGCCTTTGATAGCCACAGAGCTAGATGGAACCCAGACAGTATGGGCTGTTCCACCTCCTGCCTCCAAACTTGCAGGCCTGTGCTCGGCAAGCATCCCAGTTTGCAGAGCAGGTGCAGAATCAGTATGAACAATATCTGTTTAAATCTCCCCTGTGTGAGGATGCCCCTGGGTGTGACAGTGAGAGGACCACCTTGCCTCCATCTGGGAATATTGTGCCTACAACAGCACAGGGAAAGGGGATCCGGGATGGGGCTCCGTTTCTTGAATCTTGAGAAATGCAGTCTCTGGATGGGCACATATTTTCTGCTTTTTGTGTGACATTCGTGCTGTATTACAGTCTCTTTTGTGTCCAATTTTTTTTCCCTAAAGCCTTTTCTAATTGTCACAAATCTCATTCTTTTTCAAGTCTCTTCAAGAAACGTGTCTGTGGATTAGATTGCCTTTGTGTTGTCTTCTCATAATTTCCTAAGTATAAATCCTGTCTTTTCTTCCAGTCTGTAATAATTTTGAGGGCTGGGTCATATTTCCTGAACAATTGATCCCCCTAGCAGTGCCTAATGTAGGATATATTGTCAATGCAGAGTTGAATTGAGCCTGAAACCAGCAACCAATTTTGACAGCTCTGAGCTCTGGGTTTGCAGCAGAAAAGAATGTCAGTAAATTTCATAGTAGGTGGCCTTAAAACCACGCTGAGAACTCAGCAGGAAGGACAGGGCAATTTTACCAGTTCAAGGGACTGAGTATGCATTGCTGGATATTAGGAGTGAAGCTTTAAAACAAATAAGTAAATAATGGACCTGTGTATCTGAAGGTTTCAACTTAAGGCAAGGGGCTTAAAGCCAAGATGAGAATTATAAAGGAAGTAAACATGGCTATTCCCCCACAGCTTAGGGATTTAACGAAATTAAATCTTGGGCCGTGATCCTGACACTTTAATTGAAATTAAAATTTAACATCAATAAAGTTAAGTACACAGCACAGAAAAAGAGCAGCACTTTATTCTCATCCTGTACACTGTCAGCTTGACTTTTTTAATCTGAAAGGCTTGGTGAGTCCAGGGAATTTTCTGAGCAGGCTGCCTCCAGATCAGTAACTATAGTTACATTGTATGGTTACATTGTCACAGTAGTTTTGGACATTCTATACCTACCCATTTTCTTCCTTACCCAACAGGATCTACTCTTTATTTATTTTTTTTTTTT
>CM053618.1:34371389-34390943 GCA_028646535.1 Procyon lotor | reverse complement strand
AATCAGAATCGAATCAGGAAGTCTACGTCAGAAGCTACTGTAGTAGTTCTAAGGAGTGATACTAATAGTTTGGGCCAGAGAGGTGTCCCAGAAGATGGAGAGAAGTGGATGAATTCAAGATATACTTGGAGGTAGAACACATTCCCACTTGGAGATGGATTCAATGGGGGCAGTGGGCAAACATGTCACTGAGGGAGAAAAAATAACAAGGATGACCCACGGTTTCTGGTTTGACGTTTGACTGGAGATATAGGGAGCAGTGAAGAAAAGTAGCATTAGCAGGTAAGATGAAGAATTTGGTTTTGGATATGTTACGTTTGAGATGTCTGTGAGTCATAGAATGGAGAAGTAGGAGGTTAGCTACATAGCCTGGGACTGAGAAAGAGATCCTGGTTGGAAATAGAAATTTGGGGCTCAATGGAATATGAAATGGCATACTGGAGCTGGCTTATACCAGCCTGGGAGAGAGGATGGTTCATTTTTCATGAATTCTGTGAGCCCGTTGTTGAATACAGCCCTTATTGAAAAATAAAACTGTGCAAACATGATTTAAATACATTATATTTTTTAAAAAAGATCTTGCTTAAGCTCTCACCCCCAAAGATGCTGATCCTATTGCCTGAGGCGGAGTCTGGGCATGGGTCCTTGAAAACCCCAAGTGATTCTAACGTGCAACCCAACCCGAGAGCTGCAACGTAAAGCGTCCCGAGGCCAGGAGGTGGCCCCGGATCTCCTTTCAGCACCCCGAGCTCAGCCCCTCTGTCCTGACTAGTCAACAGGCCCAGGGATCCCAGAGGCCCTCTGAAGCCTGAATGGAGAGGTAGGCTGACAGGAGAGGACCAGGCAGAAGGGCTCAGTAGGGCTTGTTCTTTTCCAGTCTGGCTGCCTGGAGTTCCCCGCCCCCACCAGCCTGCTCCTTCTCCCAGAACTGGGCTGGCACCTTGATCCTCCCTGCACAGATCGAATTCTTGCTTCCAGTAGGAAGGGAATGAAAAGAGGCAGGCCCAGTGGGAGACCCTGGAACAGAGGAATTACTGAGAACCACGATTGTTAGACCCATCATGTTCTATCAGGGAAAGAGTTTCACCGATCTCTGAGTACGTACGTACACCCTGGGGCTGTCTCACTCCGGTCTCATTACACACACACACACACACACACACACACACACACACACACAAATGCACTTGCAAACTCACACCCAGCTGCCCGTCGCCCAGCACCCCGGCCCACCTCTGGGAGAACAGAAGTTCAACAGAGAAAGTTAGCAACACAGGAAGATGCCAGCCAATTGCTCTATACCACGCCCGGTGTTCAAAGGAGCGTTTCTCAGACTCCAAAGACAGGGCAATGCCAGACCCTAGAGTGTGATCCCACTGCCGGAGGGATTGTCACAGTTCCTGAGGCCATGTCGCAGCTCTCTGGGCACAGGATCCGTTTGGCATTATAGAGCTCAAAAGTGACCGCCGGGGCTTCCAGCTCCAAGCTGCAGCCGGCCGCCATTCACAGCCAGGACGCCCATACTGAAAGGTGGAGGGGCCACTCTGGGGCTGGTTTCCTGCTTTAGGGCCATTTACTTAGTCTCAGACCCAGCAAGGCCGAGAGTCTTCAGGGGTCAGAGTTTAAGAGCATGATTGTAGAGCGTATCCCCCCTTGACATTAGCCCACATGCTGGGATGGCCACCAGCCCAGGATGCCCATCTGAACGATACGAGGAGGCAGGCCTGGATTGGGAAACTGGACTTCTACTCTCAACACACCCATGGTAACCTGGAACAAGTCACTTCCCATGTCTGGGACTCCAATTCTTTAACTGCAACATGAAGAATGGGACACCGGATCCCCAGGTCCCTTCCTGAGCTAAGCTTCGGCCAATCAACTTTCTTACTTTTATGCTTCTTCTACACATTACACTGATTTAATTTGTCAGAGATCTGGTACTTTGCTAACTCTTAAAGCGTCCCTGTGTCTGTTAGCCACCACCAGCTGCTTGCCTGCCACAAAGTCCCGGCGACATACAAAATTGAACAATTATCGCTCACACGGCTGTGTGGAGGGGCTGGTGTGGGTAATACCTCCTCAGGCATCTGCAGATCTGCTGGGGGCTCTCCAGGCTGCTTGGCCAGGGCCCCTGGGCGGGGGCAGCTCTGCGCCAAATGTCTCTCCTCAACCAGCAGGCCAGCCTAGGCACATTCTTTCCAGGGAGAGAGCAAAAGGGCAAGTAGACACAAGGTCTCCTGAGGTCCAGGCTGGAAACTACAGTCCCTTCTACCTTATTCTATTGGCCAAAGTAGGTTACATGACTAGTTCCAGATTCAAGAAAGAAGGAAATAAAATCCACAAAGTCACGTGGCAAAGGGCATCGACTAAGAGAGAGGAAAGATGAGGGGCCATTAACGCGATCTACCACAGTCTCTCTGGGACAAAAAGAAATACCACCCGAGTCAGGCCAATGAACCTGAAGGAGGTTTTGGTAGAATCAGCTGATTTCTAAGAACACACAGGCTCCGCACCCCATGATGGTATAGTCCGGGAGAGAACACTAGACTACGGATCTTGCTCTGCTCCAAATTCCGGGGTCTCCAGGTCCCTGTGGGCTGAGTCCAGGGTGAGAAACACCTGTTCCTCATGGACCAGTAAGGCAGCAGGGTCTGCACTGGCTGGGACCCGTTGAAGGCTCTCGGTACCTGACTTCATTGGCACTGAGGATGATGGATTTGAATTCGGGGGGAGGAGGAAGATCCAGAGAGGGAGGGTGGGCATCGTCTCCTGAGGAGCTGCAAAACTCACAGAACACCACTGTGGCTTGGCCTCAGCATCAGAAAACCCAGCTTCCGAGCCTGGGTCTGCCACTAACTAGCCAGGGGGCTCAGGTAACTCATCCCACCTCTCAGGAACCTGTTTCCTCATCTAGGAAGTGGGGCTGACAGTATGCTCCTCAGAGACCCGAATTAGACCATTTCTATGAAACGGGCTCTGCTGAGGGCAACTTAGCCTCATCTGCAGGTTTGCGATGCCCACCACTCTGCAGGGCCCGAGCATCTCTGCCCATCCCGCTCCCGGGCAGGGGCGACAGTTTCCATCTCCTCCCCAGACACTGCCGGTCCAGCTTCCCGTGCAGCTCTCAGGCCTAGTGTGCTGTTTCCAGCCAACGCTGAAGCCCCCTGCGCGGCTGTAGACATCTGAGCGCTGCATCCCAGCTCCCGGCCCTCCGGCTGTCCTCCCTGCAAGGCTGGGCCCCGGGCTGCAACACCCTCGGCTGGTTTAGATTCGCCATCCGCATCTCTCGGCTTGATTCTTCTGTTCTGTCCCAGCAGCCTGGCCGCACACACCCACATTAAAGGTCAGCTCTTGGATGGTATTATGGCTGAGCAGCTGGAAAAAGCCTCAGAAGCTCATTTCCCTTTTCTCCTGCTACTAAATCCTTCCTTTATCCACTGACTCCCAAGTGAGACCCGGGGCCCTAAAACGGGCTGTTCCCTGTCACCTCAGACAACAGGGTCTTTTATTTATTTCTTTTTAAAGATTTTATTTATTTGACAGAGAGAAACACAGCGAGAGAGGGAACACAAGCAGAGGGAATGGTAGCGGGAGAAGCAGGCTCCCTGCTGAGCAGAGAGCCCGATGCGGGGCTCGATTCCAGGACCCTGTGTCATGACCTGAGCCAAAGGCAGACACTTAACCACTGAGCCACCCAGGTGCCCCGAACAGAGTCTTTTAAAACCTCATCCAGACTCCTCTCTCTGAATGATCCCCACCTCCCCTGAGATGACCAACCACTAGATCCATTCTGTTGGCCTCACTGCGCATCCAATGCTCATACTTGCAAGCCTCGGGGAAAGCTGGGACTGTGGAGGGGGTAGGAGGCCTCTCACATGGCACTTTCCCAGCCATGCAAGTTGCACCTGGTGCTCACTAGCTCCCTACTGGCCTTCCCAGTCCTGCTGGAATGGCCAGGGAGGGAGGACTGACTACAGTGAGTGTCTAGACAGGGGCCAGAGCCGTGAGCGAGGAGTCCAGGGACCTGTCAGCCAGGCCAGCTAACTGACTGATCCAAAGATGGCCACCGGTCACAAGGTGGTCTCTCGGACTCGGGTGAGCCCCTTATAACCAAATGCCAAGGTGGGAGGTAGGGGGGGACTGAGCCTTCTTTTACCTCAAGATCAACAAATTGAATATTTCTGTCCTCAGGTTGATAAATATATATATTGAACCCCTGCCTTGTGACAAGTAGGAGTGGAACTGGTGACTGAAATGGACAGGGTCCCTACCCTCATAGAACTCCCTTATGGGTGGGGACACGTATGTGGCTCAGTCAGTTAAGCAGCTACCTTCCGTTGTGATCATGATCCCAGAGTCCTGGGATCAAGGCCCACATCAGGCTCCTTGCTCATCAGGGAGCCTGCTTCTCCATTTGCCTGCTGCTCCCCCTGCTTGTGCTCTCTCTCTCTCTTCCTCTCTGACAAATAAATAAAATCTTAAAAAAAAAAAAGAACTCACTTGTGGGGAAGACAAAATATAAACAGTGAAAGCAAGCAATAATTAAAATTACTTCAGACTGGGGCGCCTCGGTGGCTCAGTCGTTAAGCGTCTGCCTTCAGCCCAGATCATGATCCCAGGGTGCTGGGATCAAGCCCCGCATCGGGCTCTCTGCTCAGCAGGAAGCCTGCTTCTCCCGCTACCATTCCCTCTGCTTATGTTCCCTCTCTTGCTGTGTTTCTCTCTGTCAAATAAATAAAATCTTTAAAAAAATTACTTCAGACTGTGGAAAATTCTGACCAGGAAATAGGTACAGTGCTGTGATAGACCCTGGCAGAGCAGGGACCTCTTTGTGATGGGTGATCAAAAAGGCCCTTGGAGGAAGTCACAGATAAGCAGAGACCCAAAGGATAAGGAGTGAGGTACAGAGTAGCAGGCCGAGGGGCTGCATGTGCAAAGGCCCTGAGGCAGGAAGCATAAGAAGAGCCATGTGACTATAACAGAGCAAAAGAAGACGAGGGCAGGAAGAGCTAGGGACAGGCAGGCCCAGTTCATGCAGGGTGGGAAGTCACAGAAAATGTCACATTTAACTCATTGGAGGATTTCAAGCAATGGGGTGACATCATTAATTTTTTTTAATCTAAATTCTACTAGCTAACATATTGATTTCAGATGTAGAGTTCAATGTTTTGGAGAGATCTCTCCAGCGATGTGAGGAAAATGCAAGTAAACTTGAAATCAGAACACAGGAGTTTTCGGGTAGGCAGGGAGAAGGCTTCCTGATAAACAGGCCCAGCAGAAAAGGGCCTTGCTAGAAATTTCTTTTTTGCAAGAAATTAAAGACAAAATGGAACCATCTATCTAAAATGGTTTAAAATTGGCTTACCAGGGAACAATAGTCTAACTCTGGGTCGTACATGGGCTGGATCTCAACTGAGTTCTTCAATTATATAAAGCAGAGAAGATATCTATCTGTTGTGCCTTTTTTAATTGAGTAAGAGAGTAAATTCTTTTAACTTGGGACATATTTTAGGCATTATTATTCCACTAAACCAACAGCTATGTGTTGAGAAGCTTAGCGTGAGACATGCTCTGTGGCAAAGACGAAGTTCTTTTCTGTGAAAGCAGCCCCCCTCCCACCAAGGAGCGTACACTCTGATTTGGGAAGATAGGACAAAGTGATATAAAAACCTAAGTTAACAGTCTGGCATTCGAATTTCAATTCAAGACCAACAACCGAATAAACACCACAAAGTTCTATGCGGGAACTCACAAACTGGGTTTTAAAGAAATGCCCAGCACTGTTGGAAGCGGGGGCAGACCATGCCTGGTCACATCTGGACAGAAGAGCTTCATGAGCAGTGGCTCAGGAGGGGGCTTTGAGGCCCCGACCCCCAGGCCAGGGAAGGGTCCCTACCCTCATAGAACTCACTTACAGGTGGAGACACGTATGTGGCTCTGGGGTGGGTGCGGCTGGACCAAAGCACCAAAAGCAGAAAGGACAGGGGTGTTTGGAGGCACCCTACACACCCTACACACTCATAGACACACTCCTGTCTAGTCACTGCTTGGCACAAACACACCCCAAACACGTGCGTATTCGCACAAGCAGTGTCAGACCTGGGTTTTGCGACACCTGAAGCAATTTCTGTGTCTTCTGCAAGAAAAAGAATACAAAATAACTAATGAAACCAGGTATAAAAGAGCACATTTATTTTGAATAATAAACAATAACAAGTTATTGGAGACGTTTTCCAGACCCTTTCTACCAAGATCTCTTCAAGCAGTTTACCAGAATGCTTACATAGAAATTACTCTCTCCACTTAGAACATTCTTCAGCTCCGATATTATTGATAATAGCCAGTCACTGGAGCACCTTCTCCTCACTGGGAAAAAAGGCTCTGCCCTCTGTCCCCTCTTCTACCATTGCTCGTTGCAGAGAAGATCACTGTCCCCAACCGTCTTCTATTCCCAGACCCTGCTGTTCACCAAGATATCCCTGACCACAGACACCCACCCAAGGCTATTGTCAAGGTTATAGAATTGGCATCTGAAAACACAGCAGCCAACCCCCACCACTACCGTCATGTCAGCACAAGACGCAGGCCTCCACCCCTCACTGGCCCTTGCCAGCCCCACCCCCAAGAAGGACCCCTCTGAGCCCCAGACTCTCTCCTTTCCTCCAGCACTACCCACCTCCAAACAAAACTTAGGCTGAGGATGGCGGTCTTCCCTGTGGATGACTTTTTTTTGTCCTGAATCTCGAACGCTGTTAACAGACCTAGGGCAAGAGGGCCAGAACTCGAGAATATGGGAGAAAATAAAACTCAACCTCCTTCTTTGGAATCTCTCGTGACAGCCAAAACAAAGCACTAATTAATAGATTAGTTAATATATCAACTGATTATTCCACCACCTAAAAGAAATAAATAAGAGCAGAGCTTTTCTGGCAAAGGGGGCCACTGTCCTCTGCCCCCACGACCCATCCCCCTCTGTGCCCTGAGGGTCAGTGGTTTGACCCCGAGGGCTACACAGCCCCTCCCCCGCTCCCACACCGTCTTCCCGCTGAGGACACTGGAGGGCCTGCTAGCAGTGTGCCAGCTAGTGAGAGCCCGCCCCAGGCAAGGGCCACCTCCAGGCCCGAGAGGATCTGTCAGTTGTCACTGGCTCCCATATGCCGGCTGAAGCCCCTTCCTCCTCAGTAGGTCCCTGACCCCCATCCTCCTAGTGGCTCTCGAAAGGAGAAAGAAGCAGCAGGGCTCAGAAGCTGTTATCCCTGAGAACAGGCCCCTTTACCCTATAAATAACTGTTCGGGTTTTTGGGGTTTTTTTGTCTACTGAGTAACTGGAGGAGATCAGGCTCTGAGAGGGACATATTCTGCACCCCAGCTCACCTGGGAGAGAACAGGTCGAAGCATGCGCGAGCCACTCAGGAATCTGCCGAGCAGAAGCCCTCTTCCAGAAGCTGTCAGAAATGCTACCAGGCACTGGAAGACATTCACTTCGTAGGAAACATTGTTCCCAGGGGAGGGGCAGGAAACCACACCGAGGGACCAAGACAACCACATGTTGGCAGGCGCTGCATTGTCTGAGAACCACTGGTGGGATGCCTGGGATTCTTAATACAAACTCCAGAAGGTCTGAAGCCACCTGGTTGACAGGTAAGAACTTAAAAGGAAACAATATGTGGCTTTTGAGAAAAAGCACGAGGATGCGTCAGCGCTGTAAGAGGATCTCGGTCGAGACAGCGTATGATATGCTGCAGCAAAACATCAGCCAAAATGAAAGTTTGATAAGAAGAATCTTAATCCTAATGGTCTGATGGAACAAAGATTTATTTCTCATTCACAGAAAGCCTGCCACACATTAGGAGGCTCTTCTCCATCTTACAACTCTGTGCTATGGACATATGCCTTCAACATAAGGGAAAAGAGGCAGAAACGGCTCCCATTCCTTCCACTCTCAAGCCATCGGAAAGAACCAGGCCCGTGTCCCCAGCTGTCACGTGCCTTCTGCTTCCTTAAGTTCCCCTGTGGCAACAGTACATCCGAAAAGCCTAGGAAACTGTGGCTCATGCTAGTTCGTCCACCCAACGAATGTGAACGGGACACTCACTGTGTGCGGGGCATCGTGCTCTGTGCTGAACAACAGTGACTCAAATAGACAAGCTCCTGCTCTCAGAGAGCTTAGAGTCTAGTCGGGAACCACCAAGTTACTTCACAAATAGTTAACTACAAGCAAAAGTGAGTGCTGGGCCCGAAGACACTAGGGAGCCATGGCAGAATATAAGAGGACCCAATCTCACCCGTGCGGGTCAATGAAGATTTTCTAATGAAGTGATAGGTAAGCTGAGCGAAGAAGGGGGAGTAGGGGAAAGTAGGCAAAGGGGTATGAGGTGAAGGGAAAAAGGCTCCAAGGGGGAGGCACAGCAGGTGCAAAGGCCCTGGGGAGGGAGGGAATGTGGAGTGTTTGAGGAGCTTCAAGGTGGCCAGTGTGGCTAGAGTTCAGAAGGCAGGGGTGCTGCCACTGGGTGCCACAATCCCAGGAGTCGCAATTCATGTGGAAAACCCCATGTTTTATTTTCATATAAGATCTGTGTTACATTTGCTCAAGTACAATGTGGTAGAGTTTGACATTGGCTCTTTATTCAAAAGTCGGAGGAAATGTCTGTGGGTCCTTCTTGGTATTGGTACTAGATGCTTCACCTTCTGCTGGCCACCCCCGACCCCCGCAACTCCTACTTGGCCTTCCCGCCAAAGTTAAGTCTCAGACAAGCCCTCAACAAGGCCTCCAAAGAAAATGTGCAGGAAAAAAGACACAAAGGACCAGGACAAGGAGACTGAACCGGCAAGAAAGGCCTCCATACTGCCAATTGCCTGGGATGCCTCAAATCCCATAAATATCTCTTCAGGAGAAAAAAAACAGTGAAAGGAAAGAAATTAGGGTAGGCCACTTATCAGGGGAAGCCAAACAGAAGGGCCATTCCAGTGGCCCAGGAGACACGGAGGATCTCAATGTGAATGAAGGGGGGCAGGGCTGGCTGAAGACGACCCGAATTTGGGAGTACCACCCCATCCTAGGGTCTTCCACTAGGGGCACCTCACTCTCTGAGTGGTCTCAGAGGTCCTCAGTCCCTCTGCCCGCTTCCACACTTCAAGGTGTAACCGGCTCTGGTAAACTGCCCCCAGCCTAGATTTCCACTTTCCTCCCACTCTGCTGCCCCTCACTCTCCCAGCTCTGGCCACCTCAGACCTCCCCCGTTCCCTCGGCTTCTTCAAAGCTCTTCCTTGGCCCAAAGTAACCCACCTCCCCCTCTTCCTCCTCCTTCCTCTCAGCTCAGCATTCCCTTCTCAGGAGACCTTCCCTGACCTTAGACTGGGGCAAGTCCCCCACGCCAGGACCCCTAGCTTTCTGTTCCTCACCTTCTAATAAGGACCCTTCACTCCTTTACTTCTTCCCTCTAAAACCAGAACCTCCCCCCCAAAGCAGAGAAGCTTCTACATGATCCAGCACTGTTTCCCCAGTGCCCAGTACAGTGCCTGACACAGTAAGGACTCAACCACTATTTCCTGAATCCAACTACAGATCTAGGATTTAGGTATTTCAAAGCCAGGGGTTTGTGTCCGATTTATTCACAGCTACTTCCCTAGCGCCTGGGACAAATATTTGCTGAATGGATGGATGGAAGGATGAGTGAATGAGGAAATCAATGAATGAATGAGTGAAAGACCTTCTGAGCCAGGAAGGGCAACTTAGATGCTTTCATTGTACAGGTGGAGAAACAGAGGCCCGGAGAAACCAAAGACCTACCTACGATTTCACAGCTCAAACAGTGGGCTGGGTTCCCGGCCAAGGAGCAAAGTCATCTATAAAAGACCCTCCACCTGTCTGCTTGTTATAGAGGAAAACACACGCAGGTATTGATCCTTTCCAGAAGCTGTCCAAGGTACTTACGTACAGATGAATGTATTTATTTGTTTATTCCCTACCCTGCTCTAAAAAGAACTGGAGGCAGTTTGCCCACTGCAGCTCCTGTCAATGTGGTATTTTCCAAACTCAAGAACAAAACATGAAGGAAAAACAACCTGTTCAAAAGGAGGGGCAATAACACCTCACGCAGAACCAGTTTCCTTGGCCAGAGCAGAAAAAGCTCCCGCAGAGAGGGCTGTCTCTGTAATCAAATTACCAAAATTAGTGACTAAGAGGAACAGAACAGATGTGGAAGATTTCAATTTTGCTGAAGGATTTGGCACAATGTCTCAAGGAACTGAATTTGCAAAATTCTTGCGTAAGAACAGTGTCACGTGAAACAAAAATCTGGCTGCAGGACCACAGGGGTGACAGCCACACCCACCAAGGGATGTTGGGGTCATTGACACAAATCTTCTCCTTCTGATCTGCAGGGGGGGCAGATGGGGCCTTGGGGGGAGCTGTGGCCACAGGATAATGAGACACCATAGATTTCTACATAAAGCACCTAATTTTCTAAAGCCCTTTTAGCCACACCATCTTTTTGGATCCTCACCATCAGAATTAGAGGCTCAAGGGGCAGCTTGGCGGTTAAGTGGTTAAGTGGCTGCCTTCAGCTCTGGTCATGATCTCAGGGTCTGGGATCAAGCCTCACATCAGGGTCCCTGCTCAGCGGGGAGTCTGCTTGTCCCTCTCCTTCTGTCCCTACCCCCCACTCATATATGCACTCTCTCTCTCAAATAAATAAATAAAATCCTAAAAAAAAAAAAAAGAAGAAGAAGAAGAAGTAGAGGCTCATAAAAGGTAAATGACCTCCCAAGTTCACAGAGCATATGAGCCCAGCACTAAGGTCCAAGGATCCCCGCCCACTTGTGGTTGCATAAAAGTCAAGGGAGTGGCCCATCCTGGGAAGGACATTTAACTTCCAGGACACAAGGGCACCACATTTTTCAATGCCCACATGGGCTAGATCAATTAGCCCCCCGGACTGAGCGTGTTTTCAGTGGCCGTTTCTCACAAGGGTCAGAGTAGACTCAAGTTAATGGGGAAAGAGAGAATAGGGCTCGTCTCTGAATCTAACCACAGAGGTTTCCCTAAAGAGTCCGAGGATTTCCCTGAGCAGTGTCACACGGGTCAGTTGCAGGGACCGGTGAATAGGTGCGGTCACTTTCAGGTGAACTAAACTGAATTAGATCAGTTACCTGATCTCCTGATGTTCTCCCCCAGAGCTGGGCTCCTACCCATTGTTCTTCACCCTGACGGATGCCACCCCCCAATTTTATAAACCCGAAACTGCCATCAGCCTTGAGGCCTCCCTTTCCGTCACTCCCCGATCCAGTCTTTCCAGGTCCAGCTGAGCTCCCGGTACCATCCAGATCCACCATCTTTGCCCCGTCCCGCCCTTTCCAGCACAGCCTAAAAGATCATCCAGTTTTGCTGGAAAAGACCCCAATAGTTCTCTACTTCTCTCCTCGTTCTCCCTCGTGCTCCTCTAGGTCTGTCCCCCACGAGGCAGCCAGACTGAGCACTTGCAAATGCAAATCCGGACATGTCCCTCACCTGCTTGCCCTGCTTCCGAGGCTCAGTGTGGTCTCGCCCCGGTCTGTCTTCCTGGCCTCACGGTTGCTACTTCACCCCTTCACTCTCCACCCTGCAGACACAACGGCCTTCTCCCTGCTCCTGGTGGGGGCTACGTTCTCCTACCTCAAGGCGTCCATGTGTCCTGCTCCCGCCATTCCCTGTCCCCACCTACCGCCACCCACCAGATGGGTGGGTTCCAAGGAAGCCATCCTTCCCTGGCTCTCCTGGCTGATCAGACACTCATACAACACCTGTCACAGTTCAAATCAAATAATACGCCACAATGGACACAGCAGATGGGGAAACTGAGTCTCATTGGGATGGAGGACCTTAACGAAGGACATGAAATCTGCCAGGATTAGGCAGACGGTGATTAGGCATCATCCCACCTTTGGAGATAGCTCTGGGGAAAATGCCCTCCTGAAATTAAGTAAATGTTTCTATTTAACAGGATTGAAGGTTGGGGGACGGAAACACAACACCAGACTCGGCAGTGAGAAGGACTAAGCAAAGAAAGGCCCAGATCCCCATCTCTTCTCAATCATGCACCCACCGAGGCTGGGTAGACCATGGAAGAGTCAGAAACTGGGGCTCTCGGGATAGTAACACAGTAGCTTTGGGCCTACAGTGGCGTGAAAGGGGGGCAAATTGGTGGGAGGGGGGCGCACCCTGATTATGGAGTTCGGGAGCTCCTTAAAGCATCATGTGCTCAGCAAACTTCTGCTAAAAGCCTCCCATCCTCCTGGCTGAATATCTGGAGTAAAAGCACGGTCTTTGACCTCATGGAGCTCAGAGTCTAGAAAGGAAAGCCTTCTGTTAACGCCTCATTGTAATTTAGAAGTAAGTGCTAGAAAAAAAGTGCTTCTTTATTCTAGGTGCTAAGAGGAAGGGGTTCTTTGGAGACAGTGCCATTGAGAACTGCATCTGACCAGGCAAAAAAATGTGCCTCCCATTGTCAGCCTGCTCCCACCTCAGCCCAGGGCAGCCTCTGTCGTCTTGCAGTGACGCACGCAAACAAAACCCCAGAAAAGCAATGACTACCCCAAGGCGCCCCTTCCAGTAGCCAAACCAAGTCCAGAGGACTGGGGTGCCTCCCCTTCACATCCAGAGAGGTGAAGGAAAGTGCAAATGCCACCCAGAGGAAGACAACTGAGGGCAGAAGTCAGGAGGACAGCGAGTCAGAGGACGTACAGCCAGCTGGACCAAATGTTACCAGCCCACAGGGCTACATTGGGTTGGATGGTGTCCCCCGAAAGTCATGTCCACCAGCAACCTCTGAATGTGATCTTATGTAATCAAGTTCAGATGTGCTCACGCTGTATTAAGGTGGGCCCCAATCCAATGACTAGGGTCCCCATAAGGAAACATGGGGAGACACAGGGAGGAGGCCCTGTGACAATGAAGGCGGAGATTAGAGCAATGCATCTGTAAGTCAAGGAGCACCAAGGACTGCCAGCAACCACCAGAAGCAAGGAGGAGATGAAGAAGACTCTTCTAGAAACTTCTGAAGGAGCACCGCCCACCCAGCACCTTGATTTCTACTTCCGGCCTCTAGAACTGTAGAAGAACAAAGTTCTGTAGTTTTAAGCAATTCAGTTTGTGGCACTTTGTCATGGCACTCCCAAGAAATTAATAGATGGGCCTAGAAGACCAAATACATAATGAAATGTGTTGTCAGAAGCGAGCCCAGAGTGGGCCCAGATGCTGAGCACAGCCAGCCCACAAAAAAAAAGCAGCACTTACTCAGCTGAATTCAATTGCTGCCAAGAGGCAGTCATGTTGCCAAAAATGCCGATTTTTCTGGATAAGGGGAAAATCCATACTTTTCTATGAAACCTCTGATTTTCGAATATTAAGCCAAATGGGATTTATTTGTTTTGTTCTTGTTTTTTGTTTTTATGAATCAGTGTGGACCAGCCAAGGCCAGACCCACCTCCCCATTTTGCAAATGAGAAATGAAGACGCAAGAAACAAGGTGATTTATGTCCACCCCTCAAGCAACAGCCAAGGCCAAAACCTACACCGCCATGGACCACAGTGCAGTCCTGCCGTCTGCCATGCCACACGGCCTTCTCCCCCTGAAGCAGCAGAGGACAGCTCTCCCCGCTTGGGCTCACAGCTCTCATGAAAGAGGTGACTCGCGGCCTGGAGGGAGTAGGCACAGACCAAAAGACACCTTCATCGTCCCAGCTGCCATGGGATTCAAAGGTCCCACTAGCCTCGGTTCCTAGGAAGGAGCTGCATGGGCTCACAGCAGAGAAGTCTCAGCCCCAGAGATGAAAAGGATGGGGCAGGGCCTGCAGAGGCATGGGCTGTGGGGACAGGAAGGGCGACCTACAAGCGTTGCATCTCAGAAAGGGCTAGGAAGAGCCCCCTTGGCAGGATCAGTGATTCTTCAGCCAGGGGCGTTTCCCACCAGGTTACAGGGCAGGCCAGGCAGAGGGGGAGCATGTGTCGTGAGCACAAAGTCACACAAGAAACGCAGTCATTGCAGGCCTTGCAGCACACGAGAAGTGTGCGCCGACTCTCCCAAGGACGCCGTGCCTATTTGGACAGATTTTTACTTTCTGATAACATGTTCCAAAAGCTCTTGGAAATGAGGAGAGAGGCCTCTCTGGTTCTGTTTGGACGGAATCTGGTGTGGCAGCAAATGTCAACGGCGCCCGCAAGCTGTTCCCTTGTACCACTGAAGATGCCAGTGCCCAGGCCAGGACCAGGCGCTCAGAGATCTCACACCCATCGCGCTCGGAACAGCATCTTCTCCCATGTGAAAGGGGAAGTTTCTTGGGAAAGCAGGAGAGAAATAAAGACAGTGCTTTTTTTCCAGGGTGTTTGTCATTTTTTTGTGTTGGTTTTTTTGGTTTTGGTCTCTTTTTTCCTTTGATGAGACACAAAGGAAACTTTGCTAAAAGTTTTGCATGAAGACCCACAGTGAAATTCATAGCAGTGCTTGGACCCAGCAAGACCATTATGCCCAGTGGTTCAACAGCCCCAGCCTCCCCCCTGCCCTGGTCTTCTCTGGTGGTCTCCTGCCAGGCTCGAGGCAGATATGAGCAGAGGGAGGTCTGTGGCTCCCACTAGGACCTCTGGCTGGGGAAGACTCCCTAACATACACACACACACACACAAACACACTGCCTACACGGTGGCAATTAAAGGCAAAAAACAAGGGTAGGTCCAAAAGGACCGCAGCTCCTGTGTTAAAACACGAGCCCTATGCAGAGGCATGCCTCTCTGCCAAACCCTAATCCCCCCGGCATCTGTGCCCCGCTATTTGCATAAGTAAATGGCAGCTCATTAAGAACACATTAGCAGCTCTGTAACCATGTAAGGAAACCAACTCAGCGAACTCTAAGCCACTGGAGATTTCTCTAATTCACTTTCGCAGCCTTGGAGGCATGAAGCAGAGTCTGTCATCTGCCGTCTATCTGTCCAGCCAGAAAAGAAAGAAGAGACCTTTATGGAAACACAGAAGAGACTTAATAAATATTTGTGGAAGGATGAAGGATGCTAGGCCAGGTTGGCAAAGGACAACCCTTACTAAAAATAGAGAAGTGTTTGGACCACACCTGTTGGAGGAGGCATTTCTCTGGTGTCTCGCCATCTACCCAAGGCTCCAGGACTGTGGTTGCAAACCAGCGTCCTAACATCAAATCACCCGTGAGCATTTCTGACCTAGTGTCATGGGATGACTGCTTCAGGAAGTCACAGAGGGGGCCCAGGATCTGGAGTTTTAAAATGCCTCCCCAGCAGGGGCGCCTGGGGAGCACAGTCGGTTAAGCGGCTGACTCTTGGTGAATTTCAGCTCAGGTCCTAATCTCCGGTTGGGAGACGGGGCCCCACATCAGGCTCCAGGCTAAGCACTGAGTCGGCTTGGGACTCTCCCTCCCTGTCCCTTTGCACGTCCCCCGCTTGCTGGAGCGCGCACTCTCTCTAATAAATATATGATAGAATGCCTCCCAGGGATTCTTATTTGCTCCCCCATTTGAGAACCATTGCCCTGAAGCCCTCGTGCTTGCTACTCCATGGAAAAAGCAAAATGGGCACCACCCATACGGAGTCTCAGGCCCCGCGAAGACCTACCCGGCCAGAACCCGCACTTTAACAAGCACGCCAGCGACCCTGTGCCCCGTCAAGTTGGAGGAGCATCAGCGTCGAGGCTGCTGGGGCAGACGCTGTGAGCCAGGTGGGCTCGCTGCCAGGGCCCCCGCCACCGGGGGTGCGAGCCTTTGGTCATGACCTCGAGCCTCTCCCACCTGCAGGGTGCAGAGGCCGCACTCGATGGCCAGCGTCCGAGGGCCTCAATGGCCCGGATGACCGCATCCCGGAACCCACAGGGGCCCCGCGCAGACGGCCACTCTCGTGGCTTTCCCCGCACCGAGACCCAGAACCAGGGCTGCCTGGGTCACGGACACCCAGGGCAGGCGGGCAGGTTCAAGAGCATTACCTGTCTCCAGCACCCTCCGAGCTGCCAGTGGTTTTCTTATTCTAGGTAGGCGGCCCAGCAGTGGCCGACCTGTTGACTCCTGGCGCAGGTCAGTGCGACAGGCCCTGCGTCTGCAGGGAAAACAGCTACCCACCTCTCGGCGCCCGCCCTACAGCCTCGGCTGCCAGGCCAGGAAGGCAGAACCCGCTTTTCTCAAGGGCCTGCCCTCCTGGCCCCAGGTAGCGCTGCAGCCTGCTCCCGAGGACCAGAACACCGCTGGGGAGCCAGAAACACACAGAGGCTCCCCGAGCCAAGCAAGTGCCAACTGCGTGGGTATTTTTAGCCCAGATCCCTCTGGAAAGGCAGCTCATGAAATCCTACTCTGTCAGCACTGCCTTCCTCTCTTGTCCCAGGAGGAGCGGGTGTCGCCTTGGTAACCGCCGTGTGGCTCTGCTCTCGGGCACACCTGTAACTCACCCAGGAGGGACCCTGGGGGCCCTCGACTTCTTCCGGCTCTGGCCTCCTTTCTCTGGGCAGAGTCCCGGGGAATGGGGTCCCAAAGGCTCAGGAATGCGGGAAACCTATGCGGTCCTCGCAGGGGTCCCCAGGGGAGACACTGAGACTTGGGGCTTTTAAAGCTGTTTACCAACACACTTAACGCACCGAAGGTGTGAAAACAACACGCAGTTAAACACGCATTAAAACAGCACGGAGTGCCTACATCAGCTCGGGTCTTTAAATTTTCACGGAATCCCCGCTTGCCGAAAACTCTTCCCTCAGCTTGTTGGGGCTTCATTATTTCACGTGAGATGACTCTGCAGGGAAATGCGGGTCAGAACAAGAGTAGGCCCTGCCCTCCCGCTCCCCCTCCTCCTCCAAAGGGGTTGTGGTGGGTGGGGGGGCAACTGTTGCTCTGAGTCCCCCAAGTACTAGGCGGGTACTGTTCCTTCTTTTATTGCTCCTTCACTTTTCCTCAGGCACCTGGTACGGTTCGGCTCCAGACCTCTGGCTCATTTCCCTTGCACACCAAGCTCACACCTTCTGCAGTGATGAACTTGGAGCAGTGAATGGGCTGTTAGTGGCCCTGAGGCACAGACAGGGAAGGCTGGGCAGCCCTGCCTTTCCCAACCAGAAGCAGGTGGAAATGGATCCCGCTGAAGCCGGGCGGCCCCCGGTTCGAAGGTGGATTGAGTTGTTTGACCAGCTGAAGAAGAAATCCTCACCACCCCCGTTCAATCGGTTGCCTCCTGCTTTTAAGGCTGGTCCCTTGAGGGCTTGGGAACATGAAATATATTAACAGAACAAACCACAAAATCTTCAGTATAATCCCACTGATTTCTTTTATTCTTCCATGGTGAAAAGAGCTCTGTTGGATTTTTTTTTCTTGGTTATATAAATAATACCTGTTTATTATTAAAAAAAAAAAAGTTTAAACACGACAGGAAGGTATGGGGGAGGAGGGGAAGTCAGGATCACCTGCCACCCAGACATAACCCTGCCTGCCCTCGACAGCCCGCCGTCACACACCTTGCACTTCTTGCATATAGAAACCTGTGATTTGATATAACGGGATTATATCACGGAACTGTGGTTTTCTTTCCATGTTACAGAATGTTTGTGAGTTTATCTCGCTCTCTTCTCACCCGACGTTCCTCCCCAGGTACCTGATGTCAACAAGCCTGTCGTATCAGACAGGCTCAGCCACGAGCAAGTCCCCATGCTCATATCTGCCTTGATGGTCTCCTCCTCCCGGGGACCATCTCACCACACTCCCAGAGCTAAGGCCGAAACTATTACCATCTCTGTTCAACAACCTAGGGAAAGTGATCCTGCAAAATCGTAAGTTACTTCTGTGCCAAAAATGATCCAACAGCTTTCCATCTCTCATTTAGATAATGACAAAGGCCTTGGCATAACCCACAAGGTCCTGCAGGAGCCACCCCCCTCTCTGTGTCATCTCCGACCGGCCTTCCTTTGCACCCTCTGCTCTGACACTACCCCCTGCCACTGGATCTTTGCACCTGCCACGTCCTCGGCCTAACCCACTCTTTCTCGAGGTTTTCACAAGTCTCCTTCTCTTAGCTCCTTCTGATCTTTATCTTAGTAGCACCTTCTCAGTGAGGCTTTTATTTGCCACTTCGTTTAAAATTATACAATCTCCCCCCAACACCCCATTTCCCTCCTTTTTTTTTCCTCCAGACACCTTTCTCCAGCCAACACGCCACATATTTTACTGATTTATAATCTGCGCCACCCCACCAGGAGGCCCACTTGGTGGCGACAGGGGTATTGATTCTATTCGTGCATGGCTGTATCTTCAGCACCCAGACAGCACCTGCCACCGCTAAGTGCTCCAAAGTAGTTGTTGAATATGCAACTTGGTGATTGCAAGTTCCTCCTACGGCTACACTTTCAAGGTCAACTGATTCCAAGAGCCTTGCTGTTCATAAGAGCAGGCAAATGACATTCTGTTTCTAGGGTATGCCCTCTGCTCCGCAGACTCCAGAAGCAACAGGTCACTCCTCTCCAGCTGAGGTAATAGTCCACATGCTCCAATATGGGCTTCACACAGAACATGGGGCCACCCCTACCTCTGAGTCCTTGAGAGGGTCTGTAATGGGCTTCCTCACCAGTGTCCCTTCATCAAGCCCCTCCTACCTATACCTTCGCATAGTTGTGGCTTCTGTGTCTTTCTGTGGAAGCCAGCCAGTTTTTCAGCTGAACCTGCTGGCTGCTGGCCAGTGGTCCCACGTCATGGGCATCCCAGACTCGTAGCCACCCTGACTTACAGAGAGAAATCCAGAAATGTCAGCCTCCTTCCTAGGGCTCAGGGGAGGCAACTACAGCCCATAACTTGAACAGTTATCGTTCAAGTTATCGTTCAACCAACGGTGGTTGGTTTCTCTTACGTTTTGGTTTGTGTCTGTTTGACCATTAATTGTAATTATGTAATATGGACTATCTTTCAAAAGCTTATTGAAGACCTCAACATGAGGCAGGACTCTATCAAAGTCCTAGAGGAGAACATAGGCAGTAACCTCTTTGACATTGGCCACAGCAACTTCTTTCAAGACATGTCTCCAAAGGCAAAGGAAACAAAAGCAAAAAGGAACTTTTGGAACTTCATCAAGATAAAAAGCTTCTGCACAGCAAAGGAAACAGTCAACAAAACAAACAGGCAACCCACAGAATGGGAGAAGATATTCGCAAATGACACTACAAAGGTCTGATATCTAAGATCTATAAAGAACTCCTCAAACTCAACACTCACAAAACTGATAATCACATCAAAAAATGGGCAGAAGACATGAACAGACACTTCTCCAAAGAAGACATACAAATGGCTAACAGACACATGAAAAAATGTTCATCATCATTAGCCATCAAGGAGATTCAAATCAAAACCACATTGAGATATCATCTTACACCAGTTAGAATGGCCAAAATCCATAAGACAGTAAACAACAAATGTTGGAAAGGATGTGGAGAAAGGGGAACCCTCTTACACTATTGGTGGGAATGCAAGTCGGTGCAGCCATTTTGGAAAACAGTGTGGCGATTCCTCAAGAAATTAAAAATAGAGCTACCCTATGACCCT
>CM053618.1:34358144-34370889 GCA_028646535.1 Procyon lotor | reverse complement strand
AGTTGTCTGAAAACACTTGCAGGTAAGCAAACCCTCCCCAGTCAGATTGCATGGCTTTGAAGGATTCTGGGCTCCGCCCCTCTGAGCCTTTTCCCCAGCCCATCCCCCCTCTGTAGTGCCTCTGCCCTCCCGCTCATCCTCCAGTGACCCATCAGCATGTAGAATCCAGACAGAAAGCTCCATGAAGGTAGAGGCCATGCCATTCTGCTCACTATTATGTCTCTGGCATCTAGAACATCTCCCAGCACACAGGAGGCCTTTTACAAGTAAGTATTCGTGACATAGATTCGACAAACACTGAGCACCTCTCTTCAATAAGATATAAAGATGTACAGCCTCCGTCTTAGGACACAGTATGCAAAGGGCAGCCAGCCCCCCCCCCCCAACCCCTCTGGAGCCTGCTCTGTGGCCGAGCCAGAGCCTCTGGGGAAATACTGGCCTCAGAGGAGTACGTGTCCAGTCCCATGGGCTCCCTCTGCCTGAGCACTGGGCCACCCAAGACCCTTGCTTTAAACCTACAGTGAAAGCAGGCTGGCCTCTCCCCCTCCCAGCCGTCCTCCTCCCTGCCACCCCATGCCCCCTGTGCCCTCTGGGACGTTTCCAGGAATGCCTGGCACCAGCTCAGACAAGATCAATGGCATGGCTTCCTTACCAACCGGGGATATTTCAGCCACCCAAATTACTTCCGCCTTTGTTTTAGACAATGAAGTAGGAAAGCAAAATTCCTCATCCTCATTAAGAAGGGTTAGGTTTAGGGCCCATTCCAGAGAGAGACAGAGTAGACAGAGTGGGTAAGAGGTGGGCTCGATCGCCAGCATACCTTCCCTCCAGTCCTTACTCTGCCGCGGACTTCCTGCTGACATTGGGGAAAGTTCTGTGTCTCTGGCGGCCTCAGTTTCCTCACCTATAAAACAAGGATAACATTAATAGTTCCTGACTCATTGGAAGGTTATGAAGATTAAATGAGATAATCATATAAAGCACTTGGAAAAGTGAATGTGAGATAAAAATTAACCTTTATTATTACAATTATTCATTTAGTTGCTATTATTATTACTATTAACTATTATTATAATCATCATTATCTTTGATTAGTTCAGAAAGGGCCCCACCAGAGGGTGCTTAACTGCAATTTACACACACACACACACACACACACACACGCACACACACACACACTAGCTCCCTCTTCTCAGTTGAGGGGGGCTCATTAACCTTACCCCTCTGTCAGCAGGAGACTCCCTCACCTGCTCATAAAACACTTCTGCCAAATATCACTCTCTCTCTCCTCCTCCAACAAAAATGATCATTTTTTTAAGACTTGATTTTTAAGTAATGTCTACACTCCATGTGGGGCTCGAACTCACAACCCCAAGATCAAGACCCACTCGATCTACTGAGCCAGCCAGGCGCCCCCAACAAAAATGATCTTATCATACACCCCCCTGCACGCTCGGTACTAATCACCACCGCCTGACTGCCGTCGCAGCCTCCAAGGCCACGGGCTCAATACAACACGGGCTTGGTTTTCACTCATAATCTGGTATCTCAGGCAGAGGGGATGTTCTGCTTCATGAAATCATTCAGAAAACCAGGCTCCTTCCTAGCGGTTCCACCCATCCTCCTGGGCCTTGGGGTCCCACCTGGGTCTTCTGCATCCAGCCCGAAGGTGGGAAGAAAGCACATCAAGGATCGCATGCGGGTTTCAGGACCATGCTAGGCAAGGGTGTTTGTCTCCTTAGCCTCGTCCCTTGGCCAGAAACTCAGCCCCATGGCACCACCTTCCTGTGGTGGGAACTCAGGAATAGTCTTTCCACGTGTCCAAAAGGAAAATAAAATCAGTTCGATGAACACAGCACTTTTTCCTGCTCCTTTACCTGCTCCTTCTGAAGCAGAGGCTTCTCTAGGAGGGAACTCAAATTTCTGTTCCCAAGGGCATCCTCTTGGAAAATAGACCCAAAGCAATTAGCCGTGGGTTTCCCTTCCACGCCCATAGCACATGCTGTCCCATCTGACCGGGGCCGCGGATGTGGGAGAAAGGGAGTAGTTTGGGAATGAGACAGAGCTGGCCCCGCTTTCGGCTCGGCCAGTGACACGGGCTGCTCAGCCCTCCTGCATCACAGCCGCCCCTTTTGCCAAGTGCAAGTGGTAACAGGGTGGTGAGCCGCTGGGGGCAGCGATCGTGGCCCTCCTGTCCTCCCATACCCCAGCCTCCTGGCACCATAGAGGACTGAGGTCAGGATGGTCTGTGAGTGTAACGAAGCACACGCAACATCTGGAAACCCAAATCCCTCCTGGCCCCAACCAATGCCAGCCTGAGCCTTGTCATTCCCCGACCCCCACCCCCGGGCCCACACTTCTTGCTCTGATGCAGTTGGCCTGTGGCGGCTGAGAGCCCAACGGTGGGAGAATCGGTTGTTTCATAAGCTCCCACAGACTCCGTCCCCAGATGCAGACCTTGCTGGGACATATTCTGAAACGAGAGGCTTTGTGCTAACCACTAGTTCCAAAGCAAACAAACAAAAATTAGGACTTAAGCCTTGTTGCTCACTCTTCCCCCTGCCTGGCTCCTTGCACACCTTGCTTTAAAACAATCACTCAGGAAACAAAAGGCAACGCCCACCTTTCTCACGCCTCCTGATGCCACAAGTTCCCTTCAGCTGGGTTGGAAGGAAGAGACATCGTTCTCTGAGCAACACGCACTGCTCCAGCCACTTGTGTTCGGTGCTCGGGTTGCCCTGGCCGAGGCGGTGCACGTTGCTAGGAGAATCTGAAATTGAGTTTAAATCTGCAAGCTTTCTTCATGGCCACCGCCCTTCCCCAGCTGCAGACGGACACCCACTCCACAGCAAGACCCACGGCCCCGGGTCCCGAAAGGAAACCCCCAGCTCACGTAAGACTAGAGTGCTTCTAGCCTTTCCCCTCTCTTTCCTTCTTTCTCTCTTGATTTTCAAACTGACCCAACAACCACACAAATAAACAAGAGGTACGAAGGAATATCCACTAGGCAGTACCAACTGACCTACTAGGGCCAGGCAGCGTTCTGGGGGACGCAGCTATGAAGAAAACAGGCAAGTCCTTGCACTTGGCTGCATCTGGAGGGAAGAGGCTGATAAAGAGGGAGATATCACATCTGCCAGGGTTCCCCAGACAAACACAACCAGTGGAAATTCTGTGTATTGGTATGGATACGGATGTAAAGAGATTTTAAGGAACTGGTTCATGTGACTGGGGGGAATGGCCAAGTCTGAAATCTGTAGGGCAGGCTGGCGGGCTGGATACTCCAACCAGAACTGGGGCGGCAGTCTTGAGGCAGAATTTCTTCTTGCACTGGGAAATTTCAGTTTTGCTGTAGAGGGCTTTCAACTGATTAGATGAGGCCCACCCGAGCTATGGCGTGTTATCTCCTTCCTTCAAGTCAGCTGATCGTAGACATTCCAACAGACGTTCCCACAGCTACAAAGTATCCTCACAGCTGTACCAGGAGAGTGTTTGCCTGAATGACTGGGTGCTACAGCCTAGCCACAGTGACACAGAAATTAACCAGGACACCGCTATATACCTGCGTGGGGCGGTGATACTTGCACGGGGGAAGGGGAAAGCAGGGTGAGGGGCTCGGGGAGCCCCAGGCAGGGGGACAGCACGAGAACATGGCATGTCACTCAAAATGAACCTGAATGAACAATAGACAACCCTAGGCGATCCGCTGAAAAAGCACAAACCTCTAACATGTTGCTTGGCGACCAGGACAGGAGATGCCATGCCTTGTGTGGAACTCTGCAGACCGGACCCCTGTTGCCACAGCCCCCTGGCGTCTACCCTGGTTCCCTGCCCTTCACTGTCCTGCCTGTACCCCTCAGGTTCCCAGGGCGCCCTGGCCCTCAGGCCCTCCCTGCCATGCCTCCAGCCTCTTCTCTGAGCTCATCGCCCGTGTGCCCCCCCTTCCTGCAGGGTTGCCGACACTCCTGGCCTGAGCCTGCCTCAGGGCCTTTGCCCTTCCTGCTTCCGCAGCCTGGAGGGTCTCCTCTCCACTGTGTCCTCGGCTCTCCCACTGGCATTCTGCTTGGAAAGGCCAACCACACAATCAGTTAGCACCTCCCTATCACACTCTGTCCTCACAGCACTTCCCTGAAATATATGTTTCTTTGTTAATCATCTGTCTCCTCTCGCTTGAATGTAGGGGGCAGGAACCCTGGGCTTCATGTAGAGGGGTGCTAAAATAACATAACATTCACCATCTAAAGTGCACAATTCAGTGACATTTAGCACTTTTACAAGATTGTGCCGTCATCCCCATCACCTAGTTTCAGAACATTTTATCACGTCAGAAGGAAAGCCCAGACCCACTAACCAGCCACTGCCCGTTCCCCCACCTAGAGCCCCTGGCCAACACTAGTGTGCTTTCTGTTTTCCGTCTCCATGGATCTGCCTATTCTGGACATTTCATATAAATGGAATCACACAAGGAAACAAAAGCAAAAATGAACTCGTGCAACTTCTTCAAGATAAAAAGCATTGGGCTCTCTGCTCAGCAGGGACCTGCTTCCCCCTCTCTGCCTGCCTGCCTCTCTGCCTACTTGTGACATCTCTCCTCTCTGTCAAATAAATAAATAAAGTCTTTTTAAAAAATTAAAAAAAAATAAAGTCACTAGGACAATTAGATAATATTGCACAGTAAAGGAAACAATCAACAAAACTAAAAGACAACCTCCTGAATGGGAGAAGATATTTGCAAAGGACATATCTGATAAAGGGTCAGTATCCAAAACCTATACAGAACTTATCAAATTCAACACCCAAAAAACAAACAATTCAGTTAAGAAAAGGGCAGAGGACATGAATAGATACTTTTCCAAAGAAAAGTTACAAAAGGCCAACAGACACATGAAAAAATGCTCAACATCACTCATCATCAGGCAAATACAAATCAAGAGTACAATGAGCTATACCCTCACACCTGTCAGAATAGCTAAAATTAACAACACAAGAGACAACAGATGTTGAGGATGTGAAGCAACAGGAACCCTCTTACACTGCCGGTGGGAACACAAACTGGTGCAGCCACTCTAGAGAACAGTATGGAGGTTCCTCAAAAAGTTAAAAATAGAGCTACCCTACGACACAGCAATTGCACTACTATTTACCCAAAGGATACAAAAATACAGATTAAAAGAGATGCATGGACCCCAATATTTAGAACATTATCAACAATAGCCAAATTATGGAAAGAGCCCAAATGTCCATCAACTGATGGATAAAGAAGATGTGAAGTGTGTGTGTGTGTGTGTGTGTGTGTGTGTGTGTACAAGTGTCTGTCACTTGTTGGACACCAAGGTGTCCATCAACTGATGAATGGATAAAGAAGAGGTGGTGTGTATATATACACAATGGAATATCGCTCAGCCATCAAGAAGAATGAAATCTTGCCATTTGCAGTGACATGGATGGAGCTAGAGTGTATTATGCCAACTGAAATAAGTCAGAGAAAGACAAATACTATGATTTCACTCATATGTGGAATTTAGGAAACAAAACAGATGAACAAAGGGGAAAAGAAAAAAGAGGGAAGCAAAACATAAAAGACTCTTAACAATAGAGAACACACACTAAGAGGTGATGGAGAGGAGGGTAGGATGGGCTGGATGGGGGATGGGCATTGAGAAGGGCACTTGCAGTGATGACCAAAGAGTGTTTTATGCAAGTGATGAATCACCAAATTCTACTCCTGAAACCAATATTACACTGTATTTTAACAAAAAATTTTAAAAATAAAAAAAAACTTAGGGGTGCCTGGGTGGCTCAGTTGTTAAGTATCTGCCTTCGGCTCAGGTCATAATCCCAGGGTCCTGGGATCGAGCCCCGCATCAGGCTTCCTGCCCGGCAGGAAGCCTGCTTCTCCCGCTACCATTCCCTCTGCTTGTGTCCCCTCTCTCACCGTGTTTCTCTCTGTCAAGTAAATAAAATCTTTAAAAAAAAAAACAAAACAGAAAACGTAACTGTGGCATACGTTTTGCTAGATTTCAGATTCGTGTATCTTCTACCTACAGCTGATACAGAAACAAAATTTTCTTTAAACCCAGGGTGGGTTACTAACCCATAAAAGGGAAATAACTGTGCATATAGGTGTATATGTGTATACATTGCACACAAATAAAAAATAGCTTTTCCTTTTTATGTCTTTTTTACTGGTCAGGATTTTTTTTTTAAGTATTTGAATTTTTTTGTTGTTTATTTACCGGCTTTGGGTCTTGTGATAGAATGATCTCCCTCACTCTAATATTTTCAAAATGTGATTTTTTTAAATGTGGCGTGTCAAGTAAATAATTTAATCATGAAGACTTTTAAACAAAAACCACTATTATACATGCAAATAGCCACAGCCATTGCCAAAAACCAGAAATCCATAGTTTCAAGGATTCAAAATACATTCCAAAAAATTGACATTTTTATGAGTAAGTAGCTAATAAATTCTTGACATATATTCTATATTTTAAAGTCACTAGGGGGGCGCCAGGGTGGCTCAGTGGGTTAAAGCCTCTGCCTTCGGCTCAGGTCATGATCTCAGGGTCCTGGGATTGAGCCCCACATCGGGCTCTCTGCTCAGCAGGGAGCCTGCTTCCCCCTCTCTCTGCCTGCCTCTCTGCCTACTTGTGATCTCTCTCTGTCAAATAAATAAATAAAATCTTTAAAAAAAAAAATAAAGTCACTAGGACAATTAGATAATATCTTCTCGACTATATATATATATATATACACACATACATACACACGCACATTTTTTAAACATAATTCCTGACACATTTCTGAGTTAACTCTTATAAATTATCACTATGGAAAAAATAATCTGCTGATGCATTTCACTGGCCTGGCTGGACACAAGCCATCTTTAGATGTGAATCACATAATAGTTTCTATTTAGTAGATCAATGTCTTGTGATGGTACGTGGGCATAAAATTTACTGTTCTTTAAGAAAATTGTAAAAATAAGTAAACAAATGGAATCCTAGAGTACGTGACTTTTTTGTGTCTGACTCCTGTCCCTTGGCACCATGTTTTCGGGGCCGGGCACGTGGTGGCAGATAGCGGTGTGTCATTCCTCTTCCAGCTGCCTCGTACCCCATCGTATGGAAAGGCCACATTTTGTTCAGCCACTGGTCAGCGCGTGGATCTTGGGGTGGTCGGTACCATTTGCTATCTGAAGTAACGCAGCAGCGAATATTCACATACAAGTGTCTGAAGGGGATTTTGTTTTGATCATTCCAGGCCCCTGGGCTATGAACAGGTTGGCACAGGGAAAGGCTCAATATTTAATAAAAGGCAAGGTTTGGGCATCTAATGTCCTCGAGCTTTAGCCGCCCCCTCCCCAACCGCCCTCAGCTCAGGACTGAGACCCTGCATCTTCCTCTTCCCAAACCCACGCTCGGCGTCCAGGGCAAAACCCCACCCAGCAGTGGGGCAGGGGTCCGGCCGGGCTCCCCCCCCCCCGAGCGGCCGCACTCCTCAGAGGTAAGCACATCCAGGCAGTGGTGAAATGGGCCCTTCTGAATTCTCATGCAGCCCAGGATGCCCCCCATGGCAGAGCATCATTATCTTCAGGTAAAGTCTGATGAGGAGGATAATAACATGCCAGATGTTTCTTTAGATAGGATAAAATCTTTCTTTTCACAATTTGAAGTCTCTAAAAAAGAGAATCTCCCTGGCCTTAGCTTCCTCAGGCCCCTCAACCTGAGGGGCTTAAAGCAACAGAAGCGTATCCTCTCACGGTTCCAGCGGCCAGAGGTCTGAAATCCACAGCCCTCTGAGGGCTCCAGGGTAGGATCTTCCCTTGGCTTTTCCTAGCCGTGGGGGGTTTCCAGCACTCCTTGCTGGTCTTCGGCCCACAACTGCGTCGCCCCAGTGTCTTCCCCAGTATCTCCACAACATCTTTTTCTAAGGACACCAGTCACATTGCATTAAGAGCCCTCCCTACTCCAGTGTGATCCTATCTGAACTAAATTACATCGGCAATGAATTTTCAAATAAGGTCACATTCCAAGGTACTGGAAATTATGCCCTCAATGTATCTTTTGGGTGCCACAATTCAACTCATAACCTTGGAGAAGGTAATGGGATACATATCCTTGATTACACTAAAGTGTGAATGACTGGTAAGGAATGGGGAGAAGGGGCCGGGGACTACCATGCAGAAGAGGGGGGAGGACCACGCATATGCCATGCAGAGATGGGTGGCTCCACTAACAAGAAGTGGGGTGAGAGGGCCAAGGACGGAGCCACGAAGACTGGTTCCTTCACCTTTCTCCTGACGTAGCTGAGGGCTGATACTTCAGTGGGTGCAGCTTCACAACAGATAAGGAGGTGGTAGCTCAGGTCTCCTACAGGGACCCCTTAACCCTCAGACCAATTCATTCCCTTGCTCAGAACCCCCCAAGGGCTCCCTTGGCAGACGGCCTAAAGTCCACGAGGCCCCACACCACTCACCCTCTGCCTCCACACACACTTAACGCCCATCACTGCCCCACCACCCATGCCACACCAGCCACGCTGGGCTCCTTGCTGTCCTGCAAAGTGTCCAGCAAGCACCTTGCTCCCCAGCCTTTGTCCTGCCATTCCTCCTGCCTGGAATGTTCTACTTCCTTCAGAGATCACTGTGGCTCAAGCGGAGTTATCGGGCACTCCCCGACCACCCTAGCCCCACGCCACCCAGTACTTTCTTTGCACTCCTCTTGCTAATTTTCTTCCACAGCACCTACCAAGCTCTGACACACAGGTACTTGCCTTCTGCCGGTCTCCCTCCCATGAGGGCGGCACTTCGTGTTGTGTGCTCACCGCTATATCCTAGGTCCCCAGAGCGGCCTCTGGCATGGATTAGGTCTTCAATAAACTTTCATCAGATGAAGGAAACTGCTTCGGCCCCATCGTGTGCCTGGAGAGGCCGGTAGCTACTTTAGGGGTCCCTTGTGATGGTAGGGGCTCTCCTGGACAATCCAGGCCAGTCTCCCCATCTCAAGATTCTTAACTAAACCACAACTGCCAGGGCGCCTGGGTGGCTCAGTGGGTTGAACGTCTGCCTTAGGCTCAGGTCACGATCCCAGGGTCCTGCGATCAAGTCCTGCATTGGGCTCCCTGCTCATCGGGGAGCCTGCTTCTCCCTCTCCCTCTACCTGTTGCTCAGCCTACTTGTGCTTTCTCTCTGTCAAATAAATAAAATCTTTTTTAAAAATGCTTTCAATCAATCAATCAATCAATCAATCAATCAATCACTATTGCCAAGGGTCCTTGGCCATATGCGGTAATACTCCCAGCTTCCGGGGATAAAGATGTGGCTATATTTGGGGGCCATCACACACTGAGTCATATTCTGAACAATGTTTACTGGCAAAAAGAGACTGAGGGACACCCCCAGTTGAGCCCTGTGTGAGGACAAGAGCTGCAGAGCCAGAAAGGGCCAACCCCGATGCCATCATCATCCCTGACCACTGTGAGGCCTGACCCACTGCCCCTCGGTGTTCTCGTCTATAAAGTGCAGGTGATATCCCCAGCGGAACGGCTACCCCATTTGTGGTCCCCCAAATCCTGGCATAACTTTATAAGATAGCCTTGATGTGTAAGAATCTTTGTAACCACTGAACAAGGAAGAATCAGAGATCGCGGGTGCAAGAATCTCTCAACTTTTAACACCCGTGACAATTTTGTGGCCATTGGAGAGTCCCAGTTGGCTTAGAGAGAGGGATGCCATTAGCAAAGGCTAGTGAACCTAAGAGACATTCTAGTTTGGGTAATTGGTTGAACCATTTATTGATCAAGGATTGGAGTACCTGGTAACAGCTAGGTTCTGCTGTGCAAGGAAACAGACATTTAAATGTAAAACAGGATATTAATGTGAATGTAAAAACAGGATCCCTTCCCTTGGAGTCACCGTCTCATAAGGGAGGTAAACAGGTCGTTACAAGGCAGTGTGATATGTGCTCACGAACTCTGTGTACCAGGGCCTGGGGGGTGGCAGGGAGAGCATCGGGCTCTTCCTGGGACTGTAAGGAAGGCTGCTCACTCCCGGGCCACGCTTGGAAGGTGAGCAGGCGATGGCAGGTGAACACAAGGGAGAAGGGAATGAAAGCAGAGGGGCAGTATAAAGTGCAGAGGGGGCGATACAAGCCTACCTCAAGAAGCAAGAAAAGTCTCAGGGGCGCCTGGGTGGCTCAGTGGTTTAAGCCTCTGCCTTCGGCTCAGGTCATGATCTCAGGGTCCTGGAATCAAGCCCCACATCAGGCTCTCTGCTCAGCAGGGAGCCTGCTTCCCCTTCTCTCTCTCTGCCTGCCTCTCTGCCTGCTTGTGATCTCTCTCTCTGTCAAACAAATAAATAATAAAATTAAAAAAAAAAAAAGAAGAAGCAAGAAAAGTCTCAAATAAACCACCTCAACTTACACCTAAAGGAGCTTGAAAAAGAACAAACAAAATCCAAATGGTGTTGGAAAAACTGGATGGCTACATGCAAAAGAATGAAACCGGACCACTTTCTTACATCATACACAAAAATAAAATGAATTAAACACCTAAATGTGAGAGCTGAAACCACTGAAGAAAGCAAAGGCAGTTATCTCTGCCCGTCAGCTATAGCAACATTTTTCTAGATATGTCTCTTGAGTCAAGGGAAATAAAAGCAAAAACAAACTATTGGGACTACATCAGGATAAAAGCTTCTGCACCGCAAAGGAAACAATCAACAAAACTAAAAGGCAACCTACCGAATGGGAGAAGATATTTGCAAATGACACATATGATAAAGGGTTAGTATCCAAATCGTACAAAAAACTGACAAAACAATACCCCAAGAACAAACACTCCAATTTAAAAATGGGCAGAAGGCATGAACAGTCATTTCTCCAAAGAAGACATAAAGATGGCCAACAGACACATGGAAAGATGCTCAGCATCACCCATCAGGGAAGTGCAGATCAAAACTACAATGAGATATCCCCTCACACCTGTCAGAATGGCTAAAACCAAAAACACAAGAAACAAGTATTGGTGAGCATCTAGAGAAAAAAGAATCTTCATGCACTGTTGGTGGGAATGCAAACGGTACAGCCACTGTGGAAGACTGTATGGAGGTTTCCCAAAAAATCAAAAATAGAGCTACCCTATGATCCAGGAATTGCATTACTGGGCTTTTTACCTAAAAAAATACAAAAACACTAATTCAAAAGGACACATGCACCCGTATGTTCATTGCCCCATTATTTACAATAGGCAAACTATGGAAGCAGACCAAGCATCCATGGATAGACGAATGGATAAAGAAGATGTCACTCACACACACACACACACACACACACATACACACACACGCATACACACACAAATATTAGTCAGCCATAAAAAAGGATGAATCTTGCCATTTGCAACATGGATGGAGCGAGAGGGTATAATGCTGAGCAAAATAAGTCAGAGAAAGACAAATACCATATGGTTTCACTCATGTGGAATTTAAGAAACAACCTAAACAAGCAAAGGGAAAAAAAGAGGAGAGAGAAACCTAGAAATAGACTCTCAACTATAGAGAACAAGCTGATGATTACCAGGTGGGAGGTGGGTAGGAGGATGGGGGAAACGGGATGGGGATTAGAGAGAGCATTTATCATGATAAAAGGAAGGAAGGAAGGAAGGAAGGAAGGAAGGAAGGAAGGAAGGAAGGAAGGAAGGAAGGAAGGAAGGAAGGAAGGAAGGAAGGAAGGAAGGAAGGAAGGAGGGAGGGAGGGAGGGAGGGAGGAAATGAATTGAGTGCTCCCTTGGGCAGCACAGAGCCCCAAAACGGAAGAATCCCGAGAAGATTAGCACGGCCCCCGCTCACGGAAGACACACAAATTCCCGACACGATCCACGTTCTGCGCAGTTTCCCCAGGTACCTGCCCCCCTTTGCAGATTAACTCGGAGGAAACAGTATGAGTCAAAGCCCCATGTGCGGCACTGGATAATGACGCTGTGATATTTCACTAGAAAAATATTTTTTAAATGAAATTTTAAAAAGAAGAATCTCAGGAGATGGATGGGCTCCTGGCGTCAGAGGTCAGGGAATGGCGACATCTGGAGCAAGCCCTGACCAGAAGCAGCTCAGGCCTCCCCACAGCGCTACACACGGGAATAGCCCCCCACCGCTCCCCGTCCTCCACTCCTCAGACCCCCACCACACCCCACAGGGCCAGCAGAAGGGGCCCTAGAGCTCTCTTCCCTTGTTTCTCCCCACTCACAGTAGGTTCAACACCGTCCTTTGAAGGAAGATCTTCCCTGGACGGTCCAGACGGTGCCATCTGGTTCCGACCCAGGCAGCCCGGTGTTGTAGGGGTCCGACCTCCTAATGCACCGCGGCCTTCAGGAGCCGTGGAAAGGGGGCACCTGGGTGGCTTAGTCCGCTGAGCGGCTGCCTTCGCCTCAGGTCGTGACCCCAGGGTCCTGGGATCGAGTCCCACATGGGGCTCCCTGCTCAGCTGGGGAGTCTGCTCATCCCCCCACCCCTCCCCTACTTGTGCTCTCTTTTTCTCTCAAATAAATAATCTTTACCAAAAAAAAAAAAAAGCCAAAAAGCCAACCTAAAGACTGGGAAAGTGAGGTCAGAAGGCATCCTTTTTCCGTCCATAGCTATCTGGTCATTAGCAGA
This sequence comes from Procyon lotor, assembly GCA_028646535.1. NCBI lineage: Eukaryota > Metazoa > Chordata > Mammalia > Carnivora > Procyonidae > Procyon > Procyon lotor. The sequence continues at coordinate 34,358,237 of CM053618.1, read as the reverse complement.
CTTGCTCAGCTCCTAGCCCTCAGGTTAATTGTGATGGTAGGTCCTGAAACCCTGTGAGGACAGCGTATACGGAGCCCTCAGTAAACACCAGCG
>CM053618.1:34336935-34358044 GCA_028646535.1 Procyon lotor | reverse complement strand
GGGGTCATCTTGAAATGATGATAAGATACCACACACATGTTTTATGTAAAAGAACAATGAGGAATAAAGAAAACAAAACAAAATAATGTGTTAGGTGACATGTTAGTTCTCAATATGTCTTCTGTGTTCTAAAAAGCACCTGGGATTTTGGGTTTTCTTCAAGTGCGGTGAGACCAACAGATCAGGGGATGACTGCCATTGAAAATCCGGTTTGTCACTCCTAGTTCCCAGGGGGAGGGGGCACGCATACCACGCAAGGCCACACAGGCTTGGTCAGGAGGCAGAAGGAGTGAGGAGAAAGTCCTCCCTGTGGCTTTCACGGGAAGGAATGAGGAAGGCAGATAAGTGGGCTGACGTCTCGGGTTAGATGTGATGAATAATCTCAGCAAGCTCTGGGCTGTGGGGATGGCCCCTAGTGGTCTAGTCCTTGGCCCCCGGGTGAGAAGGAGTATTACCTCCTGGGGTGGAGGAGCCAGATGGAGGAGGCGGTTTGGAGTGTGGGCCCTGGAATGGTTCGTTTGCATACAAAAGGCAGGGCTCTGCTATCTCTAGGAAGTGGCTAATCCTGGGAGGGCATTCTCACCCCAGCTCCAGATGTCTGAGCAGCAAGAACGCACCCAATAAGAAAATATAATGAGCATACTCTGGGTCCAAACTGCCTTTTTTATAAAGACAACAGTCATAGTGAAGTAGGGCTCGCCCTAATGACCTCATTTTAACTTGGTTACCTCTGGGAAGTCCCTATCTCCAAATATGACCCCATTCTGAGGTACGGGGGATTTCAACATGTCTTTTTTAGAGGGCTTAATTCAACCCACACAGACAAGGAACAGTAAGCTTTTCCAGCAAAGGGCCTGACAGTGAATGTTTTAGACGAAAGGACTATAATTCCCGTCATGACTACTCAGCTGCTGTGGGAGCAAGAAAGCAGCCATAAACAATATCTAAATAAATGAGTATGGCTGTGTTCCAATTAAACTTTACTCACAGAAAGGGCATCTGGGTGGCTCACTGGGTTAAGCGTCTGCCTTCGGCTCAGGTTGTGATCCCGGGGTCCTGGGATGTTGGGGGGAGCCTGCTTCTCCCTCTCCCACTCCTCCGCGAGTATTCCCTCTATCACTGCGGCTCTCTCTGTCAAAGAAATGAATACGAGCTTTAAAAATAAATTAAAATAAAGTAAAATCTAATAAATAAATAACTTACAAAAAGAGGTAGGAGGCCAGACATGGCTCCCAGGCCATAGTTTGCCAAGGTAGGAGACAAATTTCCAAAACAAGCAAAAAAGAGCTCATGCAGCCTTTCTGAGGGAATTCAGCTAGAGAAACAGAGGTCAGGAGCAAAATTTGAGTCCCCAGAAGTGCAAGGTAGGCCTAGTCCAGGCTCTAGCTCAGAACTGTTTAGGGAGGGGGCTTTGTTAATGCCCTTCCCACAAAAGCAAAAATCTTTGCTCTGACTCAACCAACGCTCTATGAATTGTGTTGAAAATAAATTAATAAATAAACACTCAGGGTTGCAAAGAAATAGAAGAAGAAAGGTCAAGGATACTAATGGCAAGTTGCTAACTGTGCCTGTTTAGCTTCACCCTTATTGGCCTGTCGTCTTCACGCCTCATTGACAATCCATTAAAACAATGGCTGGGCCATTAACCCGGACTTGTAGGCAGAAGCCTCCCTTGGGCGCAGTTTCTGACCAGGGTCCTTTCATTCATACTAAGTGTAATTGCTTGCTTGCGCGCTGGGTAATTATGATTACATACCACTATTCATATACAGAGGGGGAACACCAGAGGCTCCATCTTTTCTGTGCACCTTTTTAATAACACAAGTGCAACCAGCCCCTCAGGCAAGATAACATATTAGAACTCGAAAAACAGATAAAAGGCTGACGGCTCAATTTACAAAAGAATTTGCCAGAGGATTTCTTAAATAGCGAGCTCCCAGAGCAATCAGAATTATTTGATTTATAAAATTTCAATTTGCTCGCATTTTTTTCTGAGAGTAAAGGTTATATATGAAAAAGAAACAGAACTTCTAATGAGCACCCTAGTGACAGCCAAGTTAGAGAGCTAAAGGCCTGCATTTATAAGCAGGGTGACCAGAAGGCATATTTTAAGGACACCTTGAACATCAGTCTCAAAGCTTGGGATGGGGCTGCGACTAGGACAGGCACGGCCAGCAGGGGAGCCAAAGAGGGACGTCAATCAGAGAAGAGGAGGGAGCTAGAGACTAGACCCCAGGCTGGAGCTACTACAGGTAGACACCCCATTGCATACTGAGGGGAGAGCCGCGTTGCCTCCATTCCCTAGCCAGACACAGTGAGACAAACCTCCCCAGCCCACTGGAGAGTTTGAGAAGACATTAAAGCCCTTGTCCAGAGAACAGTGGCTTCTCTCTAGGACTTCATCAGCTTCTATGGCTCTGCATTAAAAACCAACCAGTGAAATTACAAGGCCCTCTTCCTTGTATGTGACAACCAAGTCTGTAGGCTCGGTTGAGTAGTCATTTGTTACTAATTATTGCTGAGACCTGGATTTTGCTATTGATTTACTCTTTGGGTTGTGGTTTTCAGAGTAAATTCAAGATTAGCCTCGTGTTCATATCACGCTCAAATCACTTGCATTTCCTTATGCTTTTCTGAGGCAGACGGAAAGGTGTAGAGATGCCATTATGCCGAGCAGAGCCCGGGAGCCTCCCCACACAGGCCGTTTGTGACCATCGATTGTCCAAGCCAGGGGAAAAACCCACCTCGCTTGCTGGCTCCCAGGATTTCATGCATCACATAGCATCAGTAAAATGGGCACCAAAAGTGTGGGGCCCCAGAGAGGATTGCAAATGTGTTATTGCAAAATAAGAACACTTGATCAATAATCTGTCATCTGCTACAACCATCATTTCATAGAAGAATGAACATACGAACACCGACAAAGTCAGAAGGATAACCTCCAAGCGTTCTCTCAAACGAGATAGGCAATAATCTCACATTCACTTCATATATTAGAAAACATGGCTCACATTTTTCTCATTTTGCTGCAGATTGGTGAAAATGTTCCTCGGGAACCTACAAACATCAGTGCAACAATGGGGACAGAGTTTAGAAACCACTCTGCAAACCTCTGCCATCCAATTCAGTGGCTGCTAGTCACGTGTGGCCGTTGAGCACCTGCAGTGTGGCTGGTCTGAACTGAGGTGGGATGTAATTGTAACGTTCACACCAGATTTCAAAAACATAGTACCAAAAAATGTATAATATGTCTTAGTAACTTTTATATTGATTACTTATTGAAATGATAATATTTTGGCTATACTGAGGTATTCTTAAAACGAATTTAACTTGTTTTTTACTTTTTAAAAAGAGGGCTCCTAGAAAATTTTAAAGATTTCTTTATTTACGTTAGAGAGAGAGTGCAGAAGCAGGGGGAGAGTCAGAGAGAGAGGGAGAGAAACAGACTCCCCAATGAACCGAGGCACGGCTCCATCTCATGACCCCAAGACTGTGACCTGATTGGAAATCAAGAGTCAAACGCTTAACTGGCTAAGCCACCAGAGGCACCCCGAGGCTACCAGAAAGTTTTAAATTACTATGTGACTCACATTATATTTCTCTTGGACAGTGCTGCGGAGATGGTCCACATCAGTTGAAGAATGTTATATGCTGGAGAGGTCGATTTATAGCTTCAGATTATATGTATATATGTCTTATACATTTGGCATTGCAAGATCAAATAAATAGGACTCCGATTTACGTTTCCATGCAGAGCAGGGAAGTTATCATTATGAGAACATTAATGTATTCAAGACAGACGGAGGCTGGGGCGATTTTACTTGTTGTTCCAGACTATACATTTGATGCCCATTGTGGCCACTAGAGGGCAGCAGCGTATATAAAAATGTGAGTTTTCCTCTAACCACTAACCAGCAGACTCCACAGGCAGAACAATTACAAGGCAGGTACTCAGTAATTATTAGAGCTCATCCTCTGAGCCTTCCTCTTAAGTGTCGTGCCTTGGGAAAAGGGAGAGACTATGGAGGACCTTAGGGCCCTTAAACTAAAAAGCAAGGCTCAGACAAAACATTAAAGCAGGAAAGCCATTCTGTATGAGAGAAATCAGATTCGGAGGCAGATGGATGTTCAAAGACCCAGGATGTAGAATCGCATTTACCTTCCTGGTTCTGCTACTAAAAAAGTGAGTGGCCAGGGCAGCTCCTGGGTGGCTCAGTGGGTTAAAGCCTCTGCCTTCAGCTCAGGTCATGATCTCAGGGTCCTGGGATCGAGCCCCACATTGGGCTCTCTGCTCAGCAGGGAGCCTGCTTCCTCCTCCCTCTCTGCCTGACTCTCTGCCTACTTGTGATCTCTCTCTGTGAAATAAATAAATAAAATCTTAAAAAAAAAAAAAAAAGCGAGTGGCCAAAAGCAAGTCACTGGGCTTTGATTGCTTCCTCTGTGAAATGAGGTAGAGCAAGATGAGCTTTAATGCACCCCACCCCCCACCAACTGCTGCATCCTTACTTTGAAGAGCAAAGCCTGCAGGCCTGGTACTATTATAGGTTTAATGGGAAGTCAAAGAGATTGGTAATTATAAGACTTGCGGGCATAATGGTACTATAAATTCATGCTTTGAGGCCCCCTGTGCCCAAACACTTAGCAGTAACAGATGAAATACAAACATTTAAACATTTAAACTCAAACCCTCTTCTTTAAAAAGATGAACATCTCTGAGGATCAGAACAACAGAGACACGATACTTTAAGCTGGATGATGCTATGGGATTGTGAGTCTCCAGGCCAAGAAGCAGGCAGAGGCAGTGAGGAGCTCTCCTGCTGTGGTGAGATACAGAAAACCGTATGAGGAGATGTCCCCAAACCAGGGACTGTGTGGGGCTCCCACACCCAAGAACCGGGGGCATAAAATACATAACTGCATCCAGAGCTGAGGCTTACATCAAACTTCTTAGCTCTACATGAAGAGGAACTGGTTCCCTGGTCCGATTACAAGATCAGCAGCATTCCCAAATTATTACAGCAGAGATACCCGAGCTGACGACAGAAAATCTGGTTCTAAACTGGGGGCTGTGGAGGCTAAGAGGAAGCAACTATAAAACCACTAGTTTGGGAGCATGAGCATGAGAGAGATCAAAATTATTAATAATTACTCCCCCTAGAGAAAGACTAAGAAAGGCAGCCACAACTTGTAATTAAAAAATTGCTATGGCAGGAAGTGAATTCAATTCAGATGAAGTGAAGTAGTAGGACAATCCAATATTGATTTTTAAAATAAGATTTCATTACTTATTCAGCAAATATTTTAAGCAACTACAATTTCCCAGATACTATTTTGAGTGCTGAGGCTATAATAATAAAGAAAATTAGAAGAGAAGGGGGCAAGGGGCAGAAGATTTATTTGAGGAAAATTTCAGTTTTATAGTTGAAAACTTTCCTAATACATAGAAGGAAACAGACATCCAATTCCAGGAGGCACAGAGAATTCCCATCAAAATCAACAAAAGCAGGCCAACACCAAGACATATCATAGTAAATTTGCAAAATACAGAGATAAGGAAAAAAAATCCTAAAAGCAGCAAAGGAAAAGAAATCCCATGGGGCACCTGGGTAGCTCAGTTGGTTAAGCATCCAACTCTTGATTTCAGCTCAGGTCATGTTCTCAGGGTCATGAGATCAAGCCCCATGGAGCATGCTTAAGATTCTATCTCCCCCTCCCTTTGCCCTGCGCCACCCCAGTCCTACTCTAAATGAATAAGTAAGTAAGTAAATAAATAAATAAATATTAAAGAGAGGGAAAAAAGAAATCCCTAAGCTACAAGGGAAAACAGATAAGATTAACAGCAGATCTTTCCATAGAAACTTGGCAGGCCAGAAGAAAGTGGCATGATCTTCAACATGCTAAATGGGAAAAATATGCAGTCAAGAATATTTCATCCAGGAAGGCTATCATTCAGAATAGAGAGAGAGATAGAGTTTCCCAGACAAACAAAAATTAAGGAGCTCATGACCATTAAACCAGCCCTGAAATAAATATTAAAGGGGACTCTCTGAGTGGGAAAGAAAGACCAAAAGCGACAAAGACTAGAAAGGAACAGAGAATATCTCCAGAAACAGCAACTTAGCAGGTAATACGATGAAACTAAATTCATATCTATTGGGACACCTGGGTGGCTCAGTGGGTTAAAGCCTCTACCTTAGGCTCAGGTCATGATCTCAGGGTCCTGGGATCAAGCCCTGCATAGGGCTCTCTGCTCAGCAGGGAGCCTGCTTCCTCCTCTCTCTCTCCACCTGCCTCTCTGCCTACTTGTGATCTCCCTCTGTGAAATAAATAAATAAAATCTTTTTAAAAATAAATAAATAAATAAATTCCTATCTATCAGTGGTCACTCTGAATATAAATGGACTAAATGCTCCAATAAAAAGACATAGGGTATGAGAATGGATAAAAAAAAAAAAAAGACCCATCTATATACTGCCTACAAGAGACTCATTTTATTTATTTTTTTAAAGATTTTATTTATTTATTTGACAGAGAGAGCACAAGCAGGGGAGTGACAGGCAGAGGGAGAGGGTGAGGGAGAAACAGGCTCCCCACTGAGCAGGGTGCCCAATGTGGGGCTCAATTCCAGGACCCTGGGATCATGACTTGAGCAGAAGCCAGACACTTAACTGACTGAGCCACTCAGGCATCCCAAGAGACTCATTTTACATCTAAAGACACCTGCAGATTGAAAGTGAGGGGATAGAGAGCCATTTGTCATGTCATCAAAAGAATGGCCATCAAAAGAAAGCCAGAGTAGTTGTACTTGTATCAGACAAACTAGGTTTTAAATGAAAGAATGTAAAAAGAGATGAAGAAGAACACCATACCATAATAAAGGGGTCTATCCAACAACAAGATCTAACAACGACAAATATTATGCCCTGATATGGAGCACTCAAATATACACTCAAATATACAAAACAATTAATAACAAATATAAAGAAATTTATTGACAATAATACAATAATAGTAGGGGACTTTAATGCCTCACTTACAGCAGTGGACAGATCGTCTACGCAGAAAATCAACAAGGAAACAAGAGCCTTGAATGACACACTGGAACAGAGGGACTTAACAGCTATATTCAGAGCATTTCATCTTAGAGCAGCAAGATACACATTCTTTTTTTTTTTTAAGATTTTATTTATTTATTTGACAGAGAGATTACAAGTAGGCAGAGAGGCAGGCACAGAGAGGGGGAAGCAGGCTCCCTGCTGAGCAGAGAGCCCAATGCAGGGCTCGATCCCAGGACCCTGAGATCATGATCCAAGCTGAAGGCAGAGGCTTTAACCAACTGAGCCACCCAGGCGCCCCCAGAATACACATTCTTTTTGAGTGCACAAGGAACATTCTCCAGAATAGATCACACAGTAGGTCACAAATCAGGCCCTAACAAGTACAAAAAGATTGAGATCATATCATACATATTTTCTGACCACAACACTCTGAAACTTGAAGTCAACCACAACAAAAAATTTGGAAAGACCACGAATACATGGAAATTAAAGAACATCTCACTAAAGAATGAATGGGTTAACCATGAAATTAAAGAAGAAATTTTTTAAAAATTCATGGAAACAAATAAAAATGAAAACAGAATGATCCAAAACCTTTGGGATGCAGCAAAAGCAATTATAAGAGGGAAGTATATACCAATACAGGCCTACCTCAAGAAGCAAGAAAAGTCTCAAATATATAACCTAACCTTACACCTAAAGGAGCTAGGAAAAGAACCATAAATGAAGGCTAAAACCAGTAGAAGATAGGAAATAATAAAGATCAGAGCAGAAATCAATGATATAGAAACAAACAACAACAACAAATACAGAATAGAACAAAGAAACTAGGAGCTGGTTCTTTGAAAGAATTAATAAAATTGATAACCCCTAGCCAGACTTAGCAAAAAGAAAAAAGGACCCAAATAAATAAAATCATGAATGAGAGAGGAGAAATCACAACCAATACCACAGAAATACAAACAATTATAAAAGAATATTAGAAAAACTATACACCAACAAATAGGATGATCTGGAAGAAATTGAAAAATTCCTAGAAACATATAAACTACCGAAACTGAAATAGGAAGAGATAAAAAATGTGAACAGACTGGTAACCAGCAAATTAAATCAGTAATCAAAAATCTTTCAACAAACAAAAGTCCAGGGCCAGAAGGCTTCCCAGGGGAATTTTACCAAACATTTAAAGATTTAAAGAAGAGTTAATACCTAGCCTTCTCAAACTGTTCCAAAACAGAAATGGAAGAATAACTTCTTTTTTTTCCTTAAGATTTTATTTATTTATTTGACAGAGAGAGACACAGCAATAGAGGGAACACAAGCAGGGGGAGTGGGAGGAGATGCAGGCTTCCTGCTGAGCGGGGAGTCCGATGCAGGGCTCCATCCCAGGACCCTGGAATCATGACCTGAGCTGAAGACAGATGCTTAATGATTGAGCCACCCAGGAAGGATAACTTTTAAACTCATTCTATGAGGCCAGCATTACTTTCATCCCAAAACCAAAGACCCCATTGAAAAGGAGAATTACAGGTCAATATCCCTGATGAACATGGATGCTAAAATTCTCAATAAAATACCAGCAAATTGAATCCAACAGTAAGAATCATACACCACCATCAAGTGGGATTTATTCCTGGGCTGCAGGGGTTATTCAATATTCACAGATCAATCAAGATGATATACCACATTAATAAAAGAAAGGATAAGAATCATATAACCTCTCAATAGATGCAGAAAAAGCACTTGACAAAGTACAGCATCCATTCTTGATAAAACCCCTCAACAAATTAGGGAATGAGGGAATATACCTCAACATCATAAAGGCTATATATGAAAGAGCCACAGCTAATAACATTCTCAATGGGGAACAACTTAGAGCTTTTCCTCTACAGTCAGGAACAAGACAAGGATGTCCACTCTTGCCATTGTTATTTAACATAGTACTGGAAGTCCTAGTTGCAGCAATCAGAAAACATAAAGAAATAAAAGGCATGCAAATTGGCAAGGAAGAAGCCAAACTTTCACTATTAGCAGATGACAATATTCTATGTAGAAAACCTGAAAGACTCCACCAAAAAATTGCTAAAACTGATAGATGAATTCAGTAAAGTCACAGGATGCAAAATCAACGTTCAGAAACCCATTGCATTTCTATATACCAATAATGAAGCAGCAGAAAGAGTAATCAAGGAATCAATCCCATTTACAATTGTACCCAACACCATAAGATACCTAGGAATAAACAGAGCCAGAGAGGTTAAAAGATCTATACTCTGAAAACTACAGAACACTTATGAAAGAAATTAAAGATGACACAAAGAAATGGAAAAACATTCCATGCTCATGGGTTGGAAGAAAAAATAATGGTAAAATGTCTATATTATACAAAACAATCTACGCATTTAATGCAATCCCTACCAAAATACCACCAGCATTTTTCACACAGCTACAACAAACAATCCTAAAATTCATATGGAACCACAAAGATCCCACATAGCCAAAGCAATCTTGAAAAAGAAAAGCAAAGCTGGAGGCCTCACAATTCCAGACTTTATTATATTATAAAGCTGTAATCATTAAGACACTTTGGTACTGGCACAGAAACAGACATATAGATCAATGGAACAGAATAGGAAACTCAGAAATGGACCCACAACTTATGGTCAATTAGTTGTCAACAAAGCAGGAAAGAATACCCAATGGAAAAAAAGGCAGTCTCAACAAATGGTGTTGGGAAAACTGGGCAGTAACATGCAGAAGAATGACACTGGACCACTTTCTTACACCATACACAATAAATAAATTAAAAATGCATAGAAGACCTAAATATGAGACAAGAAATCATCAAAATCCTAGAGGAGAACATAGGCAGTAAGCTCTTTGACATTGTCCATAGCAACTTCTTATTAGATATGTCTCCAGAAGCAAGGGAAACAAAAGCAAAAATGAACAATTGGGACTTCATCAAGATAAAAACCTTTTACACAGCAAAGGAAACAATCAACAAAACTAAAAGGCAACATTTGAGGAGCACCTGGGTGGCTCAGTAGGTTAAACATCCTACTCTTGGTTTCCGCTCAGGTCATGATCTTGGGGTCATGGGATTGGGCCTTGTGTCGGGCCCTGTGCTCAATGCAGAGTGTGCTTGAGATTCTTTCCTCCTTCCTCTCCCTCCCCCTCTGCTTCCTCCACTCTAAAACAAACAAACAAACAAACTCTTTTTAAAAATAAAAATACAAAATAAAAGGCAAACTTTGGGATGGGAAAAGTATTTGCAAGTGACATATCTGATAAAGGATTAATATCCAAAATCTATAAAGAACTTATCAAACTCAACACCCAAAAAACAAACAATCCAATTAAGAAAAGGGAAGAAGACATAAATCGACACTTTTCCAAAGAAGACATCCTGATGCCTCACAGACACTTGAAAAGATGTTCAACATCACTCATCATCAGAGAAATACAAATCAAAACTACAATGAGATATCATATCACACCTGTCAGAATGGCTGAAATTAACAACACAAGAAACAACAGATGTTGGTGAGAATGCTGAGAAAGGGGAACTCTCTTACACTGTTGGTGAGAATGCAAGCTGGTGCAGCCACTCTGGTAAACAGTATGGAAGTTCCTCAAAAAGTTAAAAATAGAGCTACCCTATGACCTAGCAATTGTACTGCTGGGTGTTTACCCAAAGGATACAAAAATATAGATTTGAGGGGCACATGCACCCCCATGTTTATAGCAGCGTTATCAATAATAGCTAAATTATGGGAGAACCCAAATGTCCATCAATGGATGAATAGATAAATAAAATGTAGTATAGGGCTGGCTCAGTTGGTTGGGTGTTGGATTCTTAATTTCAGCTCAGGTCATGATCTCAGGGTTGTGGGAGTCTGCTTGAGATTCTCTACCTCTGCCCCTCTCCCTTCTCCCCCTGCTGCCCATTCATTTTCTCTTAAATTAATAAATCTTTAAAAAAAAAAAAAAAGATGTGATATACAGACATTGGAATATTACTCAACCATAAAAAAGAATGAAATCTTGACATTTGATGTGGATGGAGCTCGAGAGTATTATGCTAAGCAAAATCAGTCAGTCGGAGAAAGAAATACCATATGATTTCACTCATATGTGGTATTTAAGAAATGAAACAGATGCACGTGGGTGGGGAGTTAGAACAAGGCAAACCATAAAACAGACTTTAACTACAGAGAACAAACTAAAGTTCACTGGAGAGGAGGTGGGTGGGGGCATGGGTTAAATGGGTGGTGGGCATTAAGAAGGGCAGTTGTGGTGATGACCATTGGGTGTTACGTGCAAGTGATGAATCATTAAATCCTACTCCTGAAATTAGTATTACACTATATGTTAACTAACTAGAATTTAAATTTAAAAATTGAAACAAACAAAACAAAACAAAAAAGAAAACAAAGTGACTGCCTTCATGGGACTTACATTCTAATGGAAGTGACAGACAGCTACTAAAAATTATATGTCAAGTAGTAACAGGTGCTATGAAGAAATATTGAGAATCCTCAAAGATATAAAGGAATGATTAACAACTATATATAAAAACATAACTTATGAAAAACAAATAGGCAAAACTTTAAAAAGCAACTTATAAAAAAAAGAACCAATTGAAATGAAAAATATAGACACTGAAATAAGTAAACTCAATAGTATTGAATGAACACTATGAAGTCATAAGGGAAGAGAGATTAATTAATTAAAAGGCAGTCCTGATGAAATCACCCACAATGCAGCACAAAGAGAGCATACGTATTTTTAAAAGTATAGAAAAGCAAAGAGAAATATATACATATATACACATATATACACACACACACACACATAAAGCAGTTAAGAGACATGGAATATAGGCTGACAGGCACCAACATAAGCTAATAGTAAGTCCAAAAGAAAACAATAGAAGGAATGAGAGATAACTGATGGCCATGGAGGTAACACCTGAAGTTTTCCAGTATTAAAGTTAGAATCCACTAAGAACTCTAGATATGGATATATGGGAACTCTTACCTTCATTATGATGTATCTAGGTGCCCATGCATCATAAGTGAAACGGCAGAACATGTAAGGATAAAGGAAAAAGGCATGTTCAAGTAAATAAGGCAATCTACTCAGGAAAGCAAATCTGATGGTAGCAACATCAGAAGCAATAGTTGCCAGGAAACACGGGAGGAACTCAGGCAAAGTGCTGGAAGTTGCCGATCAACATAGGATTCTGTACCCAGTGAAACTATTATTCATTCAAGAGTGAGAAGAAAAAATTTTTTCAGGCATGCAATAATTAAAAGAAATAATAGCCCATGGGTCCCAGGTAACAGAACTACTAAGGAATGAAATCATGATGGAAAATATAACAATTTAGGACTGCACAACAAAAGCACAACTTATCTGAACAATGGGTATGACATGTTGTTTCCAGCTATCAGTCGGGAATTATATCCAGCCTTTCCCAAGTAGTGTATCTCTCAGCCCTCAAAGTCAGGAAATGAATTAGGTATTAACAACTCCTTTGTGACGATGAGAAAGCTTTCGGGTAGAACAAGATAATCACGTCGCTATGGACTGAATAAATTCGTATGTTGAAGCCTTAATACCCACTATGATGGTATTAGAGGTGGGCCTTTGATGGGTACTTAGGTTTAGATGAAGTTATGAGGTTGGACCCCCCATGATGGGGGAAGAGGAAGAGACACCAGCGCATCCTCTCTCCAACACGTGAGGATATAGTAAGACGGCAACCATCTGCAAATCAGGAAGAGGGCTCTCACCAGAACCCAAACACGCTGGCACCCTGATCTCACACTTCCCAGCCCTCAGAACCATGAGAAATAAATGTCCACTGTTCAAGGCACCTAGCCTATGGTATTTTGTTATAGCCGCTCAAGCTAAGACACACATATCCTAGTCTGGGTCTGTACAAAAATAGGGAGCCAAAGAAGCAAGAAGGCAGGTATAGGGGGATTTTACCAACCCTTGGGAACAAGACTAGGGGGACTGTGTGAGGTACAAGCAATTGTTTGACAGGGAGAAGGGGGAGGCAATCTAATTCCCAAGTATTTCATGCTGGTGGTGACCCATTGCCCTACCCACCTTCCCCCAAAGCCCAGCTGGGGAATAATAAGGGCGCCTGGGTGGCTCAGTCAGTTAAACAACTGCCTTCAGCTCAGATCATGATATCAGCATCCTGGGATCGAGCCCCGCATCAGGATCCCTACTCAGTGGAGAGTCTGCTTCTGCCTCTCCCTCTGCCTGCCTCTCTGCTTACTTGTGATCTCTCTCTGTCAAATTAAAAAAAAAGAATTTTTAACACTATAATATCAAAAACAGCTGCCCAGCTTTTAGCCTGGACCAGGTTTTGCAGCTATAAACAAAGAGGCATTTACAGGAACCGCACCCTTAGACTGACGTCCCCAAGCCTGGCTGCACCTGTTATGTCCGGATCGAGACCCTCCCAAAAGAACCCACAAAAAGGCAGGCTGGATGCAAGAGCACGAGGGTTTATTTCCAGCTAGCTGGGGCTCCCACCGGCACACACTTGACACAGCGCAGTGCTAGGGCAAGAAGCCCCACCTCTCTCCTCTGCAGCATTTTTATGCACAAGTGTGCAAGCACATACGTCACTATACACGTCTCTACACACGTAGGCGAGTTCCTTATTCCCTATATGGCAATTACCTAAATCTATGCATTTCATTGGAGCATTTGAACAACTCAGGGGTTGGGCGTCACACAGGGAAGCTAAATTCCAGGAATAGTTTTCACGCCCATGCCCTTAGGCCTGTCTCTCTCTGGCTCAAGGTGAAGCCTGTCATGGAGGAACGGTAATCTACCTAAAAACTGAACTCCACACACCCAGAAATTTGCTAAGGATCTTTCAAACATACCAATGTCTTCCCCCAAGATTTGTGTTCCATTGATCTCAGGGGCTACCTGGGCAATACGATTTTTTGTTTCAAGCTCCAGGGGGAATACTGTTATCCAGCCACAGCTGAGAACCAATGGCCTAGAACTGGATAAGACAAAGGAAAACATTCTTGCTGGATGTGGTGACAGGGACCCGACAGCCCCTCTCAAATGCCAGGACAAGCACTTTGGCAAACGTCAGAAGCCCCTGATCTGACAGCTTCGAGAGCTGGTTCCCCTTTCCTTGAAGGAAAAGTGTACTCTCTTCTGAAATCAGAAAAGAGGAAGCATAGAGTACTTGTTAGCAAAACTGACTGTTTTCCCAGAGTGGAGGAGGGGAGCTTTCTCTTCCCTTGACCTGGACAGAATTAAAGGCCAGCAGCCTAGAACAGGGGTGTTATGAGGAGACAGCCCAGTTCCTCCTGTGCATGGGCTTAGCAGGAAATGACCTAGACAGCACTGGTTCTGTGAAACCTCATCCCCTCGGGGCTAGAAAGCACTTCCCCTCCGCCTCTCTCCCTCCCCTTCCCCCCCACCCCCTCCTCCCTCTCTTCCCAGCCCCACCTCTGTCCCAGGGTTCTCTGCATCTTGAGCCAGCCCTTCGCATTCACATCTGCGCAGCTCCCACATCCTCACTTGGTGCCGGCCCGGCACCCCCAGGCATCGGCCTTGCTCCGGCTCCCTGCTGCCCCTATCTGCCCTCATCCTTGCCATCCCCCGCCCGCTCAGGGTCCTGGCTGCTCGTCTCCTTGGCCACTACCCAGGTGAACTCCCAAGCTTTCAGCAGGCCTTCTGTGGGCCACCTGCCTGTCTCACAGAAGGGACTCCTCCAACGTCATCACGTGTTCACTGAAGCATCCTCCCGGACTCCCCAGTCACTGACTGCACAACCCCCCCTCCTCAGCCGAAGCTTCAGGTCTTCCTTTGGCCTGACCTCACCCCGTCCCTCCCCATCACCTGTGGCTTCTGGGCTCAGCCTCTCCATCCCACACACGTGAGTGAGCCTGCCAGTCCCTCCCTTCCTCTCACGACAGACTTTAAACTTCAAACTGACCCAAACCCACTTCCTCCTCTCTTCTTCTGAAAATTCCATCTTCCCCCTGCCCCCCAGCCACTCCTGCTTCCGTTGCTTGGCCATCTAGTTTCCTAGGGTGCTCCTACCCCATGGACTCCCTGCCTTGCCTGCCGTCTCTCTTCCCACTCGATTCCATCTTGGGCCCCCAGTAGGAAGGAAGCAAGATCTGGAAGAACCAGAAGGTGGCTGTGCTTGGCCAGTCATGGACTCGCCCTACCATGCCCAGGACCCAGGTACCCACCAAAGGGAAGCCGCTGTCGGAGCAGCCCAGGAGAGAAAGAGCATTCTAGACAAGAGTGAATGCTAGCTTCCGGACAGGTCTGTCGCTCAGATGTCCCAGGACCACACACATCGCGGAGCTTTCAGAACCAGTCCCACCTGCCAGGTAAGTTCTTTCCTTCACTGGACACAGAGATAGAGCCTTCTTAGGGCTCCCAGGGAAGTGGGGTACACGGACACGTAAACAGCTGTGACACCTAGGGAGCTGACGATTGCCATGAAGCAGAAGGAAAGCAGATGGGAAGGCACCGAGAAGAAAGGGCACCTCCAGACAGTTGGAGCCCCGCTCTCCGTACATGGTCCCCTCACCTCTTCCTTGGCCTCAGACTCCGACCTTCTCTCCTGCATCTGCATCTGGGTCCCAGTTCTCTCCCTGCCCCCCTGCTTTTTCCTCTCTGGCCCTTTTCCACCCCTGGTGCCTTCTGCTTTTGCAGCTGTCACCACCTACGTGCACCCCACACCACCCCATACCCCCAGGCTCCACGCCGCGTAGCCAGCCGCCTCCTGTGCCTCCCACCGCGGTCACAGCCCTACTTCCTATGCTGCACAAGGTCAGCATCTCTCCCCGAAAACTAAGGACCCCTCCAGCCGTAGCCCAAACACCATCCCTTGGAGCCACTGCCCTTGATTCACCCTCCCTGAATCCAAGCCATTGTCAGACCCTGTCTATTCTCCCGTGTCCTTCCTGCCCACCCCCTCCCTACTTTCCGCTGCCACTGGGGATACTGAGTCCAAGTCCCAGCCTCTCACCTGGCCTAACCTGTTCCCCACCCCCAACAACACGCTCAGCATCCTACCGCTCAGTCCCACACGGCGGCCAAAAAATCATCCGGGGACCCTGCCCTACATGCGTTACTGCCCATCTCTCAGAAAAACCTTCAGTGGACTCCAGTGCCCACAGGATCTGCATTCCAAGACGCTCCCCCTCCAGCCTCTGACCCCCTCCGCCATTCTACGTCCTCCTTCCTGTCCTCCTAAGCCCCACTACTTAGTGATGCCACCAGATCTCAGAAGGCCTCTGGGCTCTCGCTCGTTGTTCCCCGGCCCAGAACACCCTCTCTTTCTCTCTATTGGGTGAGTGGAATGATTCATTTAGAGCTGGATTGACCTCCCCCTTCTCCAAGAAAGCCTCCTGAGAGCCCCAGGCATCAGCCCGCCCCTCCCCAGGCTCCCCTGTGGCTCTCTGCGGCTCTCCCTCCCTCCGGGCTCTGGCTGCCTCGAGAGCCTGGACTTTCTCTGTGCTCAGTCCTTCACTGGACACAGAGATAGAGCCTCCTCACACACACAGTCGGTCCCTGGGCGTCTGGGACCAGGCTCTCCACCGGGCTGGGCAGCCGGCACCCTGGCCGGGCTGTGTAGAACAGAGACTTTCTACCAGGCTGTGCTGATAGTAGCCAGGGGTCTGGTCAACAGCTTGCTGCCCCCAGGCCCCTTCTGGAGAGCGGTTTTCAGAAGGCGAGAGGCTCACTCCTTCGTGTCATGTGCCAGAGCAAATAGGACACTGGAATGAGACGAAAGCCCCCTGCTTGCTCCCGTCCCCTCCCACCAGAGAGTACCATTTACACTCAGAGCTCAGCGCTGAGCAGCGCAGGGCGTCCCCAGGGAAGGAAAACAAGACAGACGCCCCCTCCTCAGAGAGGGAAGTGAGAAAGACGCCCTCTCCTCTAGGGCTGAGGGCCAAAGTGACTCGGACGTCTTCAAGGGACCACATCTCCCCTCAGAGAAGGAGGCGAGGCCAGAAACCCAGCTCCCCTGATCCAACTTCCTGCCAACTCATTCCTGCCCAAAGGCCCAAGAGCCTCCCAGCCTCCCAGGCCTCCACTGATCTGTGGCAAGAGGCCTCAGAGACCCCCTTTCTGCTCTTAAGTCAGAGCATGATACCTACTGGGTCAATGGCCTCGGGCGCAGCGGTTGCTGCAGGTCACTGTGGCTGTGTGGGTGCCATGTGGCTGTGCGGGGTGCCATGTGGCTGTGTGGGTGCCGTGTGGCTGTGTGGGTGTTATGCGGCTGTGAGGGTGTTGTGTGACTGTAGGGGTGTTGTGTGGCTGTGGGGTGTTGTGTGGCTGTGGAGTGTTGTGTGGCTGTGTGGGTGTCATGTGGCTGTGCGGGGTGCCATGTGGCTGTGTGGGTGCCGTGTGACTGTGTGGATGTTATGCGGCTGTGAGGGTGTTGTGTGACTGTATGGGTGTTGTGTGGCTGTAGGGGTGTTTGTGTGGCTGTGGGGGTGTTTGTGCGGCTGTGTGCATGTTATGTGGCTGTGGGGTCTTGTGTGGCTGTGTGGGTGTCATGTGGCTGTGTTGGTGTTGTGTGGCTATGTGGGTATTGTGTGGTTATGCAGGTGACACATGGCTGTGTGGGTGCCATGTGGCTGTGAGGGGTGCCGTGTGCCTGTGTGGATGTCGTGTGCCTGTGTGGATGTCGTGTGGCTGTGTGGGTGTTGTGTGGCTGTGTGGGTGTTGTGTGGCTGTGGGGTGCTGTGCAGCTGTGTGGGTACAGTGTGGCTCTGTGGGTGCCATGTGGCTGTGTGGGTGTTGTGTGGCTGTGTGGGTGCCATGTGGCTGTGTGGGTGTTGTGTGGCTATGTGGGTGCCATGTGGCTGTGTGGGTGAGCAGTGTGAAGTACCTTCTTATGTATTTATAAATCATTTATGTTTCCTTTTTGTGAACTTTCTGTTCATATCTTTTGCTATTTTCTTATTATCCAGTCATTTTTCTTATTGATTAGTAATGTCATGTATTAGGAATGTCAGCATATTTTTCCTGGTTTGACAATACTCCATAGAATTTGCTTTTACTGGTTTTCCATACATAATTTTGGGGCGGGGGCAGAAGGAGAGGCAGAATTCTTATTTTTTTTTTTTTTTAAGTTTTATTTATTGGTTTGAGAGAGTGTGAGCGAGAGAGAAGTAACAGGGGGAGGAGCAAAAGCAGACTCCCCGCTGAGCAGGGACTCCGGGATCATGACCCAGGCTAAAAGGCAGACCGCTTAACCAACTGAGCCACGCAGGCACTCTAAGAGTGAAAATCTTAAGCAGGCTCCACGCCCAGTGTGGAGCCCAGTCTCATAACCCTGAGATCATGACCTGAGCCAAAATCAAGAGTTGGATGCTTAACCAACTGAGCCATCCAGGTGTCCCTGCATACAGAGCTTTTAATGCAATAGAAGTTATCAACTGTTTTCTTTGTTTCTTTTCTATCTTATGGCATACTTTGAAAGTTCTTCCTCATTCCAAAATAGTCATTAGATTCCTTCTTAATCTCCCACAGTATCTTCTAGCATTTTAAAAAATTTAAATCACTGATCTCTCCAGGTATGTATCCTAATATAAGACGTTAGGTATGAATCCAACTTAATTTTTTTCCAGATGGCTACTCAGTTGTCTCAACACTATTTACTGAATAATTCATCTTTTTTTCCCAATGAGTTGAAATGCCATCATTATCACAAGCTAAATTCCCAATAGGCTTTGTTCTATTTCTGGATTTCCTATTTTGTTCCAACTGTAAGATGTCCTACACTATTTTAATTATTATAGTTTTACAATATGTATTAGAACTTATAGGGCTAGCTTTCCATTCATTTTTCACCTTCTTTTTCCACATGAACTGTTATGGGTGTCATGTGGCTGAGTTGGATTTCTTTTCATGTATACGTTAGCTAAGGAGAAACTAACATTGGTTGTTGATGCAACATGATGTTGATTCAATTTGGGGAGAATTATACTTTTTCAGAGAAGTATCCAACATATCAGGTTTCTCAAACTTAGGGGGTTCCCAAGACCACCCTTAGGTTTAACAATTTATAGAAAGACTTACAGAATTCACTGGAAGCTGTTGTGCTCACGGTTACAGTTCGTTACAGTGAAAGGATGTGGATCAATGTCAGCCAAGGGAAGAGATCCACCAGGCAGAGTCCAGGAAACTTCCAAGGACTGAGTTTCCAGCTCTTCTGGTAGACCCATGGCCAGCACTACTCTCCCGAGAAACCACATGCAACCATAGAGCAGACTGAGAGTTGGGGACACTCACTGAGTGTCCAGAATTTCCACTGGAGCTCAATCATATAGACATGACTGACCACCCGGGTGGCTGACCTAGAACAGAGATGGAGCGAAGAGCACGCAGCCCAAAGCTCCCATCCTAAATCACATTGTTAAACTGTTTGGGGTGGCCTGAGACCACCTCAAGTAAAGAAGGACATTCTTATCAGGCAGGACTTTCCAAGGTCCTGGAGATTATCTCCCAGGAGCCAAGGACAAAGGGAGATAGCTCTTTGAGTAATGTTCATTTTTTTTTAAAGACAAGTTTTTAAATGTATTGACATGGAGTTGAGCAAAATAGGCTCTAAGATTTCTTTTAATTCCATCCATCTGTGGTTATTTTCCCCTTAGCCCCTCTTTTTTGTGCCTTTTTCCTTCTTTTCTCTCAGCAAGATTAGTCAACAATTTACAAATTGTGGGGTTTTTTTGTTTTGTTTTGTTTTTTTATTTGACAGAGAGAAACACAGGGAGAGAGGGAACACAAGCAGAGGGAATGGTAGCGGGAGAAGCAGGCTTCCTGTAGAGCATGGAGCCTGATGCGGGGCTCAATCCCAGAACCCCGGGATTATGACCTGAGCCGAAGGCAGACGCTTACCGACTGAGCCACCCAGGCGCCCCCAAATCGTGTTTTTAAAAAGAAATAGTTTTAAGTTTATTTATGAGTTACTTGTTATAGTTTAATTATAAAACTTTTTTGTTGTATAACTTATTGATTTTTGCTTTAACATTTATTAATTCTTTCCTTCTGCTTTCCTTAGGTTTATTGCTTTTTTTCTAACTAGTTCAGTTGGATGCTTATGATGCTTATTTCATTTTTCATTCCTGTTTAATTTTTTATTAATTCATTATAAGACAATGTGTATTAGTCAGGGGTCTCTAGAAACACAGAATCTCCGGGATATATAAAGAAATTTATTCTAAGGAATTGGCACATGCAGTTATGGAGGCTGAGAAGTCCCAAGATCATCACACAGCAAGCTGGAGCCCCAAGAGGGACGGTGATGTAAGTTCCCATCCCAGTCCAAGTTCAAAGGTAGGAAGGAATGATGTCCCCACTCAAAGACAGGCAGGCAGAGAAAAAGAATTCTTGTTTAGTCTTCTATTCTATTCAAGCCTTCAACAAATTGGACAGGGCCCACCCATATTGGGAAGAACAATCTACTGTTTTCGGTCTGCCAATTCATGTGTTAACCTCATCCAGAAACACTCTACAGAAACACTTAGAATAATGTTTGACCAAATATCTGGGCACCCTGTGGTCTATGCAAGTTGACACATAAAATCTCACTATGCATTCTTCTCTGGACACTGCTTTAATTGTATCTCCAAAGTTCTGATAAGTAACGTTTTTACTATTATTATTTCATATATAATCACTCCATCTTGAAGTTTCCTGTAGCTTATAGCAGGGATGTTTTGCTACTAAATTTTGACTAAGGCATGAATACACTGACTTGCCCTTTTGTATAAAGTTGATGGTCTGATTCTCGTAGGCCAATACAAAGGTGAACCAGGACCTCCTTGGGGCCCAGACGTGGCTTTGAAAGAATTCTCTCAGAACTTGAAAAACTCACTTAAATATCAATGGAAGCACGTACCTTTTTGCCTAAATGAGTCTCTTTTTTTTTTTCTTTTTTTCCCCCAAAAATGTTTATTTTATTTTTTAAGTGTTACAAGATTTATTGTTCATGCACCACACCCAGTGCTCCATGCAATACGTGC
>CM053618.1:34246498-34336435 GCA_028646535.1 Procyon lotor | reverse complement strand
CCCTTTACTCTCTTGACTGAAGGGGAGTCTGGAAGGTTTGCAGAGGAAGTTGAGGTGAGAGGGGTCCCTCCGCAGGGGAGTCCCGGGGAGCTCAGGCTCACCAGCCCTCAGGCCCCACAGAGCCTGCCCCACTGATGTGGGCTCCCCACGTCGGACCCAGGGACAGGGGAAGAGGTGGGCTCCACCCAGGCTCACTCTGCACCTAAGAGACCCAGGGGACGTCCCACTGGGTCCCACTGAGTGTTGGGGGACAAGATGTGTGTGAATAAGGGACAAGTAAGCCACCATGGTTTTGTTTTGTTTTTTAAAGATTTTATTGGACAGAGAGAAACACAGTGAGAGAGGGAATGCAAGCAGAGGGAATGATAGCGGGAGAAGCAGGGTTTCTGCTGAGCAGAGAGCCCGATGTGGGGCTCGATCCCAGGACTCTGGGATCATGACCTGAGCCGAAGGCAGACGCTTAACGACTGAGCCACCCAGGTGCCCCCACCATGTTTTTTTAATAGGGGTGGAATTTTTCTCTTTCCTGGGCTTTTGCCCAGATATTTCCAAATCCCAGAGAGGAATCACTCTGAGGAAGATTGAGGCCAGGGCTGGTCCTAACAGTAATAGGAAGCAAACCAGGTCTGGATTTGACCTCAGGCGCGTTCATTACTCCAATGATACCTTCCCACCACCCCACCTACTCGAAGGCAGCAACTGGATCATATTTGTGAATCCCACCCAGTGGCAGGTGTGAAGCAGGTCTTTTTCTTAATTTTTAAACATCAGTTTCCTTCCTATTCTACAATCAAAGCTCGGCTCAAAAAAAGATTAAGATTACCACATTCATGCTGGGGTATACACACATAATAACAGCTTAAAGCATTATTTGTCTAAAGTGTTCTTTCATAAACGAATTATTTGTGCCCCTTTTTGAAGAGAAAAATGAAATGATAACGCTCAGGTATCATTTCACACTATGTAGAAAACCAGGTGTGGTTGTGAGATAGAATAATGAGGGTGTGCGCCTGTGCGTGCGTGCGTGCGTGTGTGTGTGCGCGCGTGCGTGCCTGGAGCAGTGCCCTGTGAGCACCTGCCTCACACCCCCTGCCCAGGACAGCGCCCAGGACCTGGTCCGCTTTCCACAGAGCTGCCTCTTTGGATTTCCTGTGTTCAGTTGTTCTGTTTTCCTTTGCAGGGTTCTACGTGCAGGAGATGGCTGATGCGAGCGTGGCCAAGCTGTACTCGGGGCTGCTGGGGGTCGGGGACGAGATCCTCGAGGTGAATGGGGCCAAGGTTGCAGGGCTGGGCTTGGCTCACGTTAAGGAGCTCCTGGCTCACGCAGAGAGCTTGTCAGTCCGTGTGCTGCGGCAGAGGCCTGTCCCTCGGTGACCCGGGGCTGCCCTTGCCCTCACCGTCACCCCCTTGGACGCCCTGACCTGCCCCAGGAGGGATGCCTGGAGATGGACTGTATGAAGCTGCTTCATGGCCCAGAAACCGATCACGGAGGCGTGTAACCCCTTGGGCTGTGGTGGGGCTGCTGGGATTGAGCACCGGGGGGGTGAGGGCAGGGTGGTGTGTTTTGTTAAGGATGTTAATTTATGCTGAACTGGGGACAGAGAGCATGGACCGCCTTCCGTGCCAGAAGTGGTGTCAATGTCTTTCTGTACCTTTGTGGGCAGGAGGAGGAGAGCCTCAGGGGTACTTGGGTGAGCCCCTGATTGTCTCCTCACTCCTAGTCTCATCCCACTCTCGATCAGGGGCTCCCCCGGCCTCCACCCTCCAAAACCAAAGAAAGTGCTTGGCCCTGTCGCCCGTGAGCCTGCCTTTAAAGTCTCATGGCTTCCAGGTCCCGTTTGACGCCTTTGTCTTTTTCCAGAAACGGGCGAGGTGTCCTAGTGTAACAGCCTTACAGCCACGGGCCATATATTCCAAACCCAAGATCGGAACACGTGGTCTGCCACGAGAGGTTATCTGGTTGCCAGGATATTAAGAATCACTGGGAAATTTTTGTGATCTATAAAGTTGAAGGGGGAAAAACTGAACCGGAGACCAACGTCAGGGAAGTGCCGCTGTGGCCAGTGGGTCTGGCCAGCCCACCCCCCACAGCCCCCGGCCCTCTGCCTGTGCCCAGGGTGAGGCTGGCACTGGTGGGTAGGGCCTGCCTGCCTTCTCTGGTGCGGTGTGGGCACAAGCTGCCGCTGGTGCCAGGCTGTCCCCAGCCACAAGCTCTCTGCCCAGATTCCCTGGTGGCTGCTGTGGGTGGACCGGCAGGGAGCGCAATGACAGGGTACAGGCTGGGGGGTGGGCTCTCCACCTGGGGCTTCCCGGCTCCAGGCCCAAGGAGTTGGGACTCTCTGGGAGTGGATGGCTATGTGTCCGTCTTAAATTATTAAAAAGCAAAGCTGAAACCTCCCTTCCTCTGAGTCGCTAAATTCTGGGCTGGATGCTCACTTGACCTTGAATGGCCAAGAAGAGAGGTCTGGGCTGGGGGAAGAGGCAGGGTGGACACAGGCACAGCAGTGAGCCGTGTTGGGCCCGCCAGAGGGAAGGCCAGGGTGGTTCCCTGGGGTTGGGGTGACAGCCAGGGTAGATGCAGAAGCTTCCAGAGACAGTCCTTTGGCTGGGAGAGGAGCATTGGGCAAGGGGAAGACAGAAGACAAAATGGAGCTGGGTCTTTGGGTGGGTGAGACTGGGGGCGGGGAGTGCAGAGGGCAGCTTCAGGGCTGTTGTAGAACTTGGTCAAACACACAGCCTTTGCTAAAATGAGCGTCATAGCAGCTCTGAGTGGGCAAGGTCACTGAGCGGCGCATGCGGCCCGAGGGAAATGTGATGGGAGGAGGCAGGCAGTCCTGCGGAGCTGAGTGAGGGGCTCCAGGCCTAACCTGCAGGAGCCAGCTAAAAGCCCTCTTTACTGCCCCCTGGAGGCTAGGGGTGGAGGGGTGCTCCTAGAGCCCCTCTGCACTGCAGGACAGGGAGACTCAGCCACCTGGGGGGAGGGTCTGTGGGAGGAATGGGAGGCCCCAGCCGGGGAGCAGGGGAGCCGTTGGACAAGGGCCTGCAGGTGTGAAGAGGGTGCTGGGACAGCTCAGAGCAACCTGGCCCCCAAAATTTGGGAATGGCCCATGTCAGATACTACAGTCATGGGGAAACACTGACAGCTCCTGTACCCCAATTCCTGGCCTGAAGGTCATCAAGTTTTACGTTGAATTAAAGCTTCTGGGGACGAAGGCACCTCTCTTTTCTCTGTATGGTGATCCTGGACAACTTGCCCCTCCGGCTCCAACTGGGAAGAAAGGGAAGAAGGGCACACCGGCTGGGACAAGGCCAGGGAAGGTCTCTAAGGATCCCGAGCAGCTGCTTCTGTTACTTCCCGGGGGCAGGGCCGGGCTCTCAACACATCCTATTCAGTCCATAAAAAATAGCCCTGCCAGCTAAGCTCCGTGCGTCCACTTCCTTTACGCAGATGGACGTCCTTCACACAAGGACGGGGCGTTCAGTCCTGGTCCCTGACACAGGGCCCACTCCTGCTGCTGCCCCTGCCCCCCCCCCACCTCCGAAAAAGGCTGGACAGAGGAGAGTAGACCCTCTGGACTATGTGGGAAGTAGACCTGTGCTTCTTGTAGAGCCAGGGGCCCTGATCCGTTGGGCGGGGGGGCGTCCTTGGATTCCTCGGGACCCCTGTCTGACCGTCCCCATAGGCTCTGTCTGGGGAGCTGCTCATCAGGCCAGCCCTGTGTCACCCACAAACTGTCAGAATGTTCCCACTTAGAACCGAGTGCCTTAAGTAGGCACCAGGCCCTAGGGCAGGCAGGAGCTCGGGATGACGAGAAAGACGGGCTGCTGTGGCCGCGGTCTAGGGGAGACGCACACATTAGGCCTGGCGTGGGCAGCAGAGCCGGAGAGGCTGGTCCCTGACACAGCCTGGGCTACATCAGCAGCCTGGGCCAGATCAGCAGGGAAGGGAGGCTTGCCGACGAGGGGTACCCACGCGCGGTGTTGTAACAGGAGTAGGAACTTACCAGGACGAGGGAAAGGACACAAAATAGCATGTGCAAAGGTGTGGCCTTTTCCTCTGTCCAGGCCCCACGGCAGAGGATTGGTGTTCTGTGTCCCCAGCGCTGTCCACAGAAGGCAGCCGATGCTGGGACTACACAGAACAGAAAGAGGCTCCAACTTGGGCCTCACACATGACAACATCCTTAGGGTGACAGGTGGGGGTGGGGAGCAAGGGGAGAAGCAGAGTCCGCGGGGCTCGCAGGCCTGGGAGGGAAGGGCCACCGTGGGCCGGCCACACTCTCACCGTCGTTGCCTGTCACAGCGTTTCCTCACGGAGCCCCGTCCTGGTGGCGAGGGGCCGGTGGGGGCAAGCACACATCACACAGGGCAAGGCCCGGGCCGGGGGCCCTGGTCGAGGGCGAGCGCCCCATGCCCTCCCTGTCAGGATTCTCTGCTCCGATGCGCCTGTCGCCTGCAAGTCCTGTGGGTCCCGGCGGGTCGCAAGCGTCTGGCTCTTTGTCCGTGCACCCTCCCTGCCACCCGGCCGCCCAGGAGGTGCCCTCCGTGCCCGCGTCTCGGCCTCTGTCGCGCGCCTTGCACCCTCCCGCCATGGTCCCCGCGCTGTCCCTCGGCCGGCACCCAGGCGCTGGGCGCACTGCCCCGCCAGGCGCGGGCTCAGTTAGAGCCGCAGGATGGCTGCAGCCGCAAGTTTGCCAGAGGCTGGGGTCGTGTGAGTGTGTATGTGTGTGTGGTGGGGGGAACACGCCCCCAGCCCCCAAGGCACGCAGCACGGGAGGCCGGAGGCCTGGAAGAGGCTGCCCCCCCTTTGCCCTCGGGGGACAAACGGCTGGAGGGGGTGGGGGAGGGGAGCGGACAGCCTGGAGGACTGCGTGGTGACAGTGCCTGGCTGGAGCTGGCCAGCGGGGTGGGACGGGGGTGACTCAGGGGCGGGGTGACTCAGGACCCGCAAGCTTGGGAGGGGGTGGGGGGCAGGGACGGCGACGCGGTGCGTTCGGTGTCACCAGTCTCAGGCAGGATGGACAAACGGCAGGCACAGCCTGATTTTTGGAAATCAAGGTTAATTCAAGGGCGTACAGTCGCTGTGCCGTCTCCCAGCCTGCTCTGTCTGCTCCTTAAATACTCTAGAGCTCTGTTGAGGACATCAAGGATTCAATTCTGAATCCTTCCAGCAACCCAGGGAATACTTATCTCCAGGTTACAAACTAGAGGCCTGAGATTCTGGTTAAATTACTTATCCAAGGTCATACTGCAAACTAATGGATGTTGGATTTGAACCTGGCCCTCTGGGACTCCCAGCCTTCATGCATCCTCCCTCCTAGGAACCCTGTGGGGCTTGCATCCATCAGCAGGCCCTCCAGCACCCCTCTTGGCCCTCACAGATGGCCCCAGGCACCTGGCTGGGCCCACCCCATAGCTGACCAGGGCGGGGTGAGGGGTTCGCTTCAGTTTTTCTTCAGGGAACTGGCATTGGCTCTCCCACCTTCCCACGGCGGGGGGTGGGGGGATCGCTTTTCAGAACAGTGTTTCCAAAATGTAGGTGTGACCCACTCATGGGTCACAAAATTGGTCGAGATGGACATTTAAAAGAATATCAGGGCTTTGCACAAGCAAGTGTAAGTTTTGTTTGGGAACTGCCTCTTCCAGAGATGGGGGTGTCCTGAGTTGTAACTTAAAGGGTCGTCAAGACCCTGCTCCAGAGGACACGAAAAACCTGCCCTTGGGCTAAGGCCCGGGAGGCTGCCTCTGGCCTCTGATACTCCACACTCCACGCGTGAACCTCTTTGGGGGGCGGGCTGCCTCAGAGCGGCTGTGGAAACCTTCCCGGACTGAGTGGGCCTGGGCCCTGGGGCACGGTATGATGATGTGACTGGACTTCCTGCCCCTCCAAACTGGCCTCGTGCCGTGGGACTCCCCGGTGGGTTCGTACTGGCAGGAGCTTGGGCTGTTGGTGCCCTGATCTGGCCCCACCCCTGCAGCCCATTTCGTGCTGCCTATTCGCGTGCCCTTGCTGGAACATCCTTCCCCTTGTCCACCATGGACTCCTTGCCGGCCTTCAGAAATGTCAGAGGTGCCTATCCTGGGAAGCATTCCAGGACACCTGCATGCTGACTTTGGTCCTGTTTCCTTAGCTCCCGCATAATCGGGTACAAGCGCTCTTTACTGTGCCTCTTTTCAAATAGAATTTCTTGCTTATTCTCCACCAAACTCACCTGGCAACACCTGGACTTTCCTGGTCCATCCGCTCAACCCACTTCCCACCCCAAATCCCCAGGCTGGTTCTGGAGCTATTCAAAAGGCCCTGCTGTCACCGGATCCCCTTCCTCCCCTCCCCCTACTCCCCGCCAGCCTCTCCGAAGTTTCCCTCCTTCCCATAGAGCCAGAGCACCTGCTTAGAAATGGCAACCGCCTTCCTTGGCAAGGAGCTCTGCCCAGCTCTCTCAGGCTGTGGGCTTGGCCAGGTCGGAGTCCTGGGCCCCGAGGAAGGGGCTGCTGGCATTGGCTCGGAGTCTCTGCCCACAGAGCCAAGCTCCAACAGCTGCCCTGCCGGGCCTGGAGGACATCCGGGGCTCTCCTGTGGCTGCCCGGCTGCCCGCTGGGCCTGCCTTTGTCTTGTCCTTCTGCAATCTGGGCTCAGGCCCCGACTCACAGTGTGGGGCTGTCGTGAGGGGTCTGGCCAGATGCCAGGTACTGGGGAGAGGCTGCCCTGCCCTTGGGATGCCCATGTCCCCGGGGTGGAGGCAGCTACAGCTGCGAAAAGAGACAAACCAAGGGCTATGGTGGAAGCCGCAGGCAGGAGGCGCCGCTCTCTGGTGAGCAGAGGGCTTCCCAGAAGAGCTGGCCATGGGCTCACCAGCCTCCATCCGAGCTCTGGTGTCACCTCAGGAGCAAGGAGCGCTGGCGGCCGCGGGCGCTCACAGCGGCGCTCAGATGCCGCAGCGTTGCTCCTCGCCCTGGGCTCCTCAGACTGCATCTCCAGGCTCTTCTGGGTTCAGTAATGAGTTTGGATCACTTACTTTTTTGCACATTTCCAGCCAGATAAGAACCCCAAAACATCTTATCAGCAAGGCTAACCTGCCTGAGGTCCTTGGCGAGTAGACGTCGTGGGCTCTTGGGCGGGCGTGGAGGGGTAGAGACACGGTCAAGTCCAGGCCACGCAGTGTCCAGGTTTCAGCTTCAGCACTTGGGGTTCGGGGCTTTAACCCACCACTGACTCACTACAGCTCTTGAGTCCTCGTCCTCGCCTCCGCTTTACCGCTTCTCAGGTTAGGACGCCTTCCTGAAAGGCTTGCCTCCCCTCAAATCTGAATGGTGCCTTTTTTGTCTGAACGGAGGCTGGCCTCATAAGGGCCTAGTCAGACCTGGGTTCTCGTCCTGACTGCCGCTTCCTCATGGAACCCTGGGGCAAATTCTTAATTGCTCCGTGCTTTTTTTCAGGTATAAAGTGGGCCTCAACAGGATTTCCTTCGCAGGGGTGTGGGAATTAAATGAAAACAAATTTCACTCCTCACCGGCTCCCGGATGCCTTGGCCAAAGACCCGCCAGCCCATCAGATTCTCATCAAATGTTAGCTAGAAGTTCCAGCTGCTGATTTGATACAAAATTTGAGAAATTTTTGCCTGTGAGTTGATGACCCGTTCCCAAGGGCTGGCCAATCCTCGTGTGGACTTCTGTGAAAGCAGACGGGACGCATCTAATGATGTGGTGGGAAAGGGAATGTCACCACAGAGGTCGGATTTCCCACATCCAAGCTTCTGGAACGCATCCCCTGCTGACAGATCAGTGGGGCTGTTTGTGCTCAGGCCCTGCCTGCATCTGCACCAAACGGAGGCATCAAACTAATGTTCCAGTTGTGTCACCTGAGGGAAGGTGTTTCCAGACGAGTGACACCCCAGAGGGGCCAAGGTTTATGGATCTCAACTGTGTTGTCTTGGACGGTGCAACATTATGGCAGTATGGCCTTCCCTTCCTACGAGTTCGATTTTTGCCTCAGGTCTTGTCTTGTATTTTTGGTGAGTTTCATGTAAGATCTGTAGCCAGTGAGGACCTTTTGAAAGACAGCAAATCACTCTTTTGCGGAACAGCAGAGCCAACAGTGGTCAAGGTGCTGGTCGGTCCAGAGCCCTAAGTCTTGTGGGGGCCTTTTCTCCCTTGTCCACACCACAGTCCACGTTTCCTCAGGCTGGGTGGGGGGCTGACTTGCTTTTATCAGGGGGCACACGTACCCACGTCTTCCTCCTAAGTCGCATCCTCCTCAAATATTAGCTAGAACTCTCAAAATAAGCCCTCATTCCTCTAGCAAGGCTGGTTAGAGGTTGGTTTGTGTTCACCCTCCTCGCTGCTACATTTGGGGGAAGCCCAACTGGGGACCCACGAAGCACTGGGGTCCCATCCTGTGCTCGGTGCTCGGGACACAGCAAGTGGCTCTGCCTCTCGTCAGCTGTGTGACCTTGTGCCAGGCGCATAGAAGGCGTTGGGTTTAATAGGAGTAAGGATGATGATTCCAAAGGGAATGATGAAGGTCTGTGTCCTTAAGGAGCTTATGTAGCCTTGTCACCTTGTCCCCACACAGAACTGAAGGCAGGTTCCTTCAACTGCCAACTGGGATGGCCAGTACTGTTGTTGGCCAACGCTTGGGTGAGGGGGAAATAAGACACAGGGCTTGTTTCTCCGCTCCCTACTCACTCCTTGTCCCAACAGAAATTGTGCTGTACGGTATTTTGAATACAGTGTGGTTATTTGAGGGTTTAATAATTCATGTGACTTGCCCAGCCAAAGAAATCACGATTTATAATTCAGATCTTCCAACAGCCACACACTTTCCACGCCCCAGGCGTTCGCAGAGGTCCGCGTTTATTAGTGGGGACAGAAGGAGGGCACTGTGTGTAGGTATGAGAGGAAATAAAAACAAAGGCAAAAACCAACAGAACTTAAAAACAACAAAACAGCCCAAGACGAAGGTCATGGTCTCTCCATTTCTCTTTTAATACTGAACAGTAGTATTCTTTGTACAGCTGTAACATGATTTCAAGAGCAGAAGTAAGAAACATTACTGATAGACTTCAGGGTGTAAAAATACCACTTTGAAAGACGGCTAGTTGGGATTTTTCTTACACAAGTATTTTCAAAAAGTTTTCAAGTGTGTAGTGTCATCAGTTTGTTTAATGTCAGAATAACACGCAAAGCTGCGGAAGAGGTTTTATTATGCAGGGATGGTTTACTGTAGCCTAAATTCCACGATGCAGTAGCAGTGATGCTGAAACTAGCCTGGGTGTCAGAACCCCCTTGGAGGGCTTGTGAACGCCCCTGAGTCTGTGATTCAGCGGGGCTGGGGGTGCCCAAGAACCTGCATTTCTAGTAAGCTCCCGGGTGATGCCACCGCGGCTGGTCCCACACCGAACTTGGAGACCCGGCCTGTAGAAAAAGCTAGAACACATCAACCTGTGGCAAGGGGGGTCAACTGGCACCAGGACCACCGAGCTCTTCTCATGGGGACTAGGCGGGGTGCGGGGGTGGGGCACCACCTGGAAATCACCCAGGCGTTAGAATTCTAATCTTTGATCTCACTTCGTTAGCTTGTACCTTCTAGTTATTTGAAAAATGAAACACTGCAGGTTATTTATCCTTCGAAGACACATGGTTTAATCCTGGCTCTGTACTGCCAGGTATTCGATTTTTTCATTACACATGAGGCAGTGAAAGCGGGTTCTTCCACTTAAAAAACAAAAAACGAATCCACAATCATTTACAGCTTGCTGTCTTTGGCCCTTTCCTGGCTTCCGGGCCACCCTCAGCCGGGGCATTCTCCTAGCCTGGGTCAAGCTGGGACGGAACCACATCAAGCTTATGAGCGAGTTCCAGTAACTTATTCTACTGGGGGACACCTGGCTGGCCTCGTCTCCCCCCACACGGACACCTTTTCCCGAGGACTAGGATGTCTGCCTCCCCCAGGACGGGCGTCACCTACAGGCTGCAATTCCTGGTCTGCAGCAGGGCCTCAGCTAAAACCCGCTTTCTACAGAGCAGAAAGAACAAGGGTGAACATAGTCTCCGCGGGCAGACAGAAAGCCTGGCCTGTGTGGAGCACCAGGCGGACACGGGGCTAGACAGCAAGGCCCAAGAGCTCTGCTCGGCGGACAGGGAGGCCAGGGGTCTTATTTCTAACACCCCCTGGATGACCAAGTGGCTTGAGTTCAAGAACTCCTAATCTTAAAAAAAAAAAAAAAAGGATAAAATACACTTTCTCACAGATGCCTGCCAAGCAGCCAGGCAGGTGACGGACAATCACTGTCTCTGCAGAGTTCCCATCTACACAGCCTTGGAAAGGGCATTTCTGGACAAAGGTCACATGGGAAGGAAAACAGCACCAACACATTAGCTTATGTCTCAGGGAAACCAAGTTCTTCTTCCTTCCCCGCCTCGCCACACACCTGATTCAGTAAAGGGATTAGAACACAATGAACTCCTGCCTCCACGTGGACAGCAGCAACACGGCCACGGCCCCACAGGGGCTTTCAAAGCTTCAGTATTTATCCAAAAGCAAAAAACATCAAATGGTTGGGGTGAGGGGTGCACACGACAGGTCCCTACCGGCCTACCTTGTTACGTTGCTGAGGTCGCTTGTCGCAGGCTGTGCACGAGCTCCCTGGGGCCAAGTCCAGAATGCAGCGCAGCAAATGACCCCCGTGTCTGTGGGGGGAGCCGTGCTGGGCTCGTTTCTAAAACAAGAGGGCTTGGCTGAGTGGTCCAAGTCCTTCTGAGGGCACTGTTGGGGATGTTGACCCCAGAAGCCAGCGAGCCTGGGGTTTCAGCCCCGCCGTGAGGGACCCATCCCTGAGCTTTAAGAGCCAGAGCCTCAGAGGTTCACTGCATGGCTCTCCTAGTCTGTCTGAACGGCTGACCTATGCAGACTTCTCTTGATTTTCTGGGCCCAACACCCGACAGCAGCTTCGCAGTGAGCATCACAGCAAGGGACCTCAGTGAGGCCGGTGTCCACCTTCCCATACAACAGACTGACGCGGGCCTTGCAAGAGGAAGACCTTCTCACTTGAAGCACAAGCATGTCTGTGAAGGCCAGGGCCGGTAAGGACAGCTGGACAGGCCAGCCTGGTGACGCAGCTGTCCCCCGCTCAGAAGCAGAGGGCCCTGGAGAAGCCCGCGGCTGCAACCCCCACCCCCGCCCCCGGGCCGTTCACTGGGGCGCCGCCTTCCCACCCGGACTGGTCAGGGACGGCGCCGCGTGTCGGAGGGGCTGGAGGTCCTCGAGCCCCCTGGTTTCACCTCTCTCTGCTCTTGATGGCCAAAGAACATGCTTTTCAAAAACGTTATTCTTAAAAAACCTGGGAGGGTAAGAAATGCCTGCAAGAGGAAGACAAATAGGGGGTAGTGCGTGCCGCGGCTTCCGACTTCTGCTTTTCGGGCCGGCCCACTGCCGTTCTGCCTCCAAGTTCATCTCGCAGCACGAGGTGCAGCCAAGCTGCCCGACCCCATGGCGCTGAACAGCAACTCCCGTGCGTAATGCAGTTCCTAGATTGTCAAATGCTATGAACTCTCTAGAAAGGTAACGGTCTCACTGTAAAGCCAGGGAAATTACCAAAAGAAAGATCTTGGCTCTGCCACCTTCGCTTACAGAAGGTAGAACACTTCCCCAAGACAGATTTCTGTTGGAGTTAGACTAGATTTCTCTTCACAGCCCTGAATCTCACGAGGTGAGAAGGAATGGCAGTTGCCAAGCGGTTGGCTACCAGACCCATCAGTCTGTTTAACTCTGGCTAAAAGCAGAGAATAATGGGCAAGCTACCAAGTTTCTCCCCCTTCGGCTCTGGCGTGAAGATCCTCGTGTGGCACACACGCTGCGATTTCCAATTGCCACCCAGCAGCAGGCACCCGCAGAGCGCTGGGAGCGCACAGTCCGCACAAAGGCAAGATAAAAACTCGGGACTAAAAACTAAAGGTATTTCGGTTTTCCAGCTGGATCCCCACTCTGGCAAACTCTCTCAATGGTTCACTCCCCCCACCTACCCCCCAAATCAGCTGATGAGAAAAACATTCTTCCAGTAAACCATAAACGTAAGCTGAGCTCTCTTGTATCCATCACATCCTGCCGGTTCCTTAGAAATGATATGTGTCGAGGCGCCGAAGCTGCGGAGAAAAGCCCGCACGCTACAGCTCATGCCTCTAAGCAGCGCAGAGGGTCACCAGGGTCTACTTCTGTCCCCATTCTATGGGCAGGGGGATCACACAGGTGCCCCCGAAAGCCTGGCAGCGTTAGGATCGCTGATGAGCAAACATCTGTCCTCAAAAATCAACCTAAGCCCCTGGCTTGTTCCCTCGGACTGCCTCGGTTTACATTCTAAGCGGAGATGTCTGTAGGGATGCCCGCTTTGGGCACAACAGGGTCAGACCGAGGATCACACTGGTGGGGCCGGAAGCTCTGCTGGGGGCAGAGCCCATACGGAAGATTACGGTAAGAGGCTGCCCGGCCAGGAGCAGTTCCTGCAAGGCACATCCCCTAGGGGGATTCAGGCAGTGCTCACATCTTGAAGGAAACCTTCTCCTCCTAAGGAACTCCCTGGCCAGCTTCAGTGGGAGTCTGGTCTATGATAGCCACTGTCTAGCAAACACTTGAAATTAAGTGAGGTCATTTTGCCAATTCTAAATTTCTCCAGACATTTAGTAATTACGTCTCCGGGTCACACCACTTGGCCCTCCGACCTCAGGAAGCATCTTACTCATTAATGACCAGGCATGCTCCCAACAAGCCCCACGGACACACACGAAGCGGTGCAGGGCACGGTAAACCTGATAATAGCAGGAGAAGAGCACGGCTTTTGGATGGCATGATCATACCATTAGGTCATTAGGCTGCCAGCCGCCTCTTGCAGTGCGGAGTGTGGATTACAGTACTGAGACAAGGTCCCCGCGTGTGGTGAACAAAGACCTGTACATTTTAATGCAAATCTAAGGACCATCCCTGTTCTAAGTTTACAGAAGACTATTTGAATGAGTCTCAAACTTGTAAAACAAATAATCTAGTACCCTATGTCTGAAGCCCTTTGTAGTAAACTTTTGGGTTTTTTTTTGCTAATTTGAAAAAAATAACTTATTTATATATCAAATAGAGTGTAAACGTGGATGTCAGCCACCCTTTTACTTTTGTAAATCTGCTTTTAGCTTTCATCAAGAGGCAGATTTCCTTACCTACCATGATCCTAACCATGAGAAAATACCCTTCTTTAAAAAACTGTTACAAATATTTATTAAAAAGTGCAATTCATAAGTCAGCTGGGCAAGTACATCATTGCAAATCACAAAAAAGGGGGGGAAAGTCTGAAGCAAACAAACAAAAAAAACCCAAAAAATACAGATAAAACACGGAAAAAAGGAAAAAGGAAAAAAAAAAAAGAGTGTGCCAAGGAATGGGCCCTAACAGATGAGGAAACGGGAAGTTGAAGCTAGACCTCTACCCAGACATCACCGGGCAGAAGGTGGTGGGGAGAGAGCAGCCGCTACCACCAGGCTCCGGGTCGGCGGGCGCTCCACACCGGTGACGGCATCGGGGAGGTTATAAAAATATCCTACAGACGCCGGGACACTGGAGGCATTTAAGGAGTCGTCGGAAGCTTGAAGTTTAGCATCTCAGCAGTTTTAGCTACAAAAACCTCAATGAAAGCATCCGTTCTTCAAACCGAAATTGGCTCAGTTGTTTGAATGGATGATAAAAAAACTGAGTTGTCATCTTAGGGGGGAAAAAAAAAACCCACCCAAGTTCACCTACCCAATCTTGCCATTCCTCACGGGGGAAGAGAAGTCCGGTCCAGAACGAGGCTTTTTGGGCCACTGCGGATTCTGAGTGAGCATCGCTATACCTGCCACCGCCCCCAATGCACAGGGCCACAGGAAGGACTTGACCGGCCACGAGGCTGGCCCCAGATCCTGACCCTCTGAGCGAGCGGCTGAGTGGCGCCGCAGCCACAGGTAAGAGGCGTCCTAAAAACACAAGCTGCACCAGGAGAGCAACACGAATCTGGCAAAGCTCTGGCCTCCGGCAAGCTTGCCCCCCCTTTCCTCAGCTGTGCAAACCCTGGGTCCCGCCGCCCTCTCCTCCCTTCGGTTCAAGCCACCAGCCGTTGGCACCCCCAAAGCCTACTGCTTTCTGTCATTTTTCCATTAGTTATTTCTACCACAGAATAATGAGCCTAGAAAAGCAATTTTATCCCAGCACTTATCCCTGAAAAATGGATCACTGCGTTTTCTGTCACAAACTGCTTCTGGGTCTTGCGTCCCCATTAGCAACCAGTTTGGGGGGCCAAGGGCTGCTCCCGCTCCGCCCAGCGCTCCCCAGGAGGGGACAGCAGTGTGCTGCCTGGGGGGCAGGGGAGGCTCTGGGTGGAGTAAGGAGCTGCCCGAGATGGATGGAATGAGCAGTAGCAAGCGCTAGTTGAGTCCGCAAACCTTCCTGGATTCCTCAGAGGCTGTCCTGGGGGCCCGGGCCCCGGAGGCAAAGCAGCGCGAGCCGTCGGATGGGACAGCGGCACCGGGAGCACACAGTCCAGTCGTCTGCTTCCTCTTCCCAGCAGCTCTGCCAGAGCCGGGTCAGAGCCACTGTCTCCACGGCGGGGCCACAAGGAGGGAAGTCAGTGCAGGCTGTGTTTTCCAGAGAGGAGTGTGAGGAGACGGCAACGCGGGGCGCTGCTGCCAGCCTCCCCTGGGGTTCGTGCACCGGGCCACCATCACAGCACTAAGAAGAAGACCAGCACGACCAGCAGGACCACGAAGAGGATGGCGATGGCACACCACTGGCGCCGATCTGGAAGGCAGGACACGAGGATTAGCACTAGAGACTTGGTGCCCCCCAAGGTACAGTCACAGGCAATGCCCCGCAACAGAGCGGGGACAGAGAGCCCACCCGACGGGTGCACAGAGGCTCCGGAGCCGGCCCAGGGGCTGGGTGTGCGGCCTGCCCGGCGTGTGCATCCACAGCTCTGCCCATCTCCTGAAAACGGGCCTCTAATAAGTACGTGCTTTGTGTCTTAAACCTTTAATTAGAATCTGTGGCTCTCAGCTTGCTGCTGGGGGTACCATGGCCCTGGAAAGGTGTTGGCGCCGGCCTAACAGATCAAAGCCCGTCTGCTTTCATCTCCTACCGAAGTGAAATCATCTCATACAACAGTAATCATGTTCTTTGCTCACTGAGCACTGTGGGAGGATGCACAGAGGACAGAAGCACCTGCTGGTCACTTCAGGAAACGAAGAGCTCAGAAAGCAAGCTCTGGGGATCAAGAGCACGATCAACATCACCCCACATCCGGTCAGGAAAGTAAGATCACTTACCCAATAACTGGCATGGCTTACCTGTCAAACAAAGTGGAATGTTCTCTGAAACATTCTGCCCTACCAACACTCAGGGACAAGCACCGGAAGCTAAGTGGCTAGAGTCCATCTAACGGCCGAGAGCAAGGAGGCTCAAGGGGCGGGAGGGCCCCAGAGGAAGCCAAGGGGAGCCCCAGCTGCACCCACAACCCTGAGTGCGGGCCCTCACGCTGCATAGCAGCTGCCCGGCGGGGCTTTGTGAGCGTGAACACAAACAGCCTCACGCACTCTGGGCTGGGCTGGGCCGGATGCTGCCATCCTGCAGGCCATCACGCAGGGTGCTGCCATTGCCAAGATGCCTCCTTCACTCGCGCAGGGGTAGAAAGAACACACGGTCTTTCCGTAGACGAGGGCTGCATTTTCCACAAAGGGTCAGACTGATAGAACAGAGTTTCACTGGCCTATGAAAACGCAGTTGAACAGCTAGAAATGATCACTCCCTTTAAACAGAAACATAAAGGTATACTGATCCATCAGAAGTTTATGGGAAAGCCTGCAGACTGTGGCACACCCTAGCTATTGAGAATCACATTATATAAAGGGCTGAATCTAGGAAAACAGATTGCCAAACTTTCTACAAAGCAATGCTAAGTCCACAGACCAAGCACTTAACTTATTTAAATGTCATGGAGAGCACAGTCTTAGAGCCGCCGACAGTCAGCCACCAACTGATGGAAAGCAAAGAGAGTAGCGTCTTAGTGGTGATCACCTTGTTCTACTTCGGACATACTACAAACTCTGGGATGAGGGCAAAGACCCCAAGTCTGTTGGCTCCTCAGGGGCCAGTCAAATGGGCATCAGAGGCACAATCAGCCTATGCAGATAATATTTTTAATGTTTATCGCTTCACTGGCCAAGAAAACTTGAGTATCTAGCATTT
Source organism: Procyon lotor (assembly GCA_028646535.1). Taxonomy (NCBI): domain Eukaryota; kingdom Metazoa; phylum Chordata; class Mammalia; order Carnivora; family Procyonidae; genus Procyon; species Procyon lotor. The sequence goes on along the minus strand of CM053618.1, from coordinate 34,320,183 downwards.
TTCACCTGTTGAAAAATGTTTATGATAATTAAAAAACCCTCTCATTAAAATGAGTAGCCAGTATTCTTCCAGGACAAAACAATCCAGGTAACTGCTCCCTAACCACCTGTACCCCAACCTCATACAGATCCCTGCGCCTCTCCCCATCCGGCCACCTCAAACCCAGATTCCCAAGACTGAACCAAGTTTTCCGCTTTCCAGCCTCTACCCAATCCCCCCTCCGCCCCCCGTCACTCTCCCTTCCACGACTGCATTCAACAGGGGGTTTTCATCGAGAAGTTGGGTCACACGAGCCAGCACAACCCAGCAACGATTTTCAAAGCCACCTTCCTCTGCAGTGCTAAGCTGCCGCGGCATTAGCCTGAACCCGGGAAGCTCTGGGAGCCGTTACCCCAGCTGACCTCTCCCCAGAAGCGGGGAGTCCTAACCACAAAGGCTTCTGTGCTCTCAAGTGAAAAGCCTAACCAGCCTGGCAAGTTCAAGACCTGCCTCAAAAAGTCAGAGAGGAACAGAGAGAACTCCAACGGCAGGTTTTTTTTTTTTCCCCTTCTAGAATATTGTTCTCCCCTAAAGAGAAAAGATAAACAACAGAATTCTGGAACATGAGGGGAAGAAAACCTCTGTGTCTACTCAAAGGAATATATTTTCCTCGGGTCACTTGGAGAGGCAGGTGCGGCAGGTTGGCTGCCCTTGGCCGTGGAGCAGCCAGGCACAGGGAGGGCAGGGGTTCTGCGCACGTTCAGTGGCCGCCTCATCGACCGTCGGTGTGTCTTACTATATACTGTAAGGGCAGATTAAAGGGTAGTGAGCTTGCCCCAAAGTTCAGGAGAACAGAGACAAATACAAACTGCCTTGTGGTCAAATTGAAGCCAGCACCACCGTGCAGGAGGCCCTGGGCAAGCTTTCTCTTGGGAGCGAGCAAAGATTAAAATGAAAACCGCAGGCGAGCTGTCCAATCTGAAGGGCCTTTCAGGCAGAATGCTCCGTTTCCTGGCTCTTTGTCTTAGACAAACATAACTGAAGTCCCCACTTTGCTCCCCAAACTTTTCTTTCAGGATGAAGTAAAATAAAGGAAAAACAAGGCGCGGTGCTAGCCATACACACTGAAGGGCTTATCACAATGCAAGGACTTTCCTAAATTATTCATACCCGGAATGCTAAGCCACAAAGACACAGTGCATCTTTGTTCTTTGCTCTTCCCTAAACAAAACTGGTGCTGAAGTAGCTACTTGACTTTGTGACTCATACATCCACTAGTGAGAGGCCTGGTGTTGCAGCCAGTTATATAATACTTCATTAATTTTTTTTTAAAGTAGAGGGGCGAAGGTGGGAGAGGAGAGAACACAGAATAGAGAGGAAGGTGGCTTTGCTAACCTTTCTCCGAAGTGTGTGAAAGATGAACTAAGGGGCTGCCTGCTTTCGGCAAGGACTTGCTAGAAGCATAAAGGTATTTGTCCCTGGAGGGAAAGAAAGAAGGAATTCTGGCTACGAGCTTCCCCTCGTTTCAGATCTAACAGGTGCTTTGCCCTGTAGGGCCATATTCTGCCTGTCTTGGTATTTTTTTAAAACACAAAGATTTGGAAATAAAATCTTTAAAACAAAAACACCACAAACATTTGGTAAGTACTAATATTCGGGAGACACTGTTAAACACGTGTACATTAATTACTATTATTTAGTTTAATCTTCACCATGATCTCGAGAGGAAGGCATCAACCTATTACTTTATGGATAAGAAGCTGAGCCCCAGACAACCGTTCTGAACCCTGACTGTGAGCCGAAGTGCCGGAAAGCAGACACGTTCGTATTTAAGTCTCGGCTCAAAAGTCTGAACTATCAGACCCCATAACACAGATCTGATGGGAGGAAAGCCAAAGAGAGACGTGTCAAGAAAGAGGGGAGGTTCCATTGGGGAGCTGGGTGCTCTGGATTGAGAACATCTACGTCACCTCAAGGGGCAACTCAGGTCCTGCCTTCTCCAGGCCACCCCCCAAAACTAAAGAAAAAAGGAGGGGCACCTGGGTGGCTCAGTGGGTTAGAGCCTCTGCCTTCAGCTCAGGTCATGATCTCAGGGTCCTGAGATCGAGCCCCGCATTGGGCTCTCTGCTCAGCGGGGAGCCTGCTTCCCCCTCTTTCTGCCTGCCTCTCTGCCTACTTGTGATCTCTCTCTGTCAAATAAATAAGTCTTAAAAAAAAAAAAGGATACACTGAATTTTCTTTTATTTAAAATACACTATTTCTGGGACGCCTAGGTGGCTCCTTTGGTTTAGCATATGCCTTCGGCTCAGGTCATGATCCTGGGTTCCTGGGATCGAGCCCCACATCAGGCTCCCTACCCAGCGGGGAGTCTGCTTCTCCCTCTGCCTCTTCCCTCCGCTCATGTTCTCTCTCTCTCTCTCTCGCTCACTCGTGCTCTCTCTCAGATAAATAAAATCTTTAAAGAATAAAATAAAACATATTATCTCTTTTTAAAAATTTTTTTTAAAGATTTTATTTATTTGACAGAGAGAGAGAGATCACAAGTAGGCAGAGAGGCAGGCAGAGAGAGGGGGGTAAGCAGGCTCCCTGCTGAGCAGATAGCCTGATGTTGGGGCTCGATCCCAGGACCCTGAGATCATGACCCGAGCCGAAGGCAGAGGCTTTAACCCACTGAGCCACCCGGGTGCCCCTAAAACACATTACTTCTAAAGTACTAGGGGTAGTAAGGGCTGTTGCCATAAAAAAAATAGAGTCATTGGAACATATCTTCCTACACTGTTAATTCTTCATCCTCATCCTGGTACAAACCCAAGGAAGTAGTTCACTGTGGATTTAAATGAAAACCATTAAATTAGATCTGTAAGGCTACCTTATTCTGAAATTGTAGGAGTTTCTCAATAAAAGAAAGTCAGTCCAGAAGAAACAGTAAATGGCTTGATTACTGTTTTATAATAAGTTCCCTGTTTTGGCAAGGAAATAGAAAAAATAAAATTAAATAAGAAAGGATCTTCTAGAAAGACTTGATCGGCCAGAAGAAAAGCCACCCAACACCACCAGCCTCGCGTGGTGGGGGGAGTGAAAGACCACTTCTCACGTGAAGGCCACAAGCAGCAGACAAGGCCTGTGCATCCTAGCCTTCCTTCTCTGACCGGAGAGCAGGACCAAAAATGTGCCACAGGAAAGAAGGGCACACCTATGAGGACCCTATAGACGGTGTTTCTAGATTCAAGTGGGAATTCTTAAGCTTTAAGTACTATACATACCACTGGTCATGTGAGATACTTTTGCAAGTTTCTTCATCACATTGTCCAGCCGGGACTGAGTGCTCTCCAGCTCATGAGAAAAGTCATCCAACATACTAGAGACAGAAGCAGACGCAGAAGGGTATATGGTCAGCATCAAGGCTTGGCAATGCATTGGCAACGGAATTAAAACAGGATCTATGCCTCTGTCTCAGCAAACCTGAAACCACTAACTTTGGGATTCCTGTGCCCAATCTATTATCCAAAATCCTTAGCACAAGACATGTTTTTGATTTCAGAATTTGGGGCAATTTTTAAAAAGTACTAAGTCGCACGTGCTATTAGCCAATACCCTCAAGCAGGGTCTGGGGCAGACCTCATAATCAAACAAGAAAACTATGAGGAATCATAGCTGCAGTTAGTTCAGGTCAGGTTTTTTTATAGTAGGAAACTTGCTCAAAACTTTTTTTTTTTTTTTTTTTTTTTAGCAATCTCGAGACTTTACGATGGCAGAGCAGGCAGCGTGGCCCTGACCAGGTAACACCACCAGCTCAGGGGCAGGGCAGCGCTTTATCGCAATAGGAGTTAAACACACTTTAATCGCCTGATCATCTCCTTCACGGCGATCTGTGCTTTGTCACAGAGCTGGGAGGTGCTGGGACTGACCCTCCTGCCTGTGCGCCCTCCCGTGTCTACACCCACAGAGGAGTCAGTGTTTGCCCGCTAGCAGAAGCCGCTCCAGGAAGCAAACACTACCGGCTGTCCAAGCTGCAGCTGGGAAAGAAAACAAAACGCTCTTACCCTGGCGGTGTTTCTTTCACAAATGACTAAACATTCCAGACTTTTCAACTTGCGGTGAACATACGATTATCCCGAGTATGGAACCTAACATACCAATTAGTACCAGAGGTCTTATTAAAAAGGCTTTATTACCCTAGCAGCACCAATGGAAGCTAGAAGCGACTGGGCTCGGTCGGTGCCCACACAAGGCACCTGACTGCCCGCAGGACTCGGGACAACCAACTCCTCATGAAGTCAATTACTAAGTAAACTCCAGGCTCACAACTAAATACACAGATCTTTGTCCCTTACCTGAAATTTCAAATTAATACACTATTAGCTCATCTGAGATCCTGGTAGCATCTTGGCCTGCAGCTGCAGACCTATCCAGGCAGGGCCAAATACTGAGGAACAAGAGCTGCCCTTGTATGCTGGCCATGACTTTCCCTTCTGAGGACAACAAGGCCAGTCACCCAACCTCCAGCCCAAGGACACCCACTAAACTAGGTTTCTAGCCCAGATCTATCTGACTCGGTGCTGTCCAAAAGAAACAGACTGCGAGTCCGATGTGCTAGTTAATATTTGCTAGTAGCCACATTTAAAACAAAAAGATGAAATTAATTTTAATAATCTGTTTTATTTGGCCTCATATATCCCAAAAATTATCATCCCAACATGTAATTAATATTTTAAAAAAAAATCACTCACAAGCTATGTTACTTTTTTTTTCCATAGGAAGTCTTCAAAATCTGGTGTGCCCTTGTACTCAGGGCACATCCGTGTTCAGACTGCCACAGCTGCCAGTGACCACCAGTGCCGGCGGACACAGGTCAAAATCCAAGACCCAGAGGCTTTCCTTTTAATTTACTTATTATTTTTACCAAAGTGTGACACAGTTTAAAGAGCTAAATAGCACGTTCAGGCTTTTCATAAAAATCCACGGCTGTTTCCCGTCCCCTCGGACGACTGCTGCCCACCGCCCCCCCCTTCCCTGGGTGCTTTCCCCACGTGTTCGAGTAACATGCTCACGCCAGAACCCTGTCCTACGGACTCGACTCTAACAAGGCTAGGGCTTAGCTCTGCTCCCTCCTCCTTCTCCATCTCTGCTTCCTTCAGGCCATGCATCCCCCTTCCTTCCAGTAGGACAGTGTCACCCCGTGATGAGCACGCCCCTCGGGGCTCATACTGTCACGGGGCAGGAAGTGTGTTTGCTCCTTGGCGCCCCCTGTGGCTGGCGGAGGATTCAGCTTTCTCTGGTCTGTTGAGTCAGTAGCCGTTCATTTTCCTACTTTCCAGGACCCAAAATGTTATGGATACTGTTTCTTATTTCATGCTCTATGTCCCCACAGGTCTTATGCCAGTTTTTTAAAAATATCCCTCTGTTAGTACCCTAGTGGGCTCTTGGGAAGGAGCGACATCAAGGGTGTGTTCGGTGTGTTCAAGTCACCATCTCTAACTGAGGTCGGCCAGGCTTCTCTATCATCTACTGAACCTCAAGGAGTCAGGCAATTAGTCCTTTTCCATCCACATTCCACCCACAAATTAAAAGTTTAGGGGAAGAATGCATTTTAGACAGAGAGTCAATGTGCATGCCTAGATTTCCGCTCTTCCGGGCCCCTCCCCCCCACTGGGTCTCCCTGCCTCCAGTCTGGCTCCACTGCTGTCGGGTCATCAAAACCACTAGATGGGTGGCTGGATGGGTCTGCCCCAGATGTAGACCTGTCCACGGCATTACTCCCAACAGAACCTTGCTGGTTTCCCATCACCCTCAGGAGAGAGAGTTCTAACCCCTTAATGGGGCTTCAGAGGCCTCCCTGCTCTATTCTCGGCCCCGCTGTTTTGACTTCTGCAACCCCCCTCTCTACCCCCCTGCTCTACACACACCAGACCCTTCTGTCCCGTGCACTGCCTCACTCTCTCTAAGCCCCGGGCAACCCTCCCCTGCCCCTCCCGCGGCCACCTTCCACTCATCCTTCAGGTTCCAATCCCACGCAGCTTCTCAGGGACCTGAGCTAAGTCAGGTCTGCAGCTTGAGCCGAGCGAGGGCTCTGCAGGCACCACGCTCTTCCCCTTGCCGTCTCTGCACCTCTTAATGACCTGCACCATCCGCAGAACGTCTGTTCTGTGTGGTAACTGGTAAACTCCCACGGCAGAGACGCAGTCTGGTCTGCTCGCTCCTCTGTGGGTACCCGGGACCTCCCGGCAGAAGATACCCAGTCTGAATGTTCGAAGAATCAATGTGCAAGGCTGAATTCACGACTGCGATAGGGGAGGTTCTGAAATATCCTCATGGATGGTCTTATTTTTTTCAGAAAGAAATTTGTGAAAGGAAAGCATTTAAGGATGCTTTTGGTATCTCACTTCTGAGCACAAAGGGAGATTGTGCTGAAGGAAAAAACAAAGAAACTCAGCTATGTTTTCGTTTGCTTTGTTTTCACCTTTTATTTTTGAGAGGGAAGATTTTTTTTTTTGTTAATTGAAGTTAAATTTCTAAACTTTCCCTCGTTAAGTTGAAGTTTAAGAGGCAGTGCCAGAAGCTCTGTTCGACGGAGCAGGAGACAGAGGGGAGCCAGCTCCCGTCCCGTCCTCTTCGGGACCCAGATCTCCAGGGAGGCCACACAGCCACATCTGTCTCATGTTCCCATTCGCCACAACACTCTGGGAATCCGCTCATAGGAATCTGTATCTGCTTTGGCAGGCTATAAAAATAATCAGGAAAATAACTTTGCAGACCCTGTTGAAAATTTGATAAATGTGCTTCATCGGGGACGCTAGTCTGTAAGACAGAATAAAGATGCAGCTAGATAATTAAAACAGCTTTTGGGTTTACTAGCCATGTAACTGTCAGGCTTTTTAGGGGTCTCCCAGGATGGCTCTGCCCCTCCACTTCACTGCAGCGAGAGGGGGCGCGTCCCTACTCACACGGCCTGCTCCTCCAGCTCCCCTCCGATGCGCTGGGACATGCTCTTCAGCACCCCAATGCTGCCAGAGACCAGCTCCAACTGCTCATCCTGCTGTTCCACGATCAACTGGTGCCAGAGAAACAGGAAATAAGCAATTAAAATCCATCTTACCTGGTTCCAAGCCCAGGACTCTAGCAGCTGCTAGCTTCTTTGCCAACTTGGGACAATTCTCATTCAGAAGCAAAGCCCAGAAATCGAAGGACCAGACCATTGCCTCTGAGAGTGCGCTGCTCAGAAGGCTGGCTTGTCGAGCTGCTGGGACTCCCTGCGGATCCAACTGCGAACAGTCAGCAGGCCCGGAACCCACCAAGAGAGATTTGCTCCCGTTGGCTCAGGTCCGACGCAGGAATAAGCCAGGGTCCAAAGCACCTGTGCAGCGACCACTGAGACATGGGATGTTGGGGAAGAGGAAGCCCACCGCCAGGGTCAAGGTCTCAATCCACGACAGACTGCCTCGGCCTGACTACGAGGGAGAGGCCGGCAAATCTGTGAGTGCGGGAAAACCGCATACACAGTCCTTTCCTCCCTCCACAAGGACAAACTGGAGGCAGCCCCGTGGCAGGAAGCTGCCTCAAGGACAACTACTGAGTGATAAATAATTACTTTTAATTGTGGTGGAGCCTCACTTTTATTAAAAAAAAAAAAGTTTGCTTGATGAATAGCAATTTAAGTAGACAACTGGTTATACAGACACGCTAACGGAAGACGAACACACAAACTTACGTGTATACGTAAAACATAGTATTTAAGAACCCGTAGTTTCAATGGATAATCCTCAAATCCCCAGACACATTATTATTAGCTTCCTTTTTAAACTGTAACACAAATCAAAAGCCACGATATACACATAATCAACCTTTCCTTCTACCCTAGAACCTCCACCAAAGCAATCATTTTTACACATAATGGAACCAACAATAATTTGCAATGAAAAAACAAGGACTCAGTTTTTCTGAAAGTGCCTTTGTTGAGATGAACAAAAAACCGAGCATACAAGTGGAGGCGGGGGAAGAGGTTGCTGGGGTACTTTTTGTGTTTTTGTTTTTGTTTTTTAAGTCAATGGCCTTGTCTGTCGGTTTTGGATGTCTGGTCTGCTTTTCCTAACAGATCTAATCGAGCTTGGTTCTCTTGAAAAGGTCGTGCTCTGAAGGAGGCTTTAAAAACCCTTCATCTATACAATTGCTGCACATGTGGACACAGGCAGCTGCAGGGTGAGCGCCCGTCCCCCTGGCGGGCACTAGTCACATACCCCCCCGCTGGCAGGGGACCACCCCCCACCCTCAGCTTCTGGGGTACCTGTTGCTGCGCCTGCTGCTCCTCGATGAAATGCGAGTTGGCTAACTGGAGCTCGCGGTCGAGGCGCCCGTATTTGGCTGTCGTTCCCGCGCTCCAAGTCTGGCCACCGCTGTCCCCTAGGAGCGCCTGCGAGAGAGGGGAGGGGGCAACCAGGGCAAGGGAAACAAGCCATTACTTTCTGGATCACCACTCTGGGCGTAGGGATACGACAAGTTCATATACTGCTCACGGTGCATTTTCCGCCGGGTCAGCCCTTGTGCAGTGGTGTGGGCCGCTGCCTGCGTGGCACAGTCTCAGGAATGCCAGGGAGGTCACCCACTGCCTCCGAGCTCTCCCAGTGCGACTCAGAAAGGGGCTTTGTCCCATTCAAATACAGACAAAGGTCAACTTAAAATCAACAAACGCCCATCTGTATACTGCTTTACGATCTAAAAGCACTTGGTCTCTTCAGGCCAGCTCTTCCTAACACCCTTGGAAGTTCATGGGAGACCCCTAGGTTCTGATCTGATTCCACAGATCTAGAGCCCTCTTTATTCAAGGACGAGCCAGGAAAGTTTCTGGGTTTCTTCGGAAGGAGGCGGGAGAGCTCCCCGGAATGACAACGAGCCAAGTCACAGCCCCTAGTGTACAGAAGGCACCAGAACCAACGTCTGCTGAGTGGAACCCATGAATCAATCCCAGAGCCCTTCGGTTGAACTACGAGGCTACAGGCGTCCCAAACAGGAACCGGGGTTGCTTCGCCTGACCCTCAGAACCCAAGCAAGCGCTGGTCCCGTCAGAGCTCTTCCCCAGGGTCAGGTTTCCCACTATGAATTCAAGGAAGTCTGCAGCCAGAACAGGATGGGTCTGGAAAAAGGCTAAGTCTCCCCTACATGAAGGGGCCGGCCAGCAGTGAGGGCGCTCATTCTCGGCAGCGGGCTCTGACCGGCTGACCGGGAGTCCCCTGAGCCGTCTGACTAGGTGGTCAAAGTCACCGCTCACACCAGCCCTGCACAAAGAACCAGAGGGTGCTGCTGCCTGCGATTCTTCTTCCTCCTGGAGGCGCCAGGTCTTCCTAGCAGGTACTTTTTAATCCCAAGAACTGTTAAAGTCCTCATGGGTTACCTGGCTTTCTTTCTGCCAAGCCCTTCAATAGCTCCTCGATACTGACACGGACCTCCTAGGCAGACGTTCGAAGGGGACGTCAGTCACACGGCCACACATCAGGGACGGGGTTCGACAGAACCCAAGTTCTGAGGGAGTTAGGCGAGCTGCCGGCAGCCCAGGGCCTCAGTCCAGCCAAGGAGCTGGAGGGGGACCGTCTCTGGCATAAAGCAGCCCCAAGGCCTTTTGTAGATGGCTCTGCCCAACCTGATCTTCGGGCTGGGAAGTTTAAAAGATCCTGCTCATTCCGAGGCAGAGACTCTTAAGAATCCCTGTGGAGGACACTGAGGCCTAGTGACCATGTTTTCAAAGTCAGAAAGAGTCTCTACACAGTGCGTCACTAGGCTATCGACAGAGAACTGGGGGCTCCACCAACCTTGTGCACTCCCGGGGTCATAGTCAGGGCTCTTCTTTCTAGTCTGTCCGTGGTCTGCACTTAGGGGGACACAGGTCACGCTGTTAAGAGTTGTCTATGCTTTGGGGCGCCTGGGTGGCTCAGTGGGTTAAAGCCTCTGCCTTCGGCTCAGGTCATGATCTCAGGGTCCTGGGAACAGCCCCGCATCAGGCTCTCTGCTTAGCAAGGAGCCTGCTTCCCCCTCTCTCTCTGCCTGCCGCTCTGCCTACTTGTGATCTCTCTCCCTCTGTCAAATTAATAAATAAAATCTTTAAAAAAAAAAAAAAAAAAAAGAGTTGTCTATGCTTTCTTGTGAAGCAGATCAGACGTCACCAGTCTGACCAGTCTATCTTCACGGGCACAAGGAGGGAGAGGTCCTGGCTAAGCAGGGGCCGGAGCACAGCCCGTGGTCCGGGCGCAGAGCAGCGAGGCCAACCCGGCCTGCTCGCATGTGAGACAGAAAACTGGCCCTGCCCTCCCTGGGAATCTGCGACTCCATGACCTTCACGCCACGCCAAAAACAAAATCCCAAGCCGTACTCGGAGAGGCAGGGTGTAAGGACACAGTTTATTTGTGGTAGTTCAACTTTCACTATGTGGAGAATAAAATAACTCAAGGTCAGCGTGATGGAGGCCCGGTGTTCCCCATCTCGCTGTCACAACTGACACGGGAAGGGGGCCCTCCAACCGCCAGCCATGGCCATGCCCTAGCTCCTTTTGAGGGTCAGTGCCTATGGCAGGGTAGCGCCTGGCCTTCCCCGCTGCACTCCTGAGAGGGAGGGAGGGAGACAGGAAGGAAAAACCCCAGCAGTGACTTGAGGAATGAAATGCAGGGAAAGGAAACAGGAACATTAAGTAGGTGTTATCTGGAGAGCCCCTCCCTTTCTCTGATCTCTTACTTGTGTTCGGATGGAATGGGTCAGACAACGCCCGCAGGTCTAAATTAAGGATGTGCCGATTCCTAGTTAATAACGGTGAGCTGTTTCTTAATAGTCTACTAAATGGACCATCAGTAACTTGATGGAGTCTGAACAGAACTGAAGTTAAATCTAAATTTTAGGTGACGGTTGTATTTTTTTTTAAAGGGTTTTATCAGTCAGAAGGGAGTTTCTATCCAAAGTATCTAATTTTAAAAAGATACTTAAGGGACACCTGGGAGGCTCAGTCAGTTAAGGGTCTGACCCTTGGTTCCAGCTCAGGTCATGATCTCAGGGTGGTGAGATTGAGCCCTGCAACCGGCTCCGTGCTCAGCAGGGAGTCTGCTTGAGATTCTCCCCCTGTACACCTCCCCCTACCTGCACATGCATGTGCTCTAATAAATAAATAAATCTTAAAAAAAAAAAAAATAGATACGGGGCACCTGGGTGGCTCAGTTGGTTAAGTCACTGCCTTTGGCTCAGGTCATGATCTCAGGGCCTGGGCTCCAGCCCCAGGTCGGGCTCCCTACTCAGCAGGGAATCTGCTTCTCCCTCTGCCTCTGCCCCTCTACCCTGCTCGTGCTCACTCTATCTCAAATAAATAAATAAAATCTTTTTTAAAAATAAAAAAATTTAAAATTAAAAAAAAAAAGATACTTAAATTCAAGGACTGGTGTCCTGTAGCTTTTATTTTTGATATGACATCATCTGCGCTGTGGTTTCTAAAATCAGGTTTCATAATTTATCTGTAATAACTAATAAAAACTGGACCTCATCTCAAAAAAAAATACTATACTTAAAACGATGAAAGGTTTAATTTAACATACATTTAAGGGTCCTCCAATGTCTCTACATAAAACTTCACTCATCAGATGTCTAGTAAGTTCTATGGACAATGGAATAGCAGCCAGATATTTAAAAACAGCTCATGACATAACTGCCCCTCACTGCTCGGGGTCCAGCAGAGAAAAAGGCAGGAGACGAAGCAATCACAGCGCTTCCCAGATAGAATGGCTATGGGGATAAGCAGAGGGAGCTCTGGGGGCCCGGCTGAGAGAAGCAGAGGCTGTGAGGGAGGGAAAGAGGACCGTGGAACCGGGGCAAGCCGACCAGACTTTCGCAACACCTGCCAGCCTCACGCCAGGCTCGGCACGTACAGGTCTTCCGCGTGAACACATGGTACACAGACGTCAGCATCTTTGAATTCCAAATATCTAACCGTGCTATTTTCTTTGATTGATACTGTGTGTTCAGATGTTTACTCACCTGTCTGTTTTTTCGTTCCGCTAATGCCTGCACAGATGAAGCTGACATCTGATCCTTCATGTCCTAACGAGATGAGCAGAAGACCAGAAAACGCATGAAAATAAAATCATGGTTAACATTTTATAGGCTAACAAAATACACATAGATTATTACAAAATTTTTGAAACAAAAAGACAGCCCTCTTTAGCTTGTAGGTCTCAGAAACAAAGGAAATAAAACAGACTCACATTCTTGTAAAAGGGAGTAACCTGGACATTGAATTCAAACAGCAAGAAAGAGGAAAGAAACTCATATTTCCTGGGTACCTGCCAGAGGCCACAATGCCACTGTACACTCACACACGTTATCACTGAACGTTCACAACGACCCTGTGAAGCTGCTATTATTTCCATCTTACAGGTAAGACTGAGATCTCAAAAGGCTAAGATATTTTCTTAAGGTCACACAGTCAGTATATGGCGATCCTGGGGCACAAACACTGAAGTCTGGGCTCAAGGGCTAGCATCTTCACAGACAGAGTACATAGGAAAAACCACACACTTTAGGATCAAGTCTGTTTACCACTAAACATCAGAGGACACTTTCTAGTATTCTTACTTTATTTATTTCTGAGTTGGATTCATGTACAGTATAGACTCCCCTCCCTCCTTCCCCTCTCCCCCGCTTGCTTGCTTTCTTCCTTCCTTCCCTTCCCTTTTCTTCCCTTCCCTTCCTCCCCAACTCCCATAACCTCTACACCCATGGTGGGCTCAAACTCACAATCAAGATCAAAAGTCATACGTTTCATGGACTGAGCCAGCCACGTGCCCCCGGTGTAGACTATTTCTAACACAAGAGTGAATTTCTAGAGCAGTACGAAAAATAATTTTGTATGAAGAGAAAAATGAATGGATCCATTACTTAACCTGAAGGAAAAACACTTCATTAAATATGAACCCTTTTCCTCATATTTAACCCCAACCCAATATACTTTAAAATGATTTGAACTGAATACATGATTACTATAATACCAATTTTCTTTGGGGGGAAAAAAAAAGAAAGGCTGCCAAAATACTTTATAATAATTTTCTGCTGGCAAGTAGGCTATTTTATAGACGCAAATGTTGAGGTATTAGGCTCTTAGAAACTTCTTCCAAGACCAGTGACAGTGAACAGCAGATCGCAGAGCGCCACAGTTTTCGTTAATTCCTACTGTGGTGAGTCTGAATAATCCCCAGCTTGCTTCAACTTTCCAAGCGTCCATTTTTACGTCGGGCGAATGCTCACTAAAGCCTACCACACGCCCACACGGTGCCGTGAGCAGTACAGGCAAGGCCCCTGCCGCGTGCAGCGGGTACTACGGTGCCCTACGAGGGGCAACCAGTAATCCCACAGACACATCAACAAGGTGCTGGGAAGGAATGGGACAAACAGAGCTGAGCTGAGTGGGTGGTAGGCACCACTTTAGAAAGTTGGGGGTTGTACTAGACGGAGATGTGAAGGGCAAGAATGAGCCAGCGGCAGAAAGAGCTAAAGCCTGAGAATTCCAGGCAGAGGGAACAGCAAGTACAAAAGCCTGGAGGCAGGAACAAAGCTCAGTGTCTTTAGCTCTGGGAAGGTTGGCCTAAGACGCGGGGGCCTTCAGGCCGCGTAGATTTTATCCTGAGGCAGGGCCTGGCAAACTTCGTTTGTAAAGGAGTAGATATTAAGTATTCAGTCCCTGTGTCTACTCTGTTGTGTGTGTGTTTTCTAATCATCCTTTAAAAAACGTAAGACTGTTCTTACATAGATTGCAGGCCGCTGGGCAAAGGCAACGGGAAGGCCTTAAGGTATTGGAAGTAGAACCGTGGAGTATTCCCGTTCGTGTTTTAGAAGCTCACTTTGGTGTTTCTGTAGAAAAAAGTGTTAATCAAGCAGAGCAAAAGTAGAGAGATCATTTTGCTATAACCTGTCCCGAGGTACCCGTGCCTCCAGAAGGAGCCAGCTTCCTTCTGTTGGGGGCCTTCAACGAGAGGACACCTGAACCCTTGGAAATGACACGGGGTGGGCAGCGCATCTGAGGGCTGCTCCGTCTAAGGTCCAGCGGACCAGAAAGTCTAGGATTCTCGACCTATTTCATCCATTCGTTCACAAACCTCAAAGGACAAAAAACAAAAGCCCGCCTGCAGACACTGAGAAAAATATACTTAGTAAAACAAAGTATTCGCCGTAAAAATAAAGAAATATATCCTGGTATATTTAAAACAAAGGGAATTTAGTGATACAAGCCAGAGTTCTTAAATGTGTGAGATTTGCTTGAGTCAGTCACAAGAGGTGAGATGCTGGTCCCTTGGACGCCTGGGTGGCTCAGTTGGTTAAACGCTGGACTCTCGGTTTCAGCACAGAACATGATCTCGGGGTCGTGAGTCTGAACCCGAGGGCTCCACGCTCAGAGTCCACTTGAGATCCTCTCCCTTCCTCTCCCTCTGCCACCCCTACCTGCTTGCGCCTGCACTCTCTCTCAAAATAAATAAATAAAATCTTAAAAAAAAAAAAAAGAAAAACTGCAGGTCCCTGGCCCCCACCCAGATCTATTCAGGCAGATTCTAAGGTAAAGCTAACAAGTCCCTGGGTGAGTCTTACGAATACTGAAGTCTGAGCTGCTCTGGTCTAGATTCTAGAAGCCTTAAAGTGAGCCTGTCGCCTAACAAATATCTCCTAGACCACAGGCTCCCAATAACTGATTAGAGTTTAAGATGACATTCTGTTATTCAATAGTAACAGTACAATCCTATATATATTACTAACTATGCAGAGCAAATATCTGAAATGTTTACTGGCTTGGATAATACATGCCTTAAAAATGCACTTAATACATTTTATAATAGTCTTTTTTCAAAACAATGAACATTACTTGCATAATGAAAGTATCAACACACATGTGTGGAAAAAGTAACCAATGTTCAATTACACTTTGAACTTCAGCTGTAGAATGTGTTTTGGCTGTTAGAAGTCAGGACAAGGAGCAGGGAGTTAAAGGCTGTACAGGGGCAAAAGGAAGCTTCTAGGGGGTGCCGGCAATGCTCTGGAATGCTTCTAGGTGCTGTTTCCGTGGTTGTGATCAGTTTACAAACTCTCCACACTGTATACTCGGGATACATGTACTTTTCTCTATTGTTACACTTCAACAAAAATTAAAAAAAAAAAAAACAAAAAAACTACTGTTCTTCAACAATGACTGGAAGGTAAACTGGACTCTGAAAAAACTTGACATTTTATATCAAGAGCTATGATATTTGTATCAAATATTCATAGCCTTGACCTAGCAATCCTACTAGGATTTATTTTAAGAAAACAATATAAGAAAACAAGGGGTGCTTGGCTGGCTGAGTTGGTAGAACATGCAACTCTTGATCTCAGGCTTGTGAGTTAGAGGCCCACATTGGGTGTGGAGATCACTTAAAAATAAAATCTAAAAAAAAAAAAGTAAAATATATACCCCCCCCCCAAAGCAAACATGTACACGGTAGTGTTATTTACAATATGAAAGAAAAACAGAAATAAGCAGTAGGTCCAAACCAGAGAGTAGTAACTTAGAGTAAACCCAGATAATATGTCATTTCTTTTAAGAGTCTATTTCAGGTTCTGAAATAGAATAATGGCTACAAAGAATACGTAAAACTGTTAATTGTGATTATTTCTAGGGAGTGGAATTACAAAATGGGCGAGAGGTATTTTCACCGTGCTCATACAGCAAAATTATTTGCATTTTAAAAACAGCAAGTATAGATTACCTTTAATTTTTAAAAGCAAAATTAAAAAATGCTTATGACTGCTTAACAGTATGATCACAACTATGTAAAAATACAACTGTAATGTGTTAAGAAAATGACTACACAGGACGCATGGGTGGCCCAGTCTGTTAAGCTGCTGCCTTGGCTCACGTCATGATCCCAGGGTCCTGGGATCAAGTCCTGCATTGGGCTCCTTGTTCAGTGGGGAGCCTGCTTCTCCCTCTGCCTGCTCTGTCACTCCCCCTGCTTGTGCTCTCTCCCCCTCTCTCTGATAAATAAATAAAATCTTTTTTAAAAATAAGAAAAAAAGAAAATTACTATGAGAATATATAACAAAGTTTTGTGTTTATTATTTTGAGCTTAGGTTTCTTTTTTTATTTTTTCCTCTTACTAACATTTTTCTAATTTCCTTTAATGAACATGCATTACTTTAATAAAATATACATGTGAGGGAGAGGGGCGGCTAGCCCCGATGGCCGGACTTCTCCAACAGCTGTGTGGTGTGCACCGTGTGTGTGGCCACGGCAGCAGGTAAAGCACATTCACTTCCAGGATGGCATTATTTCTAGGGATGCCAGAAGTTGTGAGATGCCATGCAACAGACTACGTTCTTATTAGGATTTGGAATTTTAAGCTAAGTCATGAAATAGTCTTAAGCATTCTATAATAACCTGTCAGGCCAAAAACATACTCAATTTAGAACTAGCAATCAAGAAGCAGGACCAATTATGATCTGGTTTGTCTGCCAAAAGAACAATAAATGTCCTGGTTATTTACGCTCCTGTTCCTGTGTCATGGTGTCTTCCAAACTAAGTGAATGGGACGCTACATATATCCCAGTGCTACCACTAAGAGGTCTCGCACCCCAAAGTCCTCTGTGCCCCCCAATACCACCCCATCCTTGTTGGTTAGCCATGTCTGTCGTGACCTAGAATGAAATGTGAACAATTCTTGGGTTGGAACAAGTTGGGTTTCTTCCCCACAGGGATGTACAGTTCTCATTCTTTTGAAAAGTTAAAGTCAGAAAATGTCTATGAGGACCACTTAATTGATAAAGAAAACCCAGAGCCAAAGAAGCTAACTGACTCGCCATGATGAAAATTTATTAAGGTCACAGGTGAGTCTAGAACTCAGGTCTCCCAACAGCTCCTCCCCTGAGTTCCTCTGCCACACACTGCAAAGTCTTCTGCTACGAGGTGAAAACACGGTCACTCCAGGAACAGATTTCCGCAACAGAAAAATTCCCCGTGCAAAACCACTGATGTGTAGATAACTCCACCAACGTACGAATGATCACTTGAAAATTATCAAAGACTATTTACACATGCAAAAGAATATTTTGCTTTCTTCAGTAAAAACCACCAGCAAAACTTACTAAACTGGACAACCTTAAAAGACACTTGAGAAAACAAGACTCAAAACAAGGAAGGCTTCTAAAACCAAAACCAATGGACATTAAGGGCGGGGGGGGAGCGGAGATGTGATTCTTCAGAGAGAACAACCACAGACACAAATGTATATATAGTGTATCACTGACTCTCCCAAGCACCACGGCCGTGGATCTAAGCGTATTCCTTTCACAGCAACTAAATGCAAACCTACTGATAATGGTTAACAGAGTTTACATGAGCTCGTGAGAGACAAATTCCAAATCGGAGCGTGGTCTTAGGTCTCATTTCCCAAGTGGACTAACTCTCTGATCCCACTCCATCTCCTCCAATTAGAAAGAACCCAGAGATCTCTGTCCACAAATGCTGCTTAATTAAATGCAATAATATTCAGTCAACACAGGGTGCTTTAAAAAAAAAAATCAAGTTAGCATCATGACTATCTCCTCTTCTTACAGGACTTCAGTTAGAATTTATCAAAATGAGATCAGCAAAAGCTCAGTTAGGTACTGTTAACCTACAATTAGCAAATGGCAACAGCTTCCCAAAAAGGGATCATGATTAAAACAAGAATGATTAAAAACTCTAAAATACTCAGTTGGATTATAGAGTTGAGTATGATTTAGACGGCAACTCTAGAAGGACGGCAACACTATATATGAAACACGGATTTGATTTAGAATCCTTTTTTCAGGAGCACCTGGATGGCTCCGTCGGTTAAGCCTGCAGCTCAGGTTATGATCCCAGAGTCCCAGGATCAAGCCCCAAGTCAGTCTGCCCACTCAGCAGGGAGTCTGCTTCTCCTTCTGACTCTCCTCTTGTGCTCTCTCTCATTCTCTCAAGTAAATAAAATTAAAAAAAAAAAAGAAAGAACTTGTCTTTCAAAGAATGTGCTTTAGAAACCTTTTTCAAGTATTAGAAAATAAACTTTGGTTTCTACTTGCAATTATGACAACTAACTTAACTTTCAATATATTCACCTCTGAATTTCAATTTGCAAAATTTATAAGTACTATCTTGCAAAAAGAAACAAACACAATGACTGAGTTCAGGAATTTGTGCCTCACTGCCAGGCGTCATTTAAATTCTTACCAGCCTCTATAGCAGTGTCGTTCAGAAAATCTATTACAAAAAATAAAAAGGCAAACGATATAAAATAAGTAATTGGGGACTTACCTTATCAGAATAAGGGGCTTTCTTATCAGAACAGCATTCTGAACCGGCTAGAAAT
The DNA here is from genome assembly GCA_028646535.1 of Procyon lotor. NCBI lineage: Eukaryota > Metazoa > Chordata > Mammalia > Carnivora > Procyonidae > Procyon > Procyon lotor. The sequence goes on along the minus strand of CM053618.1, from coordinate 34,301,833 downwards.
TAGGAGTGTCTACTACAAATGCTCAGTGTATCAATGGAGTGCTTAGGTCCTAAAAGGTTACTGGCCCACTGAAGTATGGGCTTATTTAACAATAATTTACACACACACACACACACACACACACACAGAAAGGCAACTAATGAATAAAAGAAGAAACAAGAATTAGTTAAAGTTCAGTGATAACCTACCATCTGAAATAATTTCAAAAGGAAATCACATGACATAAAAGTCTTTGGCAAACACATACCAAGGTTCCTGCCTGAGATGACTCCTAAAAAGCCATATGTTAGCGCTGGTATGATCCCAAGTTTCTTTATTCAAGGAAGCTGCTTTCTAGTACATATGTTAAAGACAGCTGGTTCTCTTACATCTAGTTATGCTAATCAAATGGCTTAGCCATATAGTTTCAAAATACAAACATATCTCAAGAAGATAAGATTTGACTTAAATGATATTTTCTGGGGTTTTTTGTTTTCTTTTTTAACAATAGGTTATTAGCTATATAATTTGAGACTAAAAACTCATTCACTTGGATTGGTGTTTTACACTCTAGTGGATGCTTGCTCTGGACAGCTCCCGAGAGGCTGTCAAGCGGTTGTATATGGAAATGTCAGTAACATGGCTTGCAAAAGTTCCAGGAGCAATTCAGATGGTGGAAGAGGCCGCTATCCAAACCTGGTAAGAGTCACTCTTCACAATGCAAAGTGATTACCAATCAATCAAGAAACCAAATGGTTTCTACAATAGCAATTCTTCCTTTTGTCCAAAAATACAGTATACCGAGAAATAAAGAGGCAAAAAGATAACTGGAGAAACGAGAGCTCCTCGTAACCTCCCTGAAGCCAGTTACCTACTCTCATTTTTGCTCCAAGAAATATGCCAGACGATACTACAAATTTCTTTATTTTGAAGCAGAGAAATTAGGAAGGAAACTGACATTTAATTCATACTAAAAAGTCGTTTCAGAGTTGACCTATTAGTTTACTATTGAGAAAAAAGAGTTCTGGGAAGTGTGGCTATGTCTTGCACAAATAACATAGTGAGATCACATTCCTTACCCTGACAACTTGCCGAGTACTTGTGATGAAGGTTTTTCTTATACTTAATTCAGTGGCATCGAGGTTGAATTTTCTAGGGTTTGCTTCAACTATGCGTGGGTCAAAAAGTCAAGGGAAAGCAATTTCATCATTAAAAACCTAACAAACAAAGAAAAAAAAAAAACCAAAAAAATAAAAAATAAAAACCTGACAAACACCATCACGTTAAACCACAAAATCTAACAAACATCATCATGTTAAACCACAAAATCTCTCACAGGTAAACAATACAATCTGGCTCGAGGTTTCTTAACACACTGTCAACTGGACACACATCATTCTCACACTTTCTCCTCCCACAGCCATGAGGACCTCTGTGCCTCCAGAGTGGAGGAGGCCCACCCGGCTAAGAAACACAGCCCTTGCGGACTGGGCTCGCTACAAATCCGTGGCGGGCTGACCACGGCTGAGCTGGGCCCCCCCAGATGCTTGCCAGCACTCTTGTTTTACTCGTCTCTGACTCCAGATCAGCTTTCCCGTAACAACTCTGCACGCTCTTCTCATCTGCTGTTCCAGACCATTCCATTTATGTCAAAAAGCTACCCTGCTTATTAATCTAGAGGTTGAGGCTTCTTCAGTGAAGCTTCCCCTAATCTCCTCATTCCTAGCCTGGTCCCACTGCCCCACGTCAGACATTCACATGGCTCTCTGGTCTTTTCTCTTACAGTCTCCAAATACACAGTGTTGTTACTTGATAAATGTCTGTTCCCCTGTCCCCTGAGCCCCTCACTACTCCCCACCATAAATTCCATGAGGGCCGGTATACTGTTTTGCTTAATCAATCCAGTCTCAGTAACTAACCAAATATCCAGCACAAGGTACACTCAGTGATTATTTGCTGAATGAATGATGAATACACAGGCATACCTCGTTTTATCGTGCTTTGTTTTACTGCACTTAGCAGACATTGTGTGTTTTACAAATTGACGGCTTCTGGCAACCCTGTGTCAAGCAAATCTATGGGCGTCATTTTTCCAAGAGCATTCGCTCACCTCATGTCTCTGTCACATTTTGGTAATTCTTACAATATTTCAAGTTTTTTCATTATTCTATTTGTTATAAATATAACATAAATATAAGTGATCGTGACTCACTGAAAGCTAAGATGATGACTAGACTTTTTTAGCAATAAAGTATTTGTTAAAAAGATTTTATTTTTAAGTAATCTCTACACCCAACGTGGGATTTGAACTTACAACCCTGAGATCAAGAATCACATGCTCTACTGCCTGAGCCAGCCAGGTGCCCCAGCAATAAAGTAGTTTTAAATTAAGGTATATACATTGTTTTTAGACAAGATACTGTTGTACAGTGAATAGTGTCAACATAACTTTTATGCACCAGGAAACCCTAAAAATTCACTTGAGTCGCTTTACTGCAACCATGATCCTCACCTTACTGTGCTGGTCTGGAACTGAACCCCCAGTTTCTCAAAGGTATGCGTGCACCTGTTAACACTTCTCTCCTCTTTTTCTCACACATTCTCAATCTCAATTCTCACTGAGGTTCATTGAGACTCATTCTCAATCTTCTTCTCTTCCCTCTACTTCAAGGTATCTCCCTGTACCTGTGTTTTTGATCCCACCTTCTCACACATTTTGTTCCAGTAATTTTTAACCATATACTTTTAAAAAAAATTTAAAAGGTACCCTGGGTCATATGATGAGTAGAAATATAGATTATGCCCTCCACTTGTTAACTGCATATGTACCTGAAAAGTTGGTTTCCTAGATCACCCAGAGAGAGCGAGAGAGAACTGAGAACACGAAACTGGCATATCTTCAAAATTTTTGATTAACTGGAATTCCTCCAGCTGAAAAAAGGCCATTGTTCTCTGGTTCGTCAGTCAGGTCAGTGGACTTCCCATCAACAGCATGACTTAATAGATCTGCTTTTCCTAAATGCAATTTCACGGCACCAAATGCCTCTGTGATGGACACGAACACTGTAACACATCACTTCTTGAACAGGAAAAAGACAGTCCACAAAAGGATTTTCGTTTGATTTCTAATTAACAGTGTAGGACCCTGGTGTGTATACACCTCTAGGGAATGATGACTAGCACTCCCAGAAGCCTGCTCAGCTTTCACCAACCCTTTGAGATAAGTACTACTGTTACCCTAACTTTCTACTGAAGAGGAAACTGAAGCAGAGAGCAAGGTACCCAAAGTCACACAGTTAGTAACTGGTGTGGCCAGGACTTGAACACACGGTCTGCCTCAAGGGTCTGAGCTCAGAACCACTGCACCGCACTGTCTCCCCGTTGCCAGATTTATCACGCACCATAGAAGAAGGTGGCCCTACGCCTTAGTTTACTGGGCAATTATTTCAAGTATGTCAAGGTACAAATAAGAGCAATATCAATCGATTATGAAAGAAGCAGCTAATCGATGTAATTGAGACATCAGGATAAACACGTGTTCACTTTTCTGTTGACCCCAAAGGCACAGGCACCACAGAAAAGGATATTGATGGTCTCATCAAGGTCCTCGAGATCCCACTCTATGCTCCGGAGGTTGTTTCTCAGCTCGTTGGTGGTCCAGTCGATTTCTTCCCTCGTTGCTGTGGAGGGGTCTTGGAGGAGCTCTGTCCATCTCTGAAATAATCCCTGGGCAGTGTTGACTGCTTTCTGTACCTCTCTGTAATCAAGGGGCAGGGGAAGGACAGAAATCACAGACGTGTTCCGTGAACACATTAACTACTGCCTGACCTAAGCGAACACTTGTGATCACGTTCCATCTTCAGCAATCCCAACCCCAAAAGTGTTTTTAGATCTTTATAGAAGGCTCTTCGCAAACAAATACCAAAGTTCAAACCTTTAATAATAACAGTATTATGTTCTCAGCTGATTTTGGAATAAAAAGGTCATCATTTAAATAGCTATATCAGGTTGATTTGAGAAGGACAAAATTTAATTTTTCTCTGAACAGCTTCTACTTAAAAGTCATGTAAGAAGCAATCCTACAAATTAACTAAAGTGCCATCAACATTCACACATGCTGCCATTTGGTGCGATAATAATCTATATTCACACGAGTCCTAACACAGCTTTCCTTTTCTTGGGGGAGGGGTGGGAGGTGAGGGTAAAAAAGGGTTGAGGAAGAGTTACTCATGCAGCTAGTCTTTCAGAAGGCAAGTATTTTAATCTGAGACTTTAAAAAAAATTTTTTTGGGGCGCCTGGGTGGCTCAGTCGTTAAGTGGCTGCCTTCAGCTCAGGTCATGATCCCAGAGTCCTGGGATCGAGCCCCACATCGGGCTCCTTGCTCTGTAGGAAGCCTGCTTCTTCCGCTACCATTCCCTCTTCTTGTGTTCCCTCTCTCGCTGTGTTTCTCTCTGTTAAATAAATAAAATCTTAAAAAAAAAAAAAAAAAAAAAAAAAAATTTTTTTAAAATTCCAGGATTGTTAACATACAGTGTTAGGTGAGTTTCAGGTATACAATATAGTGACTCAACAATTTCATACGTAGCTCAGTGCTCATCATGGTAAGTGTGCTCTTAATTCTCTTCACCTATTTCCCCCTCCCCTCATCCCTCTCCCGTCTGGTAACCATCAGTTTGTTCTCTATAGTTAAGAGTCTGTTTCTGGGTTTGTCTTTTTTTTTTTTTTTTTAACTTTATTCATTTGTTTTATTTCTTAAATTCCACATGAGTGAAATCATATTTGTCTTTCTCTGGCTGCCTTATTTCATTTAGTGTTATACCCTCTAACTCCATCCATGTCGTTCCACATGACAAGATTTCAGTTCTTTTTATGGCTACATTAATACTCCATTGTTTATATACATACATCTCATCTTCTTTATCCATTCATCTATCAATGGCCACTCGGGCTGCTTTCATATTTTGGCTATTGTAAATAATGCTACAATAAACATAGGGGTGCATGTATCCCTTTAAATTAGTGTATTTGTATTTATTGGGCAAATACCCAATAGTGTGATTCCTGGATCATAGGGTAGCTCTATTTTTAATCTTCTGAAGAACCTCTGAAACTATTTTCCACAGTGGCTGCACCAATGTGCACTCCCACCAACAGTGCACATGAGTTCTTATTTCTCTGCAGCCTCGTCAACACTTGTCGTTCCTTGCATTTTTGGTTTTAGCCATTCTGACAGGTGTGAGGCAATATCTCATTGTAGTTTTGATTTGGATTTCTCTGATGATGAGTGATGCTGAACATCTTTTCATGTGTCTGTTGGCCATCTATATGTCTTCTTTGGAGAAATGCCTACTCATGTCTTCTACCCATTTATTAATTGGATTATTTGTTTTTCAGGTGTTGGGCTGTATCTGTTCTTTATATATTTTGGATACTAACCCTTTATCAGGGATATCATCTGCAAATATCTTCTCCCACTCAGTAGCTTGTCTTTAATCTGAGACATTTTTAAACCCAAAATCTCATTAGAAGATTTCCTAGTATTATTAGCTTTAAATATAAATATGTATAAAACATACATTTAGCAGATGAGTGTTTCTTGTTTAGACAGTGAAACTAGGCCACTAAGTGCTATATTTAGAATGCTTTCAAATTACATATAGTCACAAAGTTTTAAAGATTTTCCCACTTTCATTCTCATGTATTGGAAGAACAAACATTGTTAAAATGTCTAGACTACCCAAAGCAATGTACACATTTAATGCAATCCCTATCAAAATACCAACAGCATTTTTCAGAGCGAGAACAATCCTAAAATGTATTTGGAACAACAAAAGACCCCATAAGCCAAAGCAATCTTGAAAAAGAAAAGCAAAGCTGGAGGCCTCATAATTCTGAAGCTGTAACAAAGCTGTAATCATCAAGACAGTGTGGTACTGACACAAAACAGACACAAAGATCAACGGAACATAACAGAAAACCTGGAACAGACCTACAAGTATGTGGCCAGCTCCTCTTCGACAAAGCAGGAAAGAATGTCCAATGGAAAAAAGATAGTCTCTTCAACTAATTGTGTTAGGAAAACTGGACAGCCATGTGCAGAAGAATGAAACCGGACCACTTTCTTACACTCCACACAAAAATAAATCCAAAATGGATGAAAGACCTCAATTTGAAACAGGAAACCATCAAAATCCTAGAGGAGAACATAGGCAGCAATCTGACACTGGCCATAGCAATTTTTTACTAGAGACGTCTCCTAAGGCAAGAGAAGCAAGAGCAAAAATAAACTACTGGGACTTGATCAAAATAAAAAGCTTCTGCACAGCAAAGGAACAATCAATGAAACTAAAAGATAGTCTCTTCCATGGAAGGAGATATTTGCAAGAGATACATCTGATAAAGGGTGAAAAAAAAAAAAGACCAATCACTTTTGAGGCAGGATTCTGTATGAGTGTAGTGAGAGTGACACTGTAACTTTTCGGACATGCAAATAATGATAGGAACAGAAGAGAAAAAACAACAATAAAATTTAGCCACCTAATGGGCCAATATCCACAATTTAAATGCAATAAATATTATTGCATATAAAAGCCAACAAGGAATCATTTTATAATTATATGGTCTCTTGTATACAAAGATTATAATCTTCATGCACCTAAACTAAGAGATCTGTTTTGATCTTTCAATGATTTCTGAACAAGCACTTCCAGGGGCTCACTCAGGGTGTTCGCTGCCTATAGCTGAAAGACAGAAACTGCATGCACCCTACTCCCCCGGATGGTGTAAGTTCCAGAAGATAAAGCACTAACAAAATGGGGCCTTACATTTTGAAAGGGGCCTTTCAATAATATTTTGGTTTGAGAATACTCGGGAGAGCTAAAAAGAGTGTTAAAACGGAGAATACAGCTATGGGGCCAGGCTGGATACATCACTGAGCAACGCGGCCAACAGCGACATCTCCCCAGGTCTGTTTAACACCCAGTTTCCAGGTTAGGAGAGTCTTCTCACTTCTCATTGTTCCTCCCCTATCAGCCTTATACTTGTGTGCTAATGAGAAATTCTATTTAACATAAAAAGGGGAGGGATTAAGTACGTGTTTTTACTTTCTCCTAAGGTTTCTGTCTGGTTTGATGGAGAAAAAGGTACATATCTTCCTATAATACCGGGTACTTGGTTTATTTTTAGGTACTGAATATCACCTATGATAATAGAAGACAGAGTTAAAGAGGCATCTGTAATGACATCTCGTTTTAAAGAATATTAAAATTAGCAATTCTGTAGAGTACATATAAATTCCTTTTTGAGAACTAAGAAGCCTTAAACCAAAGAAGCCTCAGGCCAGAGAATATCATACTCTCCACCCCCAGAACACAACCATATGTTCAAATTAAATTCTCTATGCAATCTATATGCAATCTATATGCATTTTTTTTTTAAGATTTTATTTCTTTGAGAGGCGCCTGGATGGTTCAGTGGGTTAAAGCCTCTGCCTTCGGCTCGGGTCATGATTTTGGGGTCCGGATGGAGCCCCGCATCAGGCTCTCTGCTCAGTGGGAGCCTGCTTCCCCCTCTCTCTCTGCCTGCCTCTCTGCCTACTTGTGATCTCTCTCTGTGTCAAATAAATAAATAAAATCTTTAAAAAAAAAGATAATATAAAATCTTAAGATAAATAAAATCTTAAAATAAAGATAATGATAACAAAATAAAGATAAATAAAATCTTAAAAAAAAGATTTTGGGGTGCCACTGGGTGACTCAGTGGGTTAAACTCTCTGCCTTTGGCTCAGCTCAGGTCATGATCTCAGGGTCCTGGGTTTGAGTCCCATATCGGGCTCTCTGCTCGGCAGGGAGCCTGCTTCCCCACTCTCTCTGCCTGCCTCTCTGCCTACTTGTGATCTCTCTCTGTGTCAAATAAATAAATAAAATCTTAAAAAAAAAAAGATTTTATTTATTTGAGAGAGAGAAAACAGACAGAGATAGTGAGAGAGAGCACAAGCAGGGAAGAGAGGAAGAAGCAGGCTTCCTACTGGGCAGGGAGCCTGACATGGGATTCGATCCCCAGACTCTGGGATCATGATCTGAGCCAAGGCAGATGCTTAATCGACTGAGCCACCCTCCATACACTTTTTAAATCTCAGGGCTCCTTTGCACTCTTCAGAATTACCGAAGACCCCAAAGAACTTAGATTGTACAATGGAATATTATTCAGCCATCAGAAAGGATGAATACCCACCATTTACATCGACATGGATGGAACTGGAGGGGATTATGCTGAGCGAAATAAGTCAAGCAGAGAAAGACAATTATCATACGGTTTCACTTATGCATGGAACATAAGGAATAGGATGGAGGACATTAGGAGAAAGAAGGGAAAAATGAAGGGGAGAAATCAGAGGGGGAGACGAACCATGAGAGACTATGGAATCCGGGAAACAAACTAAAGATTTTAGAGGGGAGGGGGCGGGAGACGGGGTGAGCCCAGTGATGGGTATTAGGGAGGGCACGGACTGCATGGAGCACTGAGTGTTATATGCAAACAGTGAATGGTGTTAGTCACTGTACGGTGACTAAAATAACACACACACACAAAAAACTTATTAGATTGGTGTGGGTTATTTATCTATTGCCATTCACTGTATTTACACAAATTAGAATTTCAAACAGATGTTTAAAAAGTATTTATCAAGTAATCAAACATACTGAACTTGCTACATGTTAATATAATGTTTCTGCAAAATAAAACTTCTAAAACAAACAAAAAAAATCACCCTGTTTCACATGTTTGCAGATCCCTTTAATATCTGGTTTAACAGAAGACAGTGGGATTCTCCTGTCTCCTTCTACATTCAGTCTGTTGACATGTTTTGTTGAGGTATAGAGGAAAATCCAGCCTCATACAGATAGATGGAAAAGGGAGGAGTATTTAATAACCTGTTTAGTTAATTGTGGATGTTCTTTTTTGACCCTATACCAAAACTCAACAAAGTGGCAGTTTCTTAAAGATTAGTTGCAGTGTGTAACCTGAAACTGTATCAGAGACTTTTCCAATTCTTCATATATTACAATCCACTGCCCTACCTTGTATTTTGAATGGATCTTTTACCTACCCATGTTTGATTTTATCACATATACTGGTTATCTGGGAAGTTTTCGTTTGCTGAGTACCACAGGTCTTGCCAATGCTGACTCTTTTCATTACACAATATCCCAAATCATATAATATCACCGCCAATCTCATCAGAAAAACTTAACTATTGGGAACCTGTAAGATATTAAGAGTTGATAGAAGCTTGCCAAAATTCTATTTAAAAAAAAAAAGTCTCTAATTTTATCATCTGCAAAAACACCTGCAAGTGTTTTCTATTAAGTGACAGATTCACTTTCTTCATTTTTGAGAATATACCTCAAGTACTTTTTAGATAATTTTGCAATTTGAGAACATGTGCAAGTCTCAAGAGCCAGTTTGCCAGGCATACTTTCAATTAAAAACAAGAGTCTGTGGAGGAAAAAAATGAGCTATTTCAGCTAGCAATCACAATTTGCTTTTCCCAGAGACAGCCATCTTATTTCATAATATAGCAAAAGTGCTTTGGCATACTCTCAGTTGGTCACGTAGAATAGTAAAATGTGTACTAAGGCTGGGGGAAAACATTTATGAATTACATAACTGATCAATGTCTTTTTATCTGGAGTATAATTTTTTAAAACTTCTCAAAACTTAGCAAGAAAAACAAACCCAATTAAGAAATGGGGGGTAGGAGAAATGAGCAAAAGATATGAATAGTCACTTCACCAAAGACAACATACAGATGATAGTTAAGCACACAAGATGCCCAACACCATTAGTTATTAGAAAAATGCAAATTAAATCCACAATGAGATACCACTACATACTGAAAATGGCTTAAAACTAATGATTGACAATGCCGAAGGGCTGACCAGGTGGTGGAGTAACTGGAACTCCCATGCATTTCTAGTGGGAATGCAAAGTGGTACAACCACTTTGGAAAATAACATGGTTTTCCTAAATTAAACATGTTTACCGGGGTGCCTGGTAAGCAAAGGCAGTTAAGCATCTGCCTTTGGCTCAGGTCATGATCCCAGGGTCCTGGGATCAAGCCCCGCATCAGGCTCCCTGCCCGGTGGGAAGCCTGCTTCTCCCTCTCCCACTACCCCTGTGTGTTCCCTTTCTTGCTGTCTCTGTCATTCATCAGTTGTGTATAACACCCAGTGCTCACTACATCACCTGGTGTAGTTTTTATCTGTGACTCACCAGAGAGCAAACTCACATTGGTTCGGCTACAAAGGGACACACAGAAACCTTTAGGGGAGATGGAGCTGTCCTTTATCTTATTTGTGGAGATGGTGATTACACACAACGGTATCCATTTGTCAATTTCTGAAGAACTGTACACTAAAAAATTTTAATAACTTTAAAAAAATGGAAGTGTCTTTGAGGATCAAGATTTGATACAATTAAAAATTTTTACTGTTTCAATGAAGAACATTTTTAAGGGAATATGCCTTTTTTTCTTTTTCACTGCAAGGGAGGAACCCAGTGCCTACTAGTACAGTGTGGTGCCGCGGCCCTGACCTAGGCTAAGGCACTGGCAGTTTTATCTGCCACAGCTTTTTGCATCATCGGTGTAAATGTCAGTACAATGGAAAAAGCAAATGACATCTGAGTTATAATGAAAAGCGTTTTAGGTTCAGGAAGTCTTCTGTGAAAGGGTCAAGAACCCCTTGAGATCCAGGGACCACTTTTTCACAACCACAACTCCTAAGACATTGACAGTCAGACTTGACGGGGAGGAAAGGGCACACAGATGGATTCCATTCTAGTAGCACAGAGTGAGATCAAGGAGTCCTTAAGCATGTTCTGAAGAAGACATCAAAGAAATGGTAGGAATCAGAAAAATGCCACAAAGCAATCCCAGGATAACATTCAACCCCCACAGGCCTGGCCAGTGACCTGGCTTATTGCACTCTCAATCTCTTATTTTGTTCAAGAGCTTTTCAGTTAGTGGCACAGACTTAAGAAAGGCAAAGCAGTCATTATTTCGCAGTTCTAAGACAAACGTTTCAAGGAATTACAAAGGTGGGAACTATCAGCAGTGGTTCAAATCTCGAAAAGTCAGAATCTGCAATGTGTCAAGGAATCCTATTTTAACAGCAGCTTGTGGGGTCCCTCAAAGTTTAAAAGTTTGAAGTTGGGGTCCCTCCCAACTTCATTTCAGCTTAGTGCTAGCCTGAAAAAAGAAGTCATGAAAGGAGAGTAGAAAACATCATGTGTCACAAACAAATCCTTTTTTAAGCCAAATATTAATGGTTACCAGAATTTTCAAGAGAACTTGGGATTTCTGGTCAGTTTCAAGAGCCCCCCCAAGGCGTACCTAATGATGTGTGAGACTCTCTTGAGACAACTCATTCAATTAGGAACCATCTATAAATATCTGGAACTAAATATTTACAGTCACTAGGCATCCCAAGGCAATCAATTAACAGGACAGAGGAGAAGAACAACAAAAAGAGGAGTATATAATAGCGTCATCTGTTTGAGATTTGTGAGGGTTTGAACAAGGGAAGGAGAAGAGCCCGCTGAGTTTTCTTCATACTACTCTCAAGAAGGGCAAGGGAGTTGTTTCTGTAAGAAGAGGCTGGTTAGGCAGCCCCCATCCCCACGTACACGCCCAACATGGCCGGCTCCGCACAGCCCATGGAGCACAGCACCCTGACCAGACGGCAGCAGCCGCTGACTCCTCAGGCAACAGAAATCCAATTTTGTGTATAGTCTCCAGAAAAGTTAAAATCACAGAACACTGCTTTCCTTTTCCTGTGAAGTCTGGTTTACTTATTTAAGGTTTTTCTTTCAACTATGTGAAGAGAATGACTGAAGTCTGATGCCCAGAACTTTCTGTGAGGAGCCAGGTATACCTTGAGTTTCTGGAGCTCTTCGGCTTAGCAAATTTCTTAGTTAGCCATCTGCTCACCAACAGCTCTGGGAATCCTGTCTGGTACCATTTCACCGAAAACTTGCTGACTGCTTTCTTAGGAAGTACAGGTTGAGCTCCTGACCCAGAAAAGATCCCCACGACAGTCAAACAGATTTTCTGCTGCCACATCTGTTCCAGATGTTTCCAAAGTCAGTTCTGTCTTACCCAGTTCATGAGCAACAAGAGTCACAGTGTTGGAAAATGCCAGGGATGAAGATCCTCTGCTTTTGGTTTGCAAAATATCAATACCTTTGGTTTTGCAGAATCTGCCATTCAGCGATGCCAACAAGTTGCACAACAATTGTAGCTGCAACCTCCAGCAGCCTTCTGATTTCTCCTTTCTTTTTTGACCATGCTGCTAGACTCCGAATTGGCATCTGTTGCAGTTCCCGTGGCTGTATAACAACCACCCCCAAACGTAGTGGAGTAAAACAAGCATTTATTACACTCATGGATTCTTTGGATCCATGGATCCTCCTACCGAACGCAGGAGAGATGGCTGGTCCGTGCTCCACAGTGTCTGCGGCTGCAAAAACAGAGGCTCCCCAATGGTCGCCCCAGCAGGGCGGCTTCGGTACAGCTGGACTTCTTACATGTTAGCTCCGGACACCCCCACCTTGCGTCCCAAGTCAGGAAGATGCAGTGGAAGCTGTATTGGCTTGGCTGTCTTTTAGGACGTAAGCTTCTGGTGTCAAGCAGTGTCATTTCCGCCTCATTCTGTCAGGGGAGGCCATGAGGTCCCAGGGAAAGGAACTAGGATCCCAGCTTGATAGGAGAATGCCAGCTTCACAATCTCAAAAAAGCAAACGGGGCATATGTACATGTGTGTACACACACACGTATATATACACACATATGTACATGTATACACACATGTATGCATACATACATGTATATGTGTTTACGTATACATACACATACATATATGTGTACATATACACACACATACACATGCACACATACACACACACTGGGGTGGCCACCTGTAGAAAAAGACAATCGGCCACAAGACCAGTATCTGGGGCAGGCAGTGCTCCTTCTGCACAACTCTTTACAGAGAGGTTCCTATTTCGTCAATATACTGCGAAGCTAGGAAAGGCAGATGGTTTCCATGCTAGTAATGAAATCTGCAAACCCCAGGCTCTGCAGGCCTCTGCAACCATATCCCCTCCCCACCCATATCCCCTCAACCTCCTTCCACCACCAACCCCTCGTGGTGGGTAAGGGAGGAGGTCTTGTTGTTGCCTGACTTCCGTACTCACATCTTCTGTATTTGAGGGGAAAACCACACACACTCCTTTCACTTGACCTCAGTGTCATTTCCAAATTCAACTGTACTGTGATACCTTTTGCAATTACTCTTGTGGGGAAAAAACTGGCTCTACTTAGTTACCTACAGTTATATATAACTTTGACCTCAATTTGCTGCTGCTTCCACAACTCCCCTGGGATAGTAGTACCACTGCCACCCATGATACCGCAGGTGAAAGTCATGACTGGCTCGAACTTGTCTTCATTTTCACTGTACTTGCCACTACAGCCTTCAGAGCTGTTTTCCTGCAACTCTCACTTCCTTTGTTTTTGTGCTCTTTTAGTTCCTTTGTGTCTTTGTGCTCTTTTAGTTTCTACCAGTTTTTTCTTTCCCTTTCCTCCACTTGGTCCTAGTGTTTCTCAGCACTTTTTAGAGCTTCTAGATGCTCATCAATACTCACAGGTTCAAAAGATCCCTTTCAGCTGATGACTCCCCAACCGCCTTACCGACCCTAGTCACTCACCCAGGATTAATTCCTGTATTTTTGGCTGCCTATAGGACCATTGCATTTGCCTAAAACCAAACTGATCTTATCCTGCCTACAAATAAATAAGTAAAATTTTTAAAAAGCAAGCATTCAAACAAAAAGATAAAGCAGGAAAAAAGTCTGCTTCCCTCTCTAACTTCTCCTTTTCAGTCAATAGCGCCTCTATCTTCCAAGATTTCAAACTTGTCTAGACACTCTTCCTCTTAAACTTCTCACCTTGCACAACTTCTACTTACACCCAATCACTAGGGAAGAAACTTTCAAGATAACTAATCTGCACTCGTTGAACAAACAGGAGAACTGGGCTCAGGCATCTTGGCTGTTTGCTTCAAATGCTTCTGACCCTGACTATGAAGTACCTTCCAGTACCAAGACCTACTCAATTGCATCTTTGCTAAGCCTTCAGACAAATCTATTTTCTTTGTGGAATCAGAAGACCTGGGTTTGAACCCTTAACAGGTGTTTGCCCACAGGCAAGTAAACAGTAATTGCTAGTTAAAACTGCCTCCTGATTAAGAACTTATAATAGGAAACAGATTAAATTTAAACTCCTCAGCTGGGTAGTCCACATCTTCCTCCCCCAAACTGGCCGACTTTAATATCCAACCTGATTTTTTCACTAAAACAAAATCTGTGTCAGTTGGCAGGTCTCCTTCCCATCCTCCCCTTTCTCATTCCTGGCTCCAGACTTCTGCTGGCTGCCTCCCCAGCCAAGAAAGAGTCCCTACATCTCTGCAAATGAAAAGCAGACGCTTCCTTTAAGGCCTAGAATGGGACCCTATACTTGCTTCACTAAAATGACCTTGACCAACAGTCCCACTGGGATCTTTCCTTTTTTCAGTCTCCATAACATCTCAACTCTACTCTGCAATCTTACACACAATGCACATTGTCTTTTGCCTATACTCTGCGTATCTGCATAGTATTGTCCAACTAGACTACTTCTCAGCCAAATATAGTATTAGGCATCCAATAAATTTAAAACAAATGTTTGCAAAGTCTTCATGGTCAAACATCTGACTCTGATTTTAAAAAGTAGAATGTGAGATTTGACTTACATTCATTTTCTTAGACTAAAAGTATCTTGCAACCAAGTGATTTCTTTTTCAGTGATTACACCAATAAACAGTTCTCTCAACAATGTAAATAAAATGCACAATGCCTGCCTTCAAGAAACTCATAATCTAGAGTTAAGAAGGCTGTACACAGAGGCAAATGCTGGTTAAAGAATATAACATGACACATACCATATTGCTCATCTGCTTACTTAGGCCATGATTTCAACATTGATCCACAGCCAAGAACGTGGAAATAATCCTTACTCAGGCACACAAAGCCTCCAAAACAACAAAATACTAAAGAGTCACAACATTCATGCCTTTTACCCACAGGAGAGGCTCACTTGGTACCAGCAAGACTCTCACACTCCGATGCTCAATTGTGGGGTTTCCTAGGTCAGTTCAATTAGAAGTTGCAAATTCTAAATGGTTGCCAATAAGACAGGGAAAAATACAGAGCCCGAAACTCAAAATGGATGCACTCATCCAATAAGCACCACATGAGTCCCTATGAAATACAAAGATGAAAACAATGCGATTCAAATATGGCATCTTTTTCTCACCTCACAGATTAGTAAAGATTTCTTAAAATGAGGATCCCAGGACTGTTAGGAGATCAGGGGAAATGGGTAGGGCTGGGGGATAGAGTGGAGACAGGGGTGCATTCTGGAGGGCAATCTGGTAATATGCATCAGAAGCTTTGAAAATGTGCTTACTCTCTGAATCAGCAATTCTGCCACAGGAGTACAGGCTCTGGAAATAATCAGAAGCAGCAATAAAGACCTGTCAGGTATTCATTCTCCTTGCCACTACTTGTAATGGTGAAAAACTAGAAATATCCTAACCGTCATCCTAAGTAATCATTTATATTACATTTATATGACAAAATACAAGATAGTCATTAAAAGCCCTCCCCACTGAAGACATTTTAAGGATATAAAAAAAATACACATGGCCCTCCTGTCCTCTTGCCACCATCTTTCTGTGCCGCCATAATGTGCACACGAATGTCCTGGCAGATGCTCTCAAGAGCACTAACAATGCTGAAAAGAGGCGAATGCCAGGTTCTTATTGGGCTGTGCCCCAGAGTCATCGTCCGGTCTCCAATTGTGATGATGAAGCATGGTTACACTGGTGAATCTGAAGTCACTGATGATCACAGAGCGGAGAAAATTGCTGTGAACCTCACAGGCAGGTTAAACAAGTGTGGAGCGTTTGGCCCCAGATGCGATGTACAGCTCAAAGATCTAGAAAAATGGCAGAATAATCTGCTCCCGTACCACTAGTTTGGTTTCACTATACTGACCAATCTCTGGCATCAATCAACCTCTCACAACCAGTGGCATCACGGACCATGAAGAAGCAAGACAAAAAAACACACAAGAGGGAAAATCCTGGGATCCTTTTTCTAGGGATGTAATATACACGTGTAAATAAAATGCCTCAAAAGAAAAAAAAATACAGATGAAAAGATTATAATACAGTATGATCTCTATTTCTAAAATAATTATTCAATAATAATACACACATATATAAATCCTGGCCTTTCCACTTACAAGCTTATAAGCTTTTTTTTTTAACTAAGTTTCATTTTCTTCATTTGTAAAATGATATAATAGTACCAGTACTTACTTATTAGGACTAAAAAGATAATCACTGTTAGGTTCTTAGCACAGTGCCTGATATATAGTTAAGAGATCAAAATTGATGAAAAGTATTGCCTAAAACCATTAGTAGAAATAAAGATCAAAAAGACAAGAAAATTTTAACAAATTATTTCTGGATGGTGTCATTTCAAAACATTTTTATTCTTTTTATTTTTGTTTCCTAGATTTTCTAAAATAAGCATATATTAGTTTATCATTAGTTTAAATGTTACTCAAAAACCAGTAAGACGTGATCTTTCCTCTCAGAAAGGGCAGCTTATCTGGCTGGAAACATAGAAACAGACATTGAAAAGAGGATGTTTATTGGGCATTTAACATGTGCCCCAACTGCTAGGCAATTTACATCATTAACTCATTTAATCCTTACAGCCAATAAAGCAGGTATTGTTAAGCCAGTTTTGTACATTGCTAAGCCATTTTGTACAAACAGGTTCAAAGAGGAGAATTAAATTGCCAAAAATAAAAAAATAAAATAAACTGCCAAAAGTTACACCAAGTAATCGAAAGGTAAGATTCCAATATTAGGTCAGCCTGATTACCAAAAAAACAGTTCTTTCACCAAACTTCACTCACCCAAAAAGAAAAATTATACCCAGAATCCACTTTCCGTTCTACCCCTTTACTCTTACAGAACTCATCACCCCCTGACATAGCACATTATGGGTCTGTCTCCTGTCCCTAGAATGTAATCTCCACAAGGAGGGGGTTTTCTCTGCTCACCGCTGTGCCCTCAGCTCCCAGCACACTCGGTAAGCCTGTGAGAATAAAGGATTCTCAACAGAACTGACCGGATCGGGTCTCTGCGGGCACATCTGGCAGCGGTGCGAAGCTTACTGAGGAAGTTGCTTACAGGCGTCCAGGTGGGAGAGAACGAGGACAAGCACTAGGGTAGAAGAACCATAACCAGAGAGGGAGAGAAGATTCCAGAAATATCCAAGGGATGGCACTGATAGGGTATGATGACTGAAGGAGAATGGGGAGTCGGGAGCAGAGGGCTAAGAGGCAGAAGGTCTGGTCAGGCCTCCGGAGGGAAGGAGGTGAGTGGGAGCAGAGTGAGCAGGATGTGCTCGCATACACGGGGAGTACCTGACACAACGGGAATAATCCAGCCCACCCACTGAGAGCACACGGAGGGGATCTACCCAAGAGGCTATGAGCAAAGGGCAGGCCAGAGGTGGCTCAGGAGAGCCTGGAGTTTCAGACACTGAGTTCTGGTGCTCTGAACACCCCTGGGGATGTCTAGGCCGGGCAGGGGCCACACGTGCCCTCAGAGTCCAGCAGCCCCACTGTGGTGGTTTTCTCCTCTGTGTCCTGGGGTTCCGCTCTGAACAGGACACTGACCGTGTCCCACCCTCACAAAACGAGCCTCAAGCATCCAGGCATTAAGCACTGCATATTTCAATTAACACAGCTCTCTAACTGGTCCCCTTTTAAATCTCTGCTCACACTGATGCATCAACACCACAGTACTACCAGATCCATTGTCCTAAAAACCCTTATTTCATTCCATTTGCCAGACTGAAATATCTCCAATGGCTTCAACATGAGACTCTCCTTGACCCTATTCTACCTGTGCTGTGAAGTTTTGATAGTGTGAGTAGAATCAGACAGCTCAAATTTGAATCTTGGGTCTACCACTTATTAGCTGTGTGACGCCAGGATATAACTTAACCCCTCTGGGCTCCGTCAGTTCCTCATCTCTTAAATGTGGGTAGTACCCACATAACAGCTGTTCCTATCAAGTGAAAATTTTTATAAAGTGCTTACTTAGCACAAAATGCCCAGACAGGCGTTGCATCCTTTAAATGTTAGCTATTATTATTACTTCCCCTAAATAAACTTCCTACACCACCTGGGATGCTCTCCTTGATCATTCCTAATATACAATGCTCATCTCAGGGCATCTGCTGGCAATGTTCTCACCCATGAATCACTGTTCCTTAACCACCAGCACCACCACCACGAATATTTATTTAACATTTATACTGTATATTCAAGGTGCCGGGCTGGAAATACAGGAAAAATAAACAGTCCCAACCCTCAGAGCTCATAGTCTAATAATGAAAGACAGCCAGAGGAAGAGGTGCAATAACGAATTACAGGTGCCAAGGGAAGCACTTCCTGGAGGCAATGCAGATGCATACGCTGAATCTTCAAAGCTTAGGGGGTGAACCAGGCAGAGTGGGTGTACGTGGAGTAAGAGCACCCAGGACTGTGGTCATAATCACTAAGTCTGACCTTGCTGGAGTTCTGAGCTGAGGGTAGGCAGACTGGGCGGAGGGTAAAGGATCGCTGGATCGTGGTGCTCATGAAGTGTTTGGACTTTAAATAGGCAGCCACGAAATGATGTTATTAAGTGGGGAACCCCTGCTTGGGTTCTAGAAGAGCTACACCTCTGCTACCCAACATGGGCTCCACATGTGACCACGGCACACCTGCAGTGCGCTGGTGGGACTAAGATACTACTTTTTAAATTTCAATTAATTTAAATTTAAAAACTGATACGCAATTCAGTTACTGGAAAATTTTTAAGTATGTCTGGGATGTTTGGGTATGCGAATCTACTTTTTCAACTGTAAATTCAATGAATTCTAAATATAGATCAAATATTCCTGAGGAAAATTTAGTGTCCAAATTGAGATGTGCTATATGTGGAAAATATACTCCAAATCTGAAAACTTAGCAAAGAAAAAGTAAAATATCCCATTATAATCTTCACATTAACCACCTACTGAAATAATTTGAATACATTAAGGATGACATTAAAATTAATTTCACCAGTTTCTTTTTACCTCTTTTTTTTTTAAAAAGTGAGCTCTATGCCCAATGTGGGGCTTGAACTCATGCTGTGGAGATCAAGAGTTGCATGCTCCACTGACTGAGCCAGTCAGGGCCTCTCTTTTTACTTTTTAACATGGGTACTAGGCAATGTACCCATGGGTACTAGGAAACGGCATACATGGCTCACATTATATTTTAGATCGCAATGATCCAATAGAACCAAAGGCAGATGACTAGAAGCAGTCAAACCAATTAAGAGACTCTTTAATAAGAGTCCAGATGAGACACAGGCCTGAATTATCTCGATTCTACCCATCTTCATAACTTAATTCAAGACCTACTACTACCTTCTAAAAGCTTTTCCAATCATAACCATTTCTAATGAGTTGCTTTTCTCAGAACTACTGGGGCATTTACTCTTCTGTAACATTTGCTTTAGCGCTTAATTTATCACCTGTCATTTCTACTTAATTTTGGGATGAGTTGTTTCTCAGAACCATCAGCTGCTAGGCTAAGGGCCAAAACGTAGGCATCTGATTTTCCACGTTGTACGATGCATTTCCAATACTTCTAATAAACAGAGGTACACAGCTCCCCAAATGTTCTGTCACAGTCTGGATACACTCTTGTGGCTAACTATACCTTCTACGGAAGGTAAAGAAGATATCGCCAGACACCTTAAGGACATGAGCTAAAATGATATAAAAGTCAGCCAAGAATCCAGGCCAATGTTCCAATACAGCAGTTATATCTAATCAGTGAGCAAGCACTAGTATAGACTATGTAGGATACTATCAGGAAGAAAAGGCCAAGATGGCAGAGCAATTTAGCATTTTCACAGATTCCATTAAAAATCAAACAAATAAAAAATTTCTGATTCCGGTTTCCACTGTCAGAGATAACCTTTGCAACTTGAGCATTAAGAACTTTCATTTGAGGGAAAGACACATGGCTTTAACATTTAAAAATTAACCCCTAAACTAATCCTTCTAACAAATAACACATTTTCCAGGTAGAGAGCCACATATTACTAATCAATCTGCAACTCAGCATTTTCCCGTCTAAGTAGGATGAAGAAAAAGACTTTTAAGGAAAGTTAAGAAATATATATTTTACTATATATCATGGATAACAGAGTACTTCATCTAAAACACCATGTAAATTTTCTGAGAAGAATCCTTAAAAAACACAAACACTCAAGCAACTGATCAGCAGAAATAGGAAGCTAGCAGCAACTAGTTGCAAGCAAAGGTACACTTCGTGGTTATTAGTACTGATCTGGGAACTTTGTAGTTCTCAGATTTTTTTTGTCTGACATTAAAAACATAAAGCTGACAAGTTACAACAGCATGAGAATAGACCTTTTTTTTTTTTTTTTTTTGCATTTGTTTAATGGCTACAAAGATAATATAACAAAGTGCAAATAAAGTTTCTATCTCCAAACAATCGAGCCATCAAAGATGGAGTCAGGTCAGCTCATAGGGAAAAATAAGTTAAGGCAGTTCTGTTCTGAAAGGCTGGATAAGAAATGGGGGAAACCTGTCAAAGAGCCTGGATGAAATCAGGGAGTTAAAAAGAAAGCACTCACTTCCTTTAGCACTGTGGGAAAATCCCAGTTGCTAATAGAAAGCTGAGGAAAGTTTAGTTTGGCTGATTTCATTTTGTTTTCCTTCCAACATCATCGCCGAGTTCGAACGACTGCTTTCCTCCCCTCACATTACTCAGTAAAAACGCCCCCACTGAATTGAGTTGTCTTCCGGAGCCCTGCTCCCCCGCAGCCCAGCCTGCAAACGTGCTCAGACGCCTCTGGGCGTGTTGTGGTCTCACCACTCTGCGGGCCGGCGCTCCAAACTCAATGGACAATGGGAGCTCACCCCCATCAACGCCAACTACAAAGCTCAGGAGGGCCATTTCCCTTTTCCTGCCCAGATGCTGTTTTCCCTCCTTCGAAGTAGGGCTCGGTGCTCCACTACAGCCCCAGTATGGGCTGGGACGCCTGTTTCCCTCCCCACCTGCAGAGCTGCTGATCCCCTCGAACCCCAAATAAGTTGTACCTCCGCGCACAGCCCAAAAGGGATCCCCTTCCCCAGGGGCTAGGTTGGGGGTACGGTTTTCACGGTCCAGGTAGGACGGGGAGGGGAGGTCTCTGGACGCTTGGTCATGGCCCTGCAAGCTAAGCCGTCCTCACTGTCCCCTCCCTAGCCTCCACTTGTCTCCCCTCCCCCACCAGAGAGAAGAGCGGGGAGGTGCGGGCTGGCAGCACGGCCACCTCCTCCTCCTCCAATGGAGCCCACGGGGACACTCACCCTTTCACCACAAAGAAGGGGTCCTCCATGGACATGGCGTCCCGGAGCCCGGCTGCCTCAAGCCTGCTCCGCGCACAGGGCGCCCGCGCCCTCCGAGCCTCCTTCTGCCCACCCCACCGGTCTGCCGCAGCCGCCGGGGCCTCGGCCTGGGGCACCCAGAGCAGCCGGCGCGCGCAGGCCGGGGCGCACGGGACCGATGCCGGTCCAGCACTCGATCGCCCCGCAGATCGAACCCCCGACTCTGACACCGGCCCCCGCGCCTGCCTCCTCCCACGGCTCCTCCCGGCGCGTCTGGCCGGCCTGACCCCGCCCCCGGGACCCGCGGCCGCGGCCAACCACAGACGCGGCCCGCTGCACCACTTCCGCACCCGCTCTCACGTGACCAGGGCCGGCCCCGCCCCCTGTCGGCGGGGCTTGGCGCCGCGTCACTCAACCCTGGAGGCGGGGCTCTGAGGCGGGTGGGCGAGGACTAGCGTTACCCCCTTGCCAACTAAGGCTTCAGGGCAGGAGCTGGTTGTTCCCTCCCGGGGGGCAATTAGCATTTCAAGATATGCGCTAGTACCTGATCTGTACGATCCTTTTACCTTTCCTGTACTTTTAACACTTGATTTTAATGACAAGATTTATAAATCCATCTTGTCCGTGCAATAAAGCACGCTCAAATACATTATCTGACTATGATGATGTTGCACAACTCCTTTATGTAGGTCTTACTATGTGTCCCGCGATGCCCTAAAGGCTGCATGTGCGTTATCTCAATTTTCCTGGGGGGGAAGGTATTATTACCAAAAGTTCAGAGGTTTCAAGACTGCCTGTGGTCGCGCCCTGGACAGGGCAGTCACAGATTTTATGCGCTGTTCACTAGACCGAATGTATTTTCTGTAGCCGTGCACCCTGCAAGTGAGCAGTAAGATAATTTTTCTCATACAGCATACAGGGCTCCCCTGGAGAGAGCTCCTTTAAGAGACTAAGAAGGGGCCAGGTATGGCAATTTCTTCCCAGCTGTAGTTCAAGGACCCTTCCAGATAGCATTTTGGTCATAACATTTAGCCAGCTCTCATGCTATGTATGCTATAGTCTTTATGAACTTTAATTGCTGATTATCACTGAGCACTAACTGTGTCAGGCACTGTGCTGTTATCTCAGTTGCTCTCCTAATGAGGTAATTACTGTTATTATCCCCATTTTACGAATGAGAAATCTGAGATTCTTGGAGGTTAAATGACTTGCTCAAGGTCACCAGTCCTTTTGGAGATAGAAGAGTCCTCAGAGCCAGACAAACCGTTGTGTGAACCTGGATTCCATTATTTGGTTTCTTATCTACAAAACATGAATAATAATATTTAGCTTGTGGATTATGGTGAAGGTTAAATAATAATGCATGTAAACCGCAAGGCCCCCAAAGAATGGGGCAGCAATTGCAAAGGTGCAACCAAATCAACATGAGTTTGCTCTTTGGTGAGTCAGAAACTGAACCATGTTGAGTCGTTGCACAAAGAAAACTTATTTGCAATATAAGGAGATCATAGGGAATGGCTTCCAAAGCCTTGACTTCCCAAGAGAGGGTGGATGGGTTCCTTTTGTTTAGGGTTAGGATGAATATTTAGATAAGGAAGTCTTGTTCCTATGTAGAGGCAGGCATAAGGTTGCCCAATGCCTTAAGGAAACACGCCTGTACATGTGTTGTAGGTTATGTGAATGAGTCTAAGTCTCCTCCTCGGGCAGATGTATTATAATGAAGTAAAAGTAGTGTAGGTCATTCGAAAGGTCACTCCACAGTCCATCTGCACAGTCATGAGTGGGGGTCTAGGTGGTCTGGGCTGCTGGGGGACCTGAGGAATGGTTTTGGGTTCCCTGTGCCTGAGTTAAGAGGTAAGCCAGAAAGAAGAGCTTAAGGGAAAATGTAAGACAAAGATAAGTGAGTACAGGCAGGTAGGCGGGTAGGCAGTGAGGCTGGGGAGGAGAGAGGTGAAAATCTCCATTCTGGGACACCTGGGTGGCTCTGTGGGTTAGGTGTCTGCCCTCTGCTCAGGGCATGATCCCAGAGTCCTGGGATTAAATCCTGCATCTGCCTCCTGCTCAGGGCATAAGCCCAGCGTCCTGGGATTGAATCCTGCATCTGGCTCCTTGCTTAGCCGGGAGCCTGTGTTCTCCCTCTGCCTGTTGCTCCCCCTGCTTGTGCACACTCTCTCTCTCTCTCTTTCTCTCTCTCTCTCTAACAAATAAATAAATAAAATCTTAGGAAAGAAAAGAAGGTCTCCATGCTTCTGAGACCCCGGAGGAACAGTGAGGTCAGATGTGGGGAAAAGAACTTTGGGGAGAGAACAATTTAATTTGGCTATGGACGTATTGAGATGGGAAGGCAAAAAAGGATCATTGTTCATTCATTCAACAAACACGTGTCATTGAGGGGCAGATAAGAATACTGATGAAGAGCCATACTTGGAGCCAGATTGCTCGAGTTCAAATTGCAATTCGGCTGCTTCCCCACTGTGGTGTCTTGGGCAAGCTGTTAAATTTCTCATTGTCCTCATCTGTGAAATGGACTGCGTAACACCTTCCCCACAGAGTATCACAAGGATTGAATGAATTAAGGTGTGAAAGGTGCTTAGAACAGTACCCAGCACCTGTTGTGCTCTTAATGTGTGCTAGGCACCAAGGACATGGAGATGAATAGCCTTGGTCCTTGCCTTCAAGGGACTCTCAGATTGGTGGGACAGATGGGCCCCATGGAAAGGAAAGCTATAATTAAAATGAGGGAGAAACAAAGGAAGCTACTTCTTTCTTCTTTTCTTTTCTTTTTTTTTTTTTTTTAAGTATAACAGGCCCCAGGTCCTGGTATAAACAATCATTCAGAAAGAATTCTCAGGAAAAAGCCATCCCCCCTCTTCCCTTGCCAAAAAATAAAAAAATAATAAAAATAAAAATTCTTATGGAATAAAAAATCAAAACAGTAGTTGCCTTGGTGTAAGAGTATTGACTGGGAAAGGAAACTTTCTGAGTGATGGAAATGTTCTATATCCTGATAGGAGTGTGGTTTTAAATGCCTTTGTTAGACCTCATCAAACTGTAACACTTAGATTCTGTTCATTTTGCTGGAAGAGGCTACCATTCTACCTGAGTTTTCTGTACAGTCCTGAGAGGGAGTGGATTGTCCCTGGGTGAGTCTGCGAAGTTAGGAGGGCGAGCGATGGAGGGAGCCTGCTGGGGGTCAGGCACAGGTCACTAGGCCAGGGATTAGATGAGAATAAGAATCAGAAAGTATGGAATCACATCCTATCATTAAGGATTCCAGGGTAGACCAGAGCCATCACTTTCCCCTAAAAACTGTGGGGGCTCCATGACACCCCTACGAAGGAATCTCTTCTACTGGAAAATGTGAATAAAAATAGCCAACCTCTTCCCTCATTAGGTTGTATTAGGATCAACTGTATTAAGGATCAAGACCTGAGCTGAGATCAAGAGTTGGATCCTTAACTGACTGAGCTGCCCAGGTGTCCCAGTGGTTAGGAATTTATAGAATATATATTTGATGATTATTAGAGATGTTTAAAAGTGTGTAATAACAGGGGCACCTGGGTGGCTCAGTGGGTTAAAGCCTCTACCTTCGGCTCAGGTCTTGATCTCAGGGTCCTGGGATGGAGCCCCGCATCGGGCTCTCTGCTCAGCGGGGAGCCTGCTTCTCCCTCTCTCTCTGCCTGCCTCTCTGCCTACTTGTGATCTCTCTCTCTGTCAAATAAATAAATAAAATCTTTTTTTAAAAAAGTGTGTAATGAGAGGTATGGAAAACAGCAACACAAAATTGTATATATGATATACATTTTTATATACACTGCATTTTAATGTATACATTTACACATATATACACTCTGCTCATTTTATATACACATTTATACACAAAAATAAACATTTTTATACATAGAAAATTTTTATATGCACAAAAAAAGAAATGTGTTTAAAATTTGGTAATTTTTACTTGGATAATCAGAAATACAAAAAGTAAAAAAAAAAAAAAGAGAGAGAGTAAGAAGTGAGAAAACCAAGCGACCACATATTCAGAAACTACATCAAAAGTTAGCAGTCTTTTGTTTTTGTTTTTGTTTTTAAGACTTTATTTATTTATTTGACAGAGAGAGCACAAGTAGGCAGAGCAGCAGGCAGAGGGAGAGGGAGAAGCAGGCTCTATGCTGAGCACGGAGCCCAATGTGGGACTCGATCCCAGGGTCCTTGCTAAAATAAGGCAAGTTAAGTATGTATGAATGAATGGATATTGATAAGTATTAAAAGGTAAAATGTGTTATTGGAATTCAGTGACCTGCTTGACAAAACAGTGAGTTTGAACCATTGTAGGAGGGCAGGTTGACCTTTACCATTTTCTGTGTAGTTGTCAGGGCACAGGGAATCTCTCCTGGTGAACAAGAGGATCCCAAGCATAGTAACAATGATTGCTAACATTGACTTACAATGTAGCAGACATTGTGCTAAGTGATACCCATGCACAATCTTCAGAAGTGGATCCAGAATTTCTACATAGGGCAGGTTTTAAGGGCTAGGAGGCTTAAACTGAGGTTACAAGATAGACCCACTGTCTTTTCTTAAGCTACAGGTTTATTTGGGATGGCTCAAGAGTGCCGATGGCGATTGTGTGTGTGATAGTAGTGCTCTAAAGTCCCAACAAGTGACCAGTCACCTCTTGGTTCCATCACCAGAGATCTCATTGAGTACTCACAACATCTCTGCAAGGAGGGTACTGTTATTTACCCTCTTTTTCCAAATGAGAAATCTGAGGCTTTGAGAGGCTGATAATTTGCCCAAGGTCTAATAGGTAGGAAATGGTGGAGCCCCGTTTGAAAACAAGTTTATCTGACTCCTGAACCCATGTTCTTTGCTACAGTATTCTACTGCCCATTTGGACAAGGGCTAGCCTTCTCCAAAAATTAGCAGATGGATTTTACCTAAGCACAGAAAATGGTTCAGATTGGACTTTGCACACATCCTCACACACTCACCCTCAGGCATGTGTGCCTGAGCACACGCACGTCTATTGAATTTTTTTAAATAGCCAAGAGGAAACTATGTATTATTGACTGTGATAAACTACAGTGTATGGAAAACAGCATTATTTTACCAAAAAGACCCTCCTGCTAACCTGATCATTTGTCTTTTGGTTTTTGAGGATGACCTGTCCCATTCTTCAGATGGGCTTTATGATACATAGATATTAAAAAGTCAGGAGACACACACACACACACACACACACACACACACACACACACACCCAGCCAAGATACGATTAAAGGGATCCATAGTGAACAAGATAAGCACAGGACACTGACAAGTGTACCCTGAGATTTAAGGATAGATAATTGCTCGGAGTGGCTTGTTTTTCCCAAGGAGAATTCACAGGACTCTTCCCTACCCCAGGGAATCCTAGCTTACTGGGTGCGGCAGGCTTCACTTGTCCTCAAGGATCTTGATTATCATCAAATCTATTTATTTAAGAATTTAAGGACTGTTAAAGTGATTCCCCTTTTTAAAATGCACTGTTAAATGAAGAACAGAGGGAAGAACAAAGGAGAGAAAGAAGAAGGAAAGGAAGAAAGAAATACAAAGACCTGAGAAGAGAAAGTGTTTGGAGGGGCTGAGAGGTTGCCAAATATTAATTTCATTACTTGGCTTCTTTTTTCTTTGGGGAAATGAAAGACAAATAGTTCCCTATTGCTACTGTAACAAATGATCATAAACTAAGTGACCTAAAACAACACAATGTATTCTTTCACAGTTCTGGAGGTCAGAAGTTTGAAAGTGGGTCTCTCGAGCTAAAATCAAAGTGTTGGGAGGGTTGCATTCCCTCTTGGGGTTTTAGGGTAGAATCTGTTTCTTCTCTTTGTCATTCTAGAGGCTGCCTGCATTCCTTGGCTTTGGTCCCCTTTCAACAATGGCATCCCTTCAGCCTTGCTTCCATTGTCACATCCTCTCGGAAGCTGACCCCTTTGCCTTCCTTTTATAAGGATTCTTGTGATTACACCATTACAGGGGCCCATCAGATAATCCAGGATAATCTTCTATCTCAAGATTCTTAATTTAATCCTGTTAAATCCCACGTAAGGTAACATTTTCACAGGTTCTGGAGATTAGGATGTGGATATCTTTAGGGTGATGGGGGTGCGGACATTATCCAGCCTACCACAGAAGGAAGCCGATGTTTACAGTTCTGCTGTCTATGAGGGGCATCATAAACAGAACCTCATCTGATACTTCAACAACCTCGTGCAACATATGCCAGGATTTGCTTTTAAAGCTGGAGAGGCTGAGCCTTGGTGCAATTTGGGATTCTGCCCAAGGTCAAGCAGCTGGGATACAGGCTCAGATCCCTGAACCCCAGTGCAAGCCGGCCTTCCTGATGGCCCTGCCTCCACTCATCTCCCACTCACCTCTACATCCTCTTTCTCATCTGGGCCCATCCCCCAGCTCCCTGGACAAGCTTAAGCTGCTGTTTCCCAACTTGATACTCTCTCCTGAAGACCATGACATATAGTCACAGTTTGATCCTAGGGATTTCTAATCGAGCAAGCCCAGTGGCTGCCTCTCCGGATCTTCTTTTAAGACTTTTTCTTGCCCTCCTTTATTCAACAAGCATTTTTTTGAGCTTATTGTGCTGGGTGCTAGAGCAGCAAGGAAGATAGACCTAAGCTAAAAATAACCGGACAGTCAGTGATACATACTGTACCAGACAAAAGGGGTCTAAGATTGCAGGAAGCCAGGGTAGGGAGTTCCAAGTCCTGGGAGCTTTGTGTGAATCTTTTACATTGACCCTGGGTGCATCTAAGCTCCAGCCAAGAGCCAAAGGCTTCTTTTCTTCTGAGCTCCTTAAGGGACCAGGTATTGTTGGTCTTTCTGCGCCTTGCACAGAGCTGTGCTCTAAAAATAATTAGAAGTTGGGAATAGGGTCAAGACAGGCACACTAAAAGGATGAAGCAGTGTGTGAAACCAATAAAGGGTTAAAAGTCACCTTGGAAGGCAGTCAGAGCTGCCATTTTGTCTCTCTATTCTACCTAGCAACTGATGACACCAAGTATTTCTCCCTGGTTTTATTAGGAGAGGGCCGTGGGTGTTAGGTTGTTGAGTCTCTGTAGGGCAAGAGCCGGTGGAGCTGGTGTAGACTTTTGATGTCATCTACCTTCTGAGGGGTAGAAGCCATTCTGGAAATACCCTCCGGTAACTTCCTCACTTTCCTTCTGAGCATTGCTACCCTTCTTTTTTGCTCATCTTCTTTCCTTTTGTTTCTCTTTATTAGCTTAGTGAATCTCAAGGGGATGGGGATGTGGTCAGGGTTTCAGGGGTACTGAATAGTGAGGCAGATCCACTGCGCGGGTTTATTTCTGTTTTTTTCTCCTCACCATAAGCCCTACCTGTCACAAAATATCCCAGAAAGATAAAACGATGCTTCTGGATTTGTTTACTGGGTGTAAAGAGATATCAACTGAATAGGAGGGTTTTTTTTTGTTTGTTTTTTTTTAGGGGATCCATGTCCCTTTCCCAACTGGGAAAGCAGATGCCTTCTGTTGTCTGAAATACATGAGAAGGCTCACATGCTGGAAGCACCAGGCTTCTCTGTCTTAAGCAACTGCTCACCCAGCGAGGGGCTGGTCCTCCTGAGTGGTTTGACAGGCAATGTCTAGAAAGCAGTCTGGGCCACCACCATAGGGGGTGACTCATGTACTTGACAGTCAAGAGCTCTTTCAAATCATCTGTGTATTAATTCCACAAACGTTGGTTGATGAACTACTATATGCAAAACACTTTTGGAGATATGACTGTGAATAAGACAGACACAGTTCCTGCTTCTACAGAAATTTAATCCAGAAAAGTCCCACCGTTCAAGTCAGAAATGGGAAAGACTAGGGGTGAAGATAAGAGACAAATGATGGAAAGAGCAAGGGAGGAAGGAGGAACTGGGTGATATTACTAGAAGCTCAAAGCTTATATATCATCCCCATTTGATTATCAAAGAACTCTCCAGTAATATGATCATAGTATCTACCGTACACATAATCTTTCATGTGAGAGTCTCACAATCCTTTGCGGCAGGCTAGGAAAATATCCCCATTTCAAGATAAGGAAACCCAGGGCTAGATAGGGAGGCTGACTCAGCTCACATAATGAACAGAGTCCAAAGTAGACACAGGTCCTTAAGCCTATAGTCCCAGGCTTTGCCACAATGTCACAGCACCTTTGGATGTGGATATTTGGCATGCTGATCATTGGTAGAACATAAAATAAAACCAATGAGCCATAAAGGACAGTAAAGGTGGTTTTCCGCTGACTACTCTCCTTTTGACTCCTTAGACTCCAGCCTTTCTCTGTCCTATCTTATGCCCTGAGAAGCTGATGGTTACAGACTGCATCACCTTGTTTCTCTTGCAGGCTGATATCTATTTGGGTTCACCCAATGGGAGGCACCGAGAGGAGAGAGATCAGAGAGCAGGGAGGAAAGAGAAGTTGGAATATTTCCTTCTTCCCTCCTTGCCCTCATTCTGTAATGCCTCTGGTGGTAGCTATGTGCCTCTGCTATGTAGTTTTCCCTAATAGTCCCTTCTTCGTGATTCTAGCTCCCACTGAGCCTCAGTAACACTCTTTGCTACTCTTATCTCTGAATTCTAGGGGCAGTAACAGGCTTTCCATGATTACTAGCTTCTGCGCGCCTCATCATCCCTCATTTACTCCCTTAACCTTGCCCATACATATGCAAGGAGTCCCTTCCTTCAGGTTTCACCCGGAGTGAAGGCGGTTTCCTGCCCCAAGTCTGATTGAGCATTCTTGAGCACTGAGGGATGCTGACAAAGAAGGGAGGGAGGGTCATGAAAAAGACTTGGTCTACTTGGTATTTGTGCCTAATGCAGGCCCTGAGTAGCTTCCAGGTGGGAAAATACAGGGAGGAGATACCAGAGTGTTTGGGATCAGGAAATGTCAAGCTAATTCCAACGTGACTTCCACTGTATTGCTTTCTTTGACTCAATAGCCTGCGGTAGACTGCTCTTCCTCTGTAGGCCCATAGTGCCTGTCCACAGTTCTAGTTTCTATTTGGGAAATTCTTCCCTTAAAGGCAGGGAGCGATCTCCTCATTTCCTTCTTCTTTATTTCCCGGGCACTACCTAGTGACCAAAAGGCACTTAAGAAAATGCTTCCCAAGTGAACTTATGTTCAGAGGTAATGTCCCTAAGAAACTGAAGTAATCTGATTATGAGCCATAGAGAATTTGGGCAGCAGCAATGACTACAGAATTGCACCTGTGGGGGCGCCTGGGTGGCTCAGTCGTTAAGTGTCTGCCTTTGGCTCAGATCATGATCCCAGGGTCCTGGGATCGAGCCCCGCATCAGGCTCCCTGCTCAGTGGGGAGTCTGCTTCTCCCTCTCCCACTCCCTCTGCTTGTGTTCCTTCTCCTACTGTGTCTTTCTGTCAAATAAATAAATAAAATCTTTTAAAAAAAAAATTGCACCTGTGATTTACTGTAGTTGTAGAATTTGCATGAAACACAAAAACAGGGGCGCCTGGGTGGCTCAGCCGGTTAAGCGGCTGTCTCTGGCTCGGGTCATGATCCCAGGGTTCTAGGATTGAGCCCCACATTGGGTTCCCTGCTCAGTGGGGAGCCTGCTTCTTCCCATCCCTCTGCCTGCTGCTCTGCCTACTGGTACCCTCTATCTCTGTGTCAAATAAATTAAACCTTTTAAAAAAAATCAAGTGTTTTACACTTTACAACCCATCCTGTTCTTCACTTCTGCCTATGGGAACGTGTGATCTGGTGTGAGGGGGGCGTACATGGGATCTCTCTTGCACAGCCCTATGTGGTTTGTGTGTTTAACCTTGAAATAACCAAGGTCAGTCTCTTGATATTACTCACAATTCTATAGATGTGTCAACCTGTTACATCAATCTGCTTCACAAATGGTTGAATCCTTCACAGGCAAAGACTGATGATGGCTAAGCCCCATACGTTATCAACCAGGCTAGCGATAGGAGGCAGATTTGGAGATTACCTGCTTGGAAAAGGCCTAGAGTTCAAAAAGAGTTAACATGAGAAAATGTGGGCCTTCGCTATAGACTTCATTAGACTTCGGTTTGTTTCCATGGAGCTGTTGCCAAGGTTTGTGCAACCGAAATTTCTCTAAGACAATGTTCCACTCCCTCAAGGCCCTCTTCTTCTTGGTTGACATTGAACCCATCTACATCTGAGAAATTCAACCCACGTGTAGCTTTTCTTCTGACTGGTTGGAATATCTGCCTGTTCTTTCTTAAAGCCCACTGACCTCAATCCTCCTACTCCAGGGGGTTACCAAGAACTGGAGGGAGGAGGCCTAAGGTAAAGATGAAGCACATGACTCTTTCCACACTGGTCTTGTGAAACCCCGATTGAGACAGATGACAAAAGACATTCTTTCTGATATCCGAATTTATATTTATTCTGGAAAACCTTTCAAGAGTATGCGTATCAAATCACATTTTGTTACAACTTCAATGAATCATGTAAGAAGAATGAAATTCATAAATTAGAATTCTTCTGGGAAATATGAGACATATGGTCATCATTGTATACAGAGAATACTAAGGAAAAAAACCTACCAGAGTTCACTTGTTGATTCTCTAGAGCTCTATGTGGCCCCACCGTGTTCTCCTCGCTATTCCTCAAACACATGGATTGGGCACCCTCCTGGAAGGCTTGGGCTTGCGGTTCTCTCTCTCTCTCTCTCTTTTTTTTTTTTAAAGATTTTATTTATTTGACAGTGAGAAACACAGTGAGAGAGGGAACACAAGCAGAGGGAATGGTAGTGGGAGAAGCAGGCTTCCTGCGGAGCAGGGAGCCCCATGCAGGGCTCGATCCCAGGACTCATGAAATGAGCCGAAGGCAGATGTTTAACGACTGAGCCACCCAGGCACCCCGATGTTCTCTCTTGAAGGTTTCCCTCCCCTGGCTCACTTTCTCCCTGTATCCAAATTTCTTCTCAAATGACACCTGCTCAGAGAGGCCTTTCTCGGTCCCTCTCTCTGAAAGATGAGCTCTCTTTACACTGTTTCCTTTCTCTGCTTTACTTTTCTTCACCATTTTTGTCACCACGTAATCTTGTTTTATATATTTATCTAATGCCAGTTGTCCTCATAGACGTTAGATCAGAGAAAGGGACTTTGATGACATTGCTGTCTCCACAGCAGCTAGGACTGTGCCTACTGGAAATTGAGAAAAGAATAAAATTTATATGAAAGAAGACGTCAGTAACCTCCAAAAAGCATAGCCTCAAAAGAGTAGCTAAAAAACTCAAATTGTCACATTCCGCACACGCAGCGCTGTAAGTTCCTGTAGTTTGGTGCATGGTTAGGAGAGAGACTAGCAGTTCTTGTTGGGGACAGAAGTGTCCACATGACTGCATGGTCTGAGGAGCGTCCTAAGAGCCTTATAACTAAAAATATCATCATCCACTTCTCCTCCCCATTCCCATAATGCCTGAAATTCCAAAGAGTAGTTCCCAGAAATCATAATCATTTTGATCGTATTGAGGCATTGGGCCATTTGGGAGAAGCAATGAATAAAAATCAGACTTGCGTTGACCTGGTCAGGACACACAGCCAGTTGTAGGAAGATCTGGAGCTTGGGCCCCCAGGGACTGGGAAGTCCGGGATAGTGAGTCATTGTGACACAAGGGGGCGGGAGAGAGCAGGATCAC
This sequence comes from Procyon lotor, assembly GCA_028646535.1. Taxonomy (NCBI): domain Eukaryota; kingdom Metazoa; phylum Chordata; class Mammalia; order Carnivora; family Procyonidae; genus Procyon; species Procyon lotor. The sequence goes on along the minus strand of CM053618.1, from coordinate 34,268,533 downwards.
CCAGTAAGGAGAAGACTGGAACAGAACCCTGCCCTACGTTTGGACCAGTTGGATAATCTCAGGTAGCGAGACCTCACATGAGAGAGATCAGGAGTGTGATTCCTGGCTCTTCCACTTAGGGATTCTAGGGATGATCTTGGGCAATTTTCTTCACCTCTCTGCACCTATTTCTCTGTCTGCGAGATGGAAATTATAAGACCTACCTCAAAGGGTTGCTGTGGAGACTAAATGAGGCTCCTGTTTATCGAGGACTTAGCATGGTACCTAACACAGGGCACGTACTGAGTAAATAAATTGAAGTTCTGGCGGTTGTGTTTTAAATGCTGCTGCCCTTCAGTGCCCATTGGAGGCCCAGCTTCTTGGAAGGTTGGCCACCTCCTTCTTGGAGCGTTTCTGGGTTCCTTCGGATGAGAATAGGGTCTCTCTCTGTACCAAGCTGGTGGAGCGCTCCATTGGTCCTTCCTTCATCGCACTTACTGCTTGCTGCCATGGATTTATTTATGCCTTACATTTATTTATGTTACATGCTTTAGTTCTCCAATAATACTATCACTTCCTGGATGACAGAATGGTATCTGATTTATTTTACTGTTCCTGACATTGCCTCACAATTCCTTGTACATCACAGATCCCTAGTAAATATAAATTGCCCCATGGACAATTATCTGTAAACCCTTGATCAATTATTTTATGATCCAAGATTTTTCATGGTCTTTTGTAAAAATGGCCCAACCAGGTCATCTATAGGTTTAAAGGGGACATAATTTGGAACGTGAAGTAACCACTGCATCTGGTCTCAGGGCTGTTTGGTGTGTCATTTAGGCTTTCCAGCAATGTCTATCAGAGGCTGCCGGGACAGGGCAGCAAATGTCCTTGAAGAAGCAGCTGGACTGGCCTGGACAGAAGACTAAATTCTAAAGTACAATAAATGAGTTGATGCTGATAATCTGTTCGTGAAAGGAGAGAGAAAAATCTAACTTCATAATTATTGGAGCACGAAGACAAAATCGAAAGCTTAAGTTGAATCGCATGAAATAAAAAATGGTCAAAGATAGGTCTTTTCAAATGATTCAACCTGCAAAATTATACCAGAAATCTGATCATCTGGGCTACGTATTGATAGGATAGAAAGCATCCTAAGGACAAATGTGCCACCGGAGAAAGGGTACCGTGGATTTTCCGCTTTCTTCTCTGTTCTGAGTAGCTGATTTTACATCTGTCAATCAACTTCCCATCACGGCTGAGGTAGCATTTTGGAAGCCCAACTAAGGAGCAAGCGTGACTTGTACTTGTGGACACAGCAGATGGGTAAGTGGGCCCATGGCAAACCAAGGGGACAGGACCGTGATGCCCCTGGAGCAGAGCCACGTCGCAGCTGCATGAGGGGAGATGAGCAGATGACGGGCAGATGGAGGCCAACCTTCGGGGGCAGAGCAGCCTTTGAAGTCAGGGCTGGCTGGTGGAGACAAACTGCTCCGAAATCAGGAACCCAACTGAGACGAGGTTGGCAAAAAGGACATTACATTGTACTTGGACGGTATGGTCAACAGACCATGTTTCTATTTCCCTCTCATAAACTCCAGGCAATGCAGATTTTTATGAGGTTATACTTTGGTAAGAAAGTAAAATTAAGGATGCCTGGGTGGCTCAGTCCATTAAGCCTCTGCCTTCAGCTCAGGTCATGATCCCAGGGTCCTGGGATTGAGTCCCCCATGGGCTCCTTGCTCAGTGGGGAGGAGTCTGCTTCTTCCTCTGTCTGTCTCTCATCCTGCTTGTGCTCACACACGCACACTCGCGCTCTCTCTGACAAATAAAATCTTTTTAAAAAATCACCAAAAAGTGGGGCACCTGGGTGGCTCAGTGGCTTAAAGCCTCTGCCTTTGGCTCGGGTCATGATCTCAGGGTCCTGGGATTGAGCCCCGGATCGGGCTCTCTGCTCAGCAGGGAACTGCTTCCCCCTCTCTCTGCCTGCCTCTCTGCCTCCTTGTGATCTCTCTCTCTATCAAATAAATAAATCTTTTAAAAAATCACCAAAAAGTGAAATTATAGCAATCGTAAATATTATGTGTGAGGTAATGTCGGTGACGCATTAGACAAAATCCTCCCATTGTGCTGTAATGCCCTAAGTTGTTAATACTTTTGGGTTTGTTTGTTTTTTTCTTTGCTTGTTGGAATGTTCTAGGCATGTAGACCGCAGATGTCATAGAAGAACCCCAGATTCCAAGGGAAATTCTATACCAATCCAGCTTCACTCAGAAACATAGTCTCTTTTCAAATCCCTTCTTCTTTCTCCTCTCCCATTCTTTGTCTGGAATTTGGTTTCTGTGAGGTTTTTTTTCCCTGTGAGCAAGTGTGGGAGCAATTCCTACCTGTTTCTTTCCCCCCTCACTCCCTCAGCTCCAGTCATGAGCCTTCTTGCTGCTCTTGGACCATGCCAGGCCTGTCCTCTCCTCGAGATCTTTGCATAGTCCCCGTGCCTGGACTGGTGTCCCCAGATAGCTGCCTGGCTCCCTCATTCCCAGCAGGCACTTGAAAGGGGAGGTCTTTCTTCAGCATTGCTGTTTTAATTTGCATTGCTTCATCCCTTTGCGCTCTATTTTTCTCCATGGCACTTTTCAGAAGACATAATGTATGTTTCCCGTATTTTGTGTTGTCTGTCTTCCTCCCCTCCATCTATTAGGGTGTAAGCTCCACAAGGACAGACATTTGTATCTGTTTCGTCTGCTGTGTGCTCAGGGCCTAGAACAGTGCCTGGCACAGAGGAAGCACTCGTGTGTTTGTGGAATACACAGACGGATACTAAGAGGGTGTGAGGACTTGTTCCTCCTTCTGCTTCCCTCTCTAAAACAGTTGGGAATCTGCAGAGTAGCCACAGAAACTTTCCAGGTGTGGAGAAATGGAAGAGTTTCAGAATCGGTTGCCAATTCAAGCACCTACACCTTGTGCAGATTCCAGACTGGGTGTAAATGAGATTTTAGCTCTGCTCCCCATTCGCCAGTCTGCACTTTCTGAAAAGTAATTTGAAAGGTATACATTCCAGGTTAAGTAGATTCATATTCATTTCAGCATCTTTCAAAGCAGAGAAATCAAATGCTTTGCCAACAACTTAATTCACAAATATTTACGAAGCTCCTACCATGTGCCAAGCTCCCTGCGGTAGGCGTTGGCAGGAAACACAAAGGAGAGAAGTGAAGTCCCAGTCCTCAAGTGCCGTAGGATCCAGAAGGGAGTAGAAGGTAAGCAAAGATAAAGAGAATAGAAGGCAGAATGTGATAACTACTGATTTTGGGGTAGTATTTAAACTGCTGCTTCAGTCTCCGGCTCTTAGTTTTATAAGAACCAACACTTCCATGATGAGAGACTCTTATGCCCAACTTGAGAGCCTTCTGCTAGGTTGCTTCCTCATCTCAACCCTGATTGCCCCAATCCCCCAACCCCAGGAAGAAAAAGGGGGAAGAAAAAGCTGAAAACAATGAAAAGGGCCTTGAAGTCCTTACGTTCTGCCCAGGCCTGAGGAAGACCAGACTCCGCCATCTTGATTGGTGCTGAAGCTAAAAAGCCGGACCCCACTCCACATAGGAGCCCCCAGGGCTGGGTGCCTACTGTGAACCCAGCCATGCTGCCTCCACCCCAGCTAGCGGAGCGAGGAGAAAGGAGAGAACAGTTCTGCTTTTACAAAACTGGTACAATCAGGCTAGAGGGGCCCTGGCAGGACCTGGTTGAGACTCAGGGACTCCTGTCTTCCTTTGAGGTTAAGGTAATGGTAGCCTGGCCTCACAGTGGCCCATTCTCAAAGACAGTCTCCATGTAATGAATGCTTTCAGAAACAGTTTTAGAGAAAAGGAAAGTATAAACAGACTCGAGTATACCAAAGCCGACCGAACCATTTTGTGAGATGATTTTTAAAAAAATTTTTTTTCTTAAATATTTATTTATAAATAAAGAGGGAGAAGTCAACATCATTAAGTAGAATTCAGCCTGGGGAGTGGGAGCCTGACAGAGTCCAGGGCTCCCGGCCATGGCAAGGGCCACATGGGAAAAAGATCCGAGTGCTAGACGAGTTCCCAAAGGGACAAGAGCATTTGGCTGGGCAATCTGGAAACACTGTGGAGAGTGGTGTCTAGTACAGTCCTTGGGCAAGGGAAGTCCCCAGACCTGGGTGTGGCCCCACACAATAGAGGGTCCCACTCACCCACTCATCCACCGCTTTCTCCACAGAATGAGGAAAAAAAGCATTGTGCTTTTAAAATGTTTTTTTCAGGAGGCCTGAGTCCTTACGTGGGTTCTCTGATCTGGTGTGTGTGTGTGTGTGTGTGTGTGTGTACCTGCACAGGGTAAGGTAGGAGCCCTCATTTACCCACTTAGAGCCTTCATTCATAAAACAAGGGCATGGGTTACAGGGTTATGAAGCCTTCTGACAGCAACCCCCCGGGAACCTACGAGTGGTCCTGGGCCCTTCCCCCACAAAGTCCGGAGCCGGGCTACTTCACTTACAAGTTGAGATTACCTGGACCATTTCATCCTAAAATTTCCAAACCAGGACAAAAAAGCCTCCAGGTCTTGGGCTGGAGCTCTTAGGTCCTTTCCAGGCTCCAGTTCCCGGGGTTCTGTGATTATGTAAACTGAAGTAGCAGCTCGGTCCCGGGAGGAATGCAGCCGAACCCAGGGCACTGATGTGGGTTGTGATGGTCCGTGACTCCAAATATTTTCCTTCTTTGCTTCTCTTCCAGGGACTCACTCACTGACGTATTTTCATGGGGGATTTCAGATCCCGGCCATGGGGCTGCTGAATCTCTTTCTCATCCCATCATTACATGGGGTCTCTTGGCAGAAGGGACTGTAGGCTCCGTGAACGGTGGAGAGCCCCTCCCCTGGTCACTGGGAGAGGTACACCCAGGAGAGGCTGGAGCTGGAGTGCTTGCAGAGTCACCACGATCACTCGGGTGGCGCAAGCAGCAGAGACGAATACTTGCCCTCACTAGCCCCCATTCCTGCGGAGAGTCCTCCGGGCTGACAGCGAACACGAGCAGTTGCTGAGTTGCACCTTTTTGCCAAAGCCTGAGCATCTGGTCGACCGCGTTCAATGCCTGCCATCTGCCAGAAGCATCTTCCAAATCCTCTCTTCCTCAGGAGCCCTTTGTCCTTTGCCCCCCATATCCCTATGCCACTCCCATTCAGGCTTCTAACCTGTATCTTCTCCTTTCACATTCTGAATTTGGCCATCCGGTGTCTCATTTCCTGGTGGCCAAATTGCTTATGGCCAGCGACTTACTACATTAACTTTCCCAGGATATTTCTGGGCTCTTGCATATCTTTCTCTCCTTTATTGCATTATAAAGTTTATCAATTGATCATTCCCATTACAGGATAATTCCCCAAGGCAAAAATTATCGGGTTCCTATGGCGTGCAAATATCTGTTGCTAGGTGGGTTTTGTCCTAGGAACATTCTGGAGGCATGCATGTTGGATGATGTACTCAGGGGCAGAGGATGCTTCCAGTCACACCCCCCGTCATCCACTGGGTCCCCACCTCTCCGTCCCTGTCTAAACCCCTTCCTGACCCACACACGTGAGCCAGGGTTTCACATTTATCAGAGGATGACTGGCTAGGAGTTGCTGGAGGACAGAAGCACTACATTTCTTCAGCATGCTTGTGATGGACAAGATTTCATTATCTTTAATAAAGATACATTTTTCTGGATGGCTACAGATAATACGTGGGCATGGAAGGCCAGTTGGCATGCGTTAGATTATCAAAAAAATGGACTGGAAGAAGAATGTGTTACCCCATTGAAGAGGTTCCTGGAGTATGGGGCAGATACTTACAAAGGACAGGTAAAGAGAAGGGAGAACACCGGGTCTCCAGAACCCTTGGTTTTATACAGAACTTCCTCTAATCTAGGTTATAGTCACCCTATTCTGAAATCCATCTTGTGAATTGGACGATGGTGATTGAGGAAACCGGAAGTCAGAGACCTGCAGCGGAGGGAAGCCATTACACCCCCAAAAGTGAAGGGCGGGTGAAGGCTGGTGCCTGGAAGAAGTGCCTTCTAGCCAGTCCTGTGCCTCTGGAGAAGCACAGTCGCTGGCAGACCCCGTTGAGGTGCTTGGGGAACGGGTGCCTGAGAACGCCAGCCTTTCTCTCCTCTGGCTCTCTGACATTTTCTGAGGATGTTCCTCCTAGTGAGCGGCCAGACCCGCGCAGGCCAGCGAGCCCTGGAGGGGCCATCTGAGGAGCACAAGCTTCCAGGCCACAAAGCAGAGCAGAGACTGGATTTGGGGGCTGCAATGAGAGAGTAGCCGGCGCCACAAGGGGCTGTGTTTGGGTTCCGGGATTAAGACCGAAACTTCTCAACAGAAGCACACGCTGGAGTCAGGAGAACTGATTTACAAAAATGTTTTGTGTTTGTCGGGAGCAGAGGTTCCTAGTATCAGAAAAAAAGTGGAGCTCGTAGATGCTAAGACCGCAAAGCAATAATCTTGAGCAAAATAAACAGTTGTGATAATGCCTACAGACCAGGCATTGGTACGAAAAACGTGCATGAAAGCACTTTGTTCTCTGCTTACACGTTGTATCTCATTATTGCTGCGAGACTGAAGAAGGTCTGACAGCTCAGGATCTGGCTGAAATCCGAGGCCAACTTGGGGTTGTACTGGATCCTTCGTCACTGAGACATTGTAGGCCAAGGCTACGCAGGTATGAAAAGGGGCCCGAGGACTCTCCACTCCCCAGATCCTGACGCATGGCATAGCCTTTGACTGCAAACAAAGAGAACCCTTAGTTGCCTGGTCTTCTGCTCTCAGGGCAGGGAGGGAGAAACTGGGGAGATTGTAGGAAAACCGGAACTGAGTTGCAATCAATTAGGATTTGAGAGTTAAGACTAATCCTGTTGATTATCTCTGGGGTGAGGAGCTCTTTGGGAAGAAAGGGGAGAACCTCGACTCCTAGGTTGTGTGGGAAGAGTATGAGAAGTATGGCTTCGGGGTATCTGCTCCCCCTCCAAGCCTCCTCTCCATCCACCAGGAGTGTCCTAATAAGCTCTCAACCCTTAGGTCAAAACCCATTCCGAGAGAAGTATCTAGGAACAATTTCTTCCAGGCACTGTCGAAAAGCAGCATCTCTCTTTGTGGCATTCGTATTTTATTTTCCATGTTGAGAAGCCTTTTTGTCCTACTAAATTTCATGCCTCACGAGACATAGAAAGAAGATGTTGCTGTATCTGAGGGCCAGATAGGCAGGGGGTGGGGGTGAGGGTGAAAAGGTGAGGCCTACGGACAAGCAGGAGGCAGGCAGCTCCTTCCAGAATGCTGTCAGGCTCTATGGGGCTCACATCCAGATGGGCTCCAGTTCAGTGGGCATATTAAGGACAGCACCATCTGGAAAACTCGCAGAATAGTCAGGAGGAAGCAAGGCAGTCTCTTGTTGTCACTACTGGAACCCCTTCGTGGTATGGATTTCTGGGGTTCCTTCGAGGGCATGACCACATCATGATCTACTGATTACGTATGTGTGTTTCTGATGACAGTCACTGTTTTGGTCCGTTTGACTGTATAACAAAACACCATAGGCCAGGGAACTTATAAACAATAGAAAAGTATTTCTCACAGATCTGGAGACTGCAAGTCTAAGATTAGGGTGTCAGTATGGTCGGATGGGGGGCCCTGTTCTCAGTTGCAGACTGTGGGCTTCTGATGGCATCCTCACATGATAGAATTGGGCCCGGGACCTCTCAGAGCCTCTTCTATAAGGGCTCTAATCCCATTCATGAGTGTTCCACTAGTACCTCCCAAAGGCCCCACCTACTAATACCATCGCCCTTGCTGTTAGTGTTTCAACATGTGAATCTTGGGGTGGGGGGGCGGGCAGGGAACACAAACATTCAGACCATAGCAATCATGAAAGTGGTAGCCCAAGGACACCAGGCCGTTCAGAGCCCAAGCAGAGCCAAGGTGGTTGGGATATATCTCTTTGCGTGGAACTGAGAAAAAGGAAGTCTGAGTTCTAATCACCAGGCTTTTGCTGAATTACTCATCACAGCCACACATGTTGTAACTCAGTTTTCCTTTGCTGTGACTCATAAAAGTATTTCAAAGGTTAACAGTAAATGATCCTGACACACTTTCCAAACACTCAAAACTATGAGGCTTTCCCCCCTGCTTAGAGGACAGAACATGGCTCGACTCCACATTCGTCATTCCCCAGCACGCTGCCCTGGTAGGAGGTACACAATAAATACGTTTGTTGTTGACGGACCTGGGCTCTGGGTCATTCTTGGTTTTAGATGTTTCCTGCAATAAAGAAAATAAATTGCTGGGGCGCCTGGGTGGCTCAGTTGTTAAGCGTCTGCCTTCGGCCCAGGTCAGATCCCAGGGGCCTGGGATCGAGCCCTGCATCGGGCTTTCTGCTCTGCAGGAGGCCTGCTTCTCCCGCTACCATTCCCTCGCTGTGTTTCTCTCTGTCAAATAAATAAAAAAAAAAAAAAGAAAGAAAGAAAATAAATTGGGAGACCTAGTTGCCAAGTTCTAGTATTGCAATGCTCTGTACCTACGACACTTGTGCTTAACTTTATTTCTTCTCCCTAGATTCCCCACCAGTCAGAGTAAATCACAGCTTTTCCAAGGATCACAACGCCTTTCCGCAGAGTTCATGGCTTTTACCACTCCCCCTACCAGCAATTTGCATGATCTAGTTGAAAAATGGGGAAGAAATTATCCAAGAAATAGTTTATGGAGATATTCTTCCCAATGGGGATGGAACCTATCAGACATGGGTATCAGTTGAGCACGATGCCCAGACAGGTGACCTCTGCTCCTATCCATGCAGACTGTGGCCTCCCCATGGTTCTTCAGGCCCCCCAGGGTAAGGGTTGTGGCTGTCTGGGGAGCGAGAGGGAGGGAAAGGGCAGGGCTGGAAGCACTGTGTGCTTTTTAAAATCAGTAGTTCTCTCGCTCTTTGGCCTTAAAGCTCCTTTATTCTTAACCATTATTGAGGACTCCAAAGAGCTTTTGTTTCTATGGGTTATATCTGTTGCTATTTACTGTATTATAAATTAAAAATTAAAAAGATGTTTAAGTACCAGAAAATACAAGCTCATATCTATTGGCTGTCGGAAAGGTGATGTCATCATGTGTCTTATAGCTTCCAGAAAACTCTCCTGGGCACATGTGAGAGATGGAGATGAAAAGAAACAGGGAAATCCTGACTCAGACCTCATGGGCTCCCTGAAGGGGTCGTGAGGCCCCTGGGGCGTTCAGATCACACTTTGAGAACCGCAGTTCCTCTGTTTCCATTTATCACCCTACCCAGAGCTGTGAAGTGAGAAGTGATAGTAAGAAAACTAGTGCTGGGCTTCCTGCTGATCACAGGGACAAAAGTCCCCAAAAGTTGGCAGAGAAGGGGAGGAGGGCTTGTGGAGTTTTCCTCACTTGCTGGCTTTCAGACCAGAAATGATCCCGCTGAGAGTCCTTGGTGGGAGAGGCTGGAGTTGGCATCCTGGGGGGCAGTTGGGAGACAGAAGTCCCCAAGCTGTAGGCAGGTGGAGGTGGGGATTCTAGGGGCCGCACACTGTCACTTCTGGAGCTCCATATAGTCTCATTTTCGGCACTGGCCGCTCCAAGCTCCATTTACAAATGGGTTGGGTCTCACTTTGCAAACACAGGAGGACCAGGAACACGGCTCCCACCGAGAGAGGAGACACACACCATGGCTGGCGCTGGCAAGGAGAGTGGTCTGATTCACAGGCGGGCGATGCCAGGCACCTGATGAAGACAAAACCCAACTCCCAAATCCCATCCAAGTGAACCGCACTCACAGGACTTGAGTCAGAGAGGGTATGACGATCTTGATTGGTCTTTTTCCAAACTGTATCTTTATTATTAATTAATATCAACTTTTGAGGGAGTTTTGTCCTTGGTTTCAAGACTTTAGTAAGTTTTCCCATTTTGACACTTTTTTCTCCCCATCATGTGAAAATCCTTTTCTTGCTAAAATCATCTTTCAACACATGAAATGTTGAAGAGTAGATACCTTTGGAAATGGGATTCAGGGTAAGGGGAAGGAGAAATGGGAGATTTACAGGCTCTTGACACTTTGGGAAAATTAATTCATTCAATAACTATGTAGTCGACATCACTATGTTCTGGGCACCTACTAGATTCTAGAAAACAGCAGTGCAAAGGACAGACATGATTCCTGCTTCTGAGAGGAATATAAGACTTGCAGGCTAGTCTTATAACATCATTCCCCTGCCTCTGGCTTCTTTAGGTGCACGAATTGATCACAGCATAATATTTTTTTAAGGATTTTATTTATTTATCTGACACAGAGAGAGAGATCACAAGTAGACAGAGAAGCAGACGGCGGGGGGCGGGGGGGGGGGGGAAGCAGGCTCCCTGCTGAGCAGAGAGCCCGATGCGGGGCTCGATCCCAGGACCCCGAGATCATGACCTGAGCTGAAGGCAGAGGCTTTAACCCACTGAGTCACCCAGGCACTCCAATCCCAGCATAATATTGATGAGACCTGGATTATGGATTTGAACCCACTGTGGGCTAGGAGTTTGGCTTTGCTTCATAACCACAGACTTCAATCTCAATTTAGGTGATACTGTGCAAAGCACATTATTAGATCAAAGTAAAACCAGCCCCTTTACCAGAAAACCAACTCAGGGGGTGCCTAGGTGTGTTAAAGCCTCTGCCTTCCGCTTAGGTCCTGATCTCAGGGTCCTGGGATCCAGCCCCACATCAGGCTCTCTGCTCAGCAGGAAACTTGCTAGCCCCTTTCTCTCTGCCTGCCTCTCTGTCTACTTGTGATCTTTCTCTCTCTCTGTGTCAAATAAATAAATAAAAATCTTAAAAAAATAAAGAAAAAAAAAGAAAACCAACTCAGGAGTTAGTGTGTGATTAATGTTTTCTTTATAAAGTAGAGCACTAATCCCAACCCAATAAGAAATAGCTGCTGAAGCTTAATTAATTAATTAACAATGACACACCCCCTTTCAAGAATGATACACGCTATGAGTTCCTTCTTATCTCATGGAGTTTGTGAATTTGAGTTAAAATTTGTCAAGTGCTAAGAGAATCTTGAAAAAGCAGGCTTAAAATGTCAGTGCTGGCTTCTCAGGTTTTGCTGAACATTGCATAATTTGTTTTTGAGCTATAAGGAAAATTGCATATTTCTGACTAAAAACTTTTCCTTTCAAAGCAAAATGGAGTCATTAGCCTTTTTACACCAGATCAATGATTGGAGATGGCTCCTTCCCAGTGGTCTTTCCTCTAGGAAGCATGGTCCCCTTGTGCCCTATAGACTCAAGTCTAGTGCTCAAAATTCTTGGCCACATCCATGATAACCTATGGATATCATAGGTTTGAGCATTTATGGCAGAAAGATAGGGAATGATGAAATTTTTGTGAGATCAGAGAACCTCAGAGCTGGAGGGAACCTTCTGATCCAGGACAGGAAACGTCCTCTCCCGTGCCTCTGACTGGAGCATCCAGCCTCCCCGGGAACAGCCCCAGTGCTGGGCAGCTCAATACACCATAACGTGCTCTTTCTTTTTTTTTCATGAGAATGCTTATTACGTAAGAGTTGAAACCTCACAGGTACCTTTGCTGTGACCTTACGGATAGGGTTGGATCAGCCCATGAGATTAGCCGGTGAGCTTCTACAAGGGCCTGTGAATGACTGGATCATTTTACACATTTCCTGGCCTGTGAAAAAGTGAAAGTGCCCTATGGCAAATCTGCTGGGTACCTTGGAATCTTGGAAGTATGCCTGGTCGGGTCTGTGGAAGTGATCTCATTCTTTCTGACGTTTGTGGGAAAGAAAGAACAGTAACGATCAGACGTCTTACCACCTTCAGTGGCACCGCAGTGACCTGGACCCAACTGTAGTCTTTAATGCACAAATGAGAGTATGTCTCCGTCTCGGATGGGGGTTCGATTCTTCCTCTACCAGCTTCTCATAGACGGGCCTGCCTCCCCCTTATACCTACACTTATTCTCCATATTTTTGCACCGGGAATAAAGAAAAGCTTCACATGCCCTCGATCCTGCTTATGCCCCTAAAATCCTCACCATCGTTTACCTCTTGTCCTGCCAAATTGTCCAAGGATGGAACTCAGTTGCGTTCGTCTGGCCCCCTCCTCTGACCCTGTCTGACTGCACACCTCAGCCCGGACACTTACTCCAGCGGCCCCAACTTCAACAACTGGCTTTGAACATGTCCCTTGGACTTGACCTTTCCCCTCCCTTGACCATGACATCTGCCCTCTGGCTTTAATATCGCAACCACAGGTAAAGACATTCTCAGCATGCTGGCCATAAAGAACCCCCTGCCGAGCCTACCTCTCGCTTCACTGTCCCCACCTACTCCCAGGGATGACCCTCCTATTGTACGTCTCTCGCTTCTCACGCCGGCTGAGTTGCAGAAGAGCACAATTGTCCCTGCTTCTCCTGTTTTCAGGGTTGCTGTGGGCAATTCCTACGCCAGCCTTTAAGCAGTGTTGCACTGTGAAGAGAGCAGCTTTACGTGGGGAATGGTTTCTCACCATTAAATAACTTAGGACTTAGTATATTTCCGGACGGACACGGACAGTCAAACAGGTGATACGTCTATGTAAATGTCTTGTCTCTCCAACCGCCTGGTACGCTCCTCAGAGGTATGAATGATCAAAGCCTCTTGGTGCTCCCAGGGCTTTACCCTACACTTAACCCAAAGCAAAAACGTCCAAATGGATGAAGAGGAGGTGACAGACCTTCTGCAATGTGCTTGCTGTGTTTCTGCTTCTCCTGTGGGGATTTTATAATTTAAAAGCTACAACTATGTAACATACAGGGGTGTCTTTAAACAAGACCCAACATGCTATAAACTTCGCTTCACTAGTGGTGCAAAATCCCATTATTTCTTAATAATTTTAGACCTGTCATGGCTTTCTTCACTCATTTTGCTGATAAGATGCTCAATAACTGGAATCTATGAAATACTCGATAACATAATCTAAATCTCAAACACAGCACCAAAATCAGGTTTCGACTTTGGGCTGTCTACCTAATATGTGAGTTAAGAACACTGGATGAGAAATCTGTTCACCTCCCCTGCCCCTTCCTCCAACCTTCCTCCTCCTCCCTCCTCTCCACCCTACTTCTTCCTCGTCAACTCCACCCCATTTATTATCTGTTTTTTTTCTAAGCGCACATAGACCAAGACGTACCTCGTTTCCATGGCAGTGTAACAGGCAGGGAAGGAAAGCAGTTTGGAAAGCAGTGTGAAGGCCAGGGGAGGTTTTCCCAGCCCGACTGCTCGGCCCCAGGGGTCCTGAGCTGTCCTGTCAGACGGCTGCCCTCCCTCCTTTGCCTCTCTCTCCTTGCTCCCCCTACTTTGGAGTTCTTCTGAGCCTTCCCTTATTTCTGAGGAACTGCTTGGTTTTCCTCTTCTATTTTTGGCCCGAGATTGTTTTGCATTTGCGGCTGTGAGGAATAGTCATCCGCTGGGAAGGCCAGTGATCACTTTCCGGCAGGGTCCCTCAGCAGGGTCACACCTGATTCTGAGCACGTCTGGGGTCTTTGTTTTCACATGTGCCGGTCAGGTGTCCCCAGGCGCTGATCAGGTGAGGGCATAAACTCCAGGGCTAATGGATTAATTTACGGTGAGAAACACGATTGCCAAGTGGGTCAGACATGTGTCTCAGCTGGTCAGCAAATTTTCTGGCAGCAGAGTCTATGTGAGAACAGCTAATCAGGGTCAGGAGAGTGCTTGGTGGCCCCAGAATCGGTGCAAGGGGACACATTCTTGCTCTTTAGCTCCTTCTTTCACACACAGTTTATTAGTTCACAGAGCTTTCTCCAGGGAGGAGAGGGCACTTGCCTGAAGACTCAGACAGCGAGCAGCGGCTCTTGAAGGGAACCCAGGTCCTCCAGCCCAGGAGTTTTCCACTCGACTGAGGAAGAGTCCCTCATCACCCTTTCTGAAATGCCTTTACTACTCCTCTTTCTTTGGACATTCATCATCTTTTAGCTTTTTATCTCTCTGGGACATCTCTGCATTTCCCTTTCCCACTGGGGTGCCTTTCTCCGATGTCCTTCTGGCTTCTGGTTGCCCTAAACCCTACAGGCTGTGTCTCAAATCCCAACTCCAGTGGCTTCAAACAGCAACAATCATTTTGTTATCTTCTATAGTCTGTGTGAGTCAAGAGTTCAGGTAGGGCTGGGCCAGGCCACTCTGGCTGGGGGTTACAATCAAATACTGGCTGGAATTTGCTTCAGGTAGACTCAGGGACTCTCCATATGGCCTCTCTGTGTAGATGAGGTGGGGCTTCCTCGAAGCACGCTGGCCTCAGGGCAGTGAGACGGCCCCATGGCAGCCAACCTCCCTCAGCAAGTATCCCAAGAGACCAAGGGAGAGGTGCATAGTATTTCTATGACCTAGCCTTGGGAGTCACAGAGTGTGACTTTTGCCATTCCCTAAGTCAAGACAGTCACAAAATTCTGCTCAGTTTCAAGGAAAGGGGACATAGACTCCAACATTCAATGGTAGGATTGTCGAAGTCATGAAGGAAGAACACCATGGTCACCTTTGGCAAGATAAACCTGTCATAATTGGCATGCCCCACCATCCTCTCCCCATTCCACCCTCTATTGTTTTCTTAGGGTTGCCATGACATTGTGAGGCTAACTGGGTGGCTGCTGAAACAACAGAAATTTGATCAAAATCAAAGTGTTGCCAAGGCCACGCTCCCTCTGAAGGCACCAGGGAAAGAATTGTTCCAGTCTTCTCTCCCAGCTTCTACTAATTCCTTGGCTTACGACTGTATATTCAGTCTTCACATGGTGTTCTGTGTGTGTGTGTGTGTGTGTGTGTGTGTCTGTCTGTCTGTCTGTCTGAATTTCCCTTCATTATAAGGATATATCAGTCATATTGGATTAGGAGTCACTCTCCTCCTGTTTGGCCTCATCTTCACTAATTAACATTTGCAAGAACTCTATGTACAAATAAGGTCATATTCTTAGGCACTGGGGGTTAGGACTTAAGCGTGAATTTTGGATAGACAGAAGTCAACCCATAGTACACCCCCCTCAGACCCCTGCAGGATCCCATCAGTCCAGCAAAGCTCTTTTTCCTCCAGCAGGTCAGCGAGCAGTTAGGAAAGCAAAGTAATTAAATGAATTCACCCCATAGTGAGACTGACAAGTAGCGCACCTTACCTTAACGCTCCATGAAAAGTGTTAAGTCAAATGAATCTGGTGGAAGTTTGGGCGGCGGTTCTGGGGAAATCTGGGGAACAGCAATCCTTTCTTTAAATCATTCCACTTACTTTTTTTCTATTTATAAGGCTTACCACCCAGCCCTGAAAAACAAGGAAAGGTGTTCTTGGCCTCTTGATGGTAAAAGAAGCTATTCATTGGTCTACTTGCTCAATAGCTTCTCCTCTTGAGCCAGTGGCTTCTGATGCCTGTCACCTTTGATTCTCGGTAAGAAGGTCACATTCTATGAGAGGGGGGATGCTTATGTCTTTCAGTAAGTTAAATATGAGGTGAGACCCCAGGACTCTGGCCTCCTCTGGACATAGATTTCTGGAGACATTCAGAGCATGGGGACCCCTTGCTGAGGAGGACTTCCCCCCACCACCACCACCACCAAACTGAGGGGAACTCACCAAAGCTTCTACTGTGGCCTCCTTCTCCAACAAGCTTCCCTTTTGCTTCTCCACAGTTGGCTTGGCTGAGTTAAAAAAAAAAAAAATAGCAAATACAGCCACTTACCCCAGTGACTTATCACATAGCAAGATAAATACCATTTACGTCATCAGATGTATCTTTGTTGTATATCTTACTTGATAAACACTGTAAACTCAGCAAAGCCTGCCCATGTATTCTATTTCTGGCTCATGAACCAACTGAGGACATGAGCAGGTCTATAGCTAACACATATGGGACTTTCGTGAAAATTAGAACATTTTTCTTTTTCTCTGGTAGACACTGACCCAGGCCAGGTCATGGCTTAGCCCAGCAGAACGTAGAGCGGATTTCTACCCTGTTTGCCTTCCCGGTGGGGTATTCTTCTGCAGGGCTCAACCTTATATGGAAGCTCTGGTCATACCATCAGAAAATAGAGGGAAATTGGCTGTGGACTAAGATGAATGAATCGATTTTGGAAGGGAAGAGTGATGGTAGAAAAAGATAGGTCAATTCCTTCAAAACGGTAGAACTGGAAGCCCTATTTGTATATCCGAAGAGCTAAAATTATCTAAAAGGTTTTACATAATCCTATCATGGAGTTTATTTATGGCAATCTATTTTTAAAATTTTATGTCATATCACACAGTCTGTTTGCACAATGCCTTGTATGTATTAGCGACTCAGTAAATACTTCTAGAATGAACCAGTACAGTATTTTAATTAGCTCGTCCTCATGTACTGGTGCCAAAGAACAGGGTCATCTTACAACTGAAGTCATAGAGGGGAAATATCCCACCCAAGATGGTGTGACATTCCAGGGGCCCAGAACGAACACTCCAAAGGCTTGTCCAAGTTCTTTAAAGGTTTTAGCAGCATTAACATTCTTTATTCAATACTTTGCCTTGTTATTGCCTTGTCTATGACATGAGCGATCCCAAACATTCTAACTACTCTCCTCCTCCCCCACACATCTATCAGGGACAAAACCAGAATTCAGAGGTTCTCACACAAGGCACAGTTTTTCTCAAAGGCTCTGACAAGAGGTGCCGAGAAATGAATTCCCAGCCATCTCAAGGGCTCAAATATCTGAAACCTATATATATCTTTTATTCTTAAGGCCAATAGAGCTGTTACATAACCTGAATTTTCCTCTCTATTGTTATGTGGGTATTTCATTAATGAAAGTTCTTGCAATACAAATTTCATCCATTCCTATCAGTGACCTGGGAAGTGTGTGAAACTGCTTCTTCTGAGGGGAGCCCATCACGTACCATGTCCCCTCTCTCCTTTCCTCCCTTCAGAGTTAGCTGAACCCAGCAGGAACTTCTGCATTTGTCCTTGGCGGGGGTGGGGTGTGAGAGAATGTTGGAGACCAGAAGGTTCTGTGTCGGTTGGAGCTGGACAGTTGGAGCTGAACGGCGGCGGAGGGGCAGCTGGAGAGCTGGGTTGGCCCGGGGCCCTGGCAAGCCCAGGCTCGGTCTGAGGCAAGTTCCGAGGCAGCAGCCAGACCTCTCAAGGAGCAAAACAGGGGCCAGAGAGTGGGAACAACCGAGGAGAAAAACAGCTTCTGAGAAAACAGCTTCTCAAATGGAAAATACACTCAGGGAACAGGAGGCTGCAGACGAAATGGGAAGTCACCTGAACGGAAAGGAAGTTAAACCAAGAGAGGAATGAGACACTTACCCCAAGCTAAGGCAGTCTTTCCTTTTTTTCCCTTTTGAGGTAGCAGTAGGGATTCTGAGGTGAAGCTGTTATCTGAACTCAGTGAAAGTTCTATTTTTTTCCTGAGCCACGTGACAGTGGCATAAATAGGGAATTCTGGGAGCACACGGAGAAGACCTGAACTCTAAAAGCTGACCATCCTGGCGAGATCTGAAAGGTTGAAATAAGAAAAAGTAAAACATTTGGAGTCCCATCAGCTGCTAAGACACAACCCCTTGGTGCACGTTAAATGACCTGAAAGCGTGTACTCTGTGTATTACTCACAAAACGGTGACAAATACATGGTCTGTGTATTACACACAACAGGAAGTTGCCAAACCAGATGTAACCCCCAGCGGCTGAGTACTCGTGCTACCCTCCACCTTACTTTTAAAAGACTAAATTGGTCATCGATCCCTGAGGATCAGGAGGGTTGAAGACAACGGGCAAGCTACTCTAACCCAACATAGGCCCTTGCAACTGAAATTGAGATCAAATTTCAAAGATCTGTAAAAGATCTTGCCCAGCTTCACGGACTTGAAGTCCCTGCACAGGAGGACTTGCTTACAGCCCCCATGATAAAGTTTTCAAGGACTGTCCCCTGCCAAAAGGAATTAACAGTTTATCTGTGTGATGCTGCCTAGGCTGTATTTTCATGAAAACCACCAATTTTATTAACTCCCAATTTCTTGCTAATAATCTGCCACGGATATTGACATTCAAATTAAATTCTCATGGCCTTCATACGTTAATCAGCTACTCATAGGATGTATGTTCTATGAGGCCTGAGACTCGAGTGCCCGGCACATGGTAGGCACTCAATATGTATGCGTACTGATTAAATGAATTTCCGTAATGCCCACTCGGAGCCAGACTGTATAAAGCAATGGAGCCCAATGACATTTTGAAAACTAGCGAGTGCAGAAGTGGCTCAGACATACCCTTATAAGCAAGTCAGGTTCACATAAAAGAAAATGATTGCAGAGGAGGTAATCTGGAAGGTAATTTCTGTAACATAGACCCTGGGTTTCACGGTAATCGAAGAAATACAACTCTGATGTTGACCTTTTGTGGTCATGTTAAAAAACACAGGTTAGTTAAAACTTCAGACTGAAATAGGAGGGCCTGTATATCAATATTCCACTAATGAAGGAGAGGCAGGAGAGAGGGAAGGGTTGGAAGAGCCGAGAGCTGTCTCCCTCCCCGAAGCAGCTGGGCCGGGCTTCCAGGGCCAACAGGCAGTTGTGAGGGTGACATCTAGGAATTTAGAGATGGCTGGTGACACAGAGTAAGTTCTAATCCTCTAGTTTCCTCTTTTGCCTGCCCCGTTCCCCAACTGGCCAGTCCTCAGAATTAACTCCCTCTCTGAACTCCTAAGCGCTTTTTGGCTCTGCCACTCCACACACTCGCTACTCTGTGTTGGTATTTATGTGTTTCTCCACAGACTATCACTCCAGCTACACCCCCTGGCTAGACTCTGGCTTGACCCCTTAAGCACACAGCTTGCTCATTTGGAGGGGGAAAAAAAGAACAGTTTGAATTCCCTCTCCTTCACTTAAAATCAGGGTGATTTAAAATTGTTTAACTTCTCTGAGCCTCACTTTTCTAAAAAAACAAGGCTAGTGGTGCCTGGGGGGCTCTGTCAGTCGAGCAGCTGACTCTTGGTTTTGGCTCAGGTCATGATCTCAGGGTCCTGGGATCGAGCCCCGCATCGGGATCTCTGCTCAGCAGGGAGCCTGCTTCCCCCTCTCTCCCTCTGCCTACTTGTGACTCTCTGTCAAGTAAATAAATAAAATCTTTAAAAAAAAAACAACAACAACCAAGTCCCTCTCCACATACAGCTTGTGCCCCCTCCCATACACTGCTATCTGCACACACTAGACATGCAAGCGATGCGTGATGAAAAACTGTAAGGTATCGTCTGCTCAAAACCATGTTCTATAATGAACTCTGGGAACAAACCAAAAACAACTTTACAATGAATCAGAAAATAAAAGTCCCTTATCAACTTGTCAAAGTGTGAATCTTTTTGCTTAGCTTTTGACGATGTGACTTAAATGCTAACTGAGGCCTGTAGGGCCCGAGGAAGTACACAGGGAGTTCTTAAACATTTCACGGAAATGTCAACGAAGGCCATGGGTGACAGTCATTCCTTGCCAATGCATGGCAGATGGGAATAGCTGAGGCCCAAAGGGAAAATGAAAAGCTTCTTGCCTTGCAAACAAACTCACCCGAGGGAGATTCAGTGGTACATAGAATTTTAGATTCGTAGGGTTATATTGTGAAATTCATTTTACAGATGAGAATGTTGAGGCTTGGAGGGAGTGAAATGATTTGCCAAAGAAACTCTGAAACCGATGCTAAACTTCATGTGTTTACATAAATAGGTTCAACATCATTAGTCATTACAGAAATGCAAATTAAAACCACAGTGAGATATCACTACACACCTACAAGAGCAGCTAAAATAAAACTTAGTGACAATACCAAATGCTGGAAAGGATGTGGAGTAACTGGATCACTGACCCATGGTTGGCGGGAACACAGAATGGTATAGATACTCTGGAAAATACTTTGGCTCTTTCTTTAAAAATATACTTACCCAGCAACTTCTCTCCTGGCACTTTATCCCAGAAGAATGATAACTTACGTCCACATAAAAATCTATACACAATTGTTCATGGCAGCTTTCTTTATAACAGCCTAAAATTGGAAACAAAGCATCCTCCATTAATGAATTGATAAACAACGGTACGTCCATGCTATGGAATACTAGTCAGCAATAAAAAGGAATGAACTATATGTGCAACGATTTAGATGAACCTCAAAGGCATTATGCTGAGTGAAAAAAGCCAAGCTCAAAAAGTCACACTATATAATTCAAACCACATAATTTCTAGAACACTCTCAAAAATGACAAAACTACAGGGATGGACAACAGGTTGGTGGTTACCAGGGTTAGGGATGGTTGCAGGGAGAGGGGAAGGTGTGACAACAAAGGGCTAGCATGACAGAGATCTCTGTTGTGATGTCAATCCTATGTCTTGATTGCAGTAATGGTTCCACAGACTGACCCATGTGGATAAAATGACATAGAACAATGCACATATATTGTTTTGGTATCAGCTTCTTGGTTTTGGTAGTGCATCCTAATGATAAGGTATAACTGTGGAGAAAACTTGGTGAGGGCTCATGAGATCTCTGTAATATCTTTTGTACTTTCCTGTGACTTTATAATTATTTCCTAATACAGTATTGTTTTAAATTATAGGACAATGCAGCAACTCAGTTCAGTTATGATACTTGTAATCATCTGGGTTACCTGAAATTAGTTCCATGCAGAGATTAGCCCAATAGTGGAACTGATAGTGTTAACTTGTTAAAGTGACCTGTGCCTATTATTATTATAACTACCCAAATACCCTCTTTCAAACTACCAAATACTCTCTTTAAAAATCCCATTTAGTTTGCAACCAGTACACTGTAAATTAAGATAGTGAAGGGGACCCACTAACAGTGAAATAATCAGGGGCACTTGGGTGGCTCAGAGGCTTAAGGCCTCTGCCTTCGGCTCAGGTCGTGTTCTCAGGGTCCTGGGATCAAGCCCCGCATTGGGCTCTCTGCTCAGCAGGGAATCTGCTTCCCCTTCTCTCTGCCTGCCTCTCTGCCTACTTGTGATCTCTCTCTCTGTCAAATAAATAAATAAAATCTCGAAAAAAGAAAGAAAGAATGAAAGAAAGAAAGAAAGAAAGAAAGAAAGAAAGAAAGAAAGAAAGAAAGAAAGAAAGAAACCATTAGGTGATGCCCCCATTTAAAAAAAAACAACTGTGGAATAATCAGGAAATTCTGTATTATTAGAATTAGGTAATCTCATAAAATTAAAAGTAATTCGTTTGGGGAGTACTGGGGGCATTTCTACTGCTTTAAACCCCCATAGAAGAAAAAGTGCATCTGGTGCCTGGATCTTGTTGCTGTCTTTCATTAGTTGAAGATGTCCCCCACCTAAGGTTAGCATCACCTACCTATGTGACTGAAAAATCTCATCACTTGGTGGTGAGCAGCTCAAGATGATTTGAACTTAAAGTCTCTTTTTGCATGGACAGGAGTACCACCCCTTAAGACCAACCACCCTTCAACCATTCTGACTGTTCGGTTTTCGAGCTGGTTTCCTTGCAGTAACTGTTTTCTAGAAGGTCAGAGCTGGGCCTGAATCTACAAGTAAATCGCCCATTTTCTGGGGCTCTTAGTGACCTAAAGGGAATGACAAACGCTTCCCATTGTGACAGTCCTGGCCAACCTAATGAATGAGTTCCCGCTGTTTATTTCTCGTGGAATTTATCCACATATTTGGTTAGGCAAGATGGCCACAATCTCAACTCGCATGGGCTGTGTTTATAAATCTACCCCTGGTCAGTTTTGTCCTCAACAGTTCTTCCAGACTCTCTTCACTCCCTCAGGCTCCCTGCTTGACCTCACCCTTTTGCCTCCGAATTCATAGAAAAAGCTGAGGTTTTCAGCAGCTCTGAACTCCCCAGCCTCAAGCGGGCCTACAAGCCATCTGCCTCTCACCTGCCCCCCTGCAGCCTCAGCGGAGGTATTCAACTCTGTTCGGGGCTGGTCCCCCACCAAGGGTCTAGATCCCTTCCTTTACTGACCTCCCA
>CM053618.1:34212859-34245998 GCA_028646535.1 Procyon lotor | reverse complement strand
TTTTAAAAAACCAACTCCAAATTCCAGTTTCCTCACATATAAGATGCCACACTTTCCCCAGGGTTGTTGGGAGGGTTACATACTATGGGAACTCAACGTTGGTTGGGTCCTTTTCCTCTTATTCCCTGTGATTTTTCCCTGGATTCAGAAACCCTCCTAGGTTCCTACTTAAGACTTTCCCTCATCTTCACAATCAGAGTTCTTCTGAGCAAGCTATCAGCAAGCTGTCTCTACTCCTCACTTCCTTGTCACTCTTCCTGCTCTGTAGAAGGACTTGTACATGTCACTACCCCTTCAGTCATGCTGTTGCTGGGGAAGTCACTGGAAACTCCCAACTGTCCAATCTACTTCTCAGTCTAATTTCACCTGTCCTTTCTGCAGTATCTGACATGAATTAAACATCATCCAATGCACTTTCATTGTTGAAAGCTCCTTCCTTGGCTTCTGTGATGGCACTGTGTAGCATTCTGAACTAGCCAAACAGGTACTAAGGAATAACATGAACAGAGGCTGTGCTTGAATGTTGTATTATTATTATTATTATTATTGTTATTTTATGTAAACTCTATGCCCAATAGGGGGCTCGAACTCATGACCCCGAGATCAAGAGTTGCATGCTCTACCGAATGAGCCAGGCAGGCATCCCTAATGTAGTCTTTTTATTCATTCAACAACTATTTTGTGAGCACCCTATGTGCCCACTACTGTCCTAGGTTCTAGAGATACCTCGGCGAACCATGCAGACAAATGTGGTGCCCTGGTGTGCTTTGGGGGTGGATACTACTTCGTTAAGGATTGGATGGTGGCTGGAGCTCCCCCAACCCGCTCCCATTTTTCTGTACATTATTCACTTCTGCACTAGAAGAAAAGGTGGCTCAAGCCTCTCTCTCTGACACCACGAGTCTCGGCCACCAGTTCACACCTTGCCTCCATGACCTGCATCACAGGAGGTCATGTGCCTTCTTTGGTCCCACCCTTGTCCTTGCACAGAGTCCTGCTGTAGGGCTGCTCCTGTGATATTCTATTACTGATGATGATGACTCTATTATGATGATTTCTGCTATAGATAACTTTCTATTCTCACCTACCTATCTCCCCATAAGGAAGTGAGCCGCATGAAGGCACCACTGGATGGGGCCATTCTCATCTTGGTGTTCCCAGGGTCTGATACAGTGCCCGGCACATAGCAGACCATCAGCAAATGTTCACTGAATGAAGTTGAATAATTTTATTTTTTTTTTAATGTTAACGAGAATATTGCAAGGCTCTTTGGTCTTCCTATATTTTGTTGGTTTAGAATCTGAACTGTAGGGATTTTTAATAAACTCAGAAACATTCAGGAAACATCTCAACTCCTTTTTCCTTTATATAGTCCTCAATGCCACTAATTTGGCCCATAAGGTTGGGCTGCTCAAAGTCTTTTTCGTTCTTCTTTTTCAAGAGCATTGGGATTGGAAGGGACCTTAGATGAGCCTTGTCATTTCATAGATTAGGATCCCAAGACCATGTCATGGCTGACACAGAGTCCCCCAATGGCTAGCAGCCAGGAGAGAAGTTGCATCCTTTGGGAGAGCGGTCATGGGCGTGTGGAGCTGGGGGACATCGAATCCTTCACAGGACTGAGACCACTTTCAGCCCAGCTGCTCACCTCGTGCTGTGTACTTGCTTTACAAGAGCAGCGAGGAGCCACGACGATGCCCAGACCAACCACGGGTTTTCTGAGCAGAGAAGAAAGAACCAGGCTCAGTATTTCAGGCACATATTTACAACCTTATCTTCTTACTCTAAAATGTTCCTGAATAAGAGCTTTTGAGCCAAGAGTCTTAGTTTGCAATTCTAGTCAATACAACTTGATTTTGTAAGACAACCTCCAGAAAGGCCCAGGATATTAAGTGATACAGGACTGCAGAGAATAGTCGGTAGAATTAATGTGCTAATGAGGTAGTAACACGGCTTTGCTCAGGATTAACACATTCAGGAGCCAACCAATTAACTATCCTTTCTACTACCTCCCAGGCATATTCTGTGTTCAGAATTTGGTAAAGCTCCTGGCCTGTGTAAATTTCAGCTCTCCTGTGCTTTTTGTTGTTGTTGGGGGGGGGGGGCTGGAGAGCTTGGGGAGTGGTGGAGGAGTTGGATAAATGAATGGCCTAAAGCTAGCTGATTGCCAGATCCCAGAGCGAGCCATCTTATACACTAAATACTGGTTAGGTACCTGCATCGTCAAGTACTTGCTTAGCATTATCCCACCCTTTCCAGCACCCCAGTTTGAGTCAGAGCGGAAGCTGTGCTCTCTGGGCTGCAGGTCTCCTACTTTGGCTGTCGTGTAGGTGTTGACCCTGCTCCAGAACTGCTCTCCCTCTATCATGCAAAGTCCTTGCCGAAGTGAAAAGTATGTAAGCATCTCTGGAGCTAAATGTTTAACATTTGAGTCAGCCACAAATACCTCCGAAGAAGGGTCCTTCGGAAATATCACACCACGTGTAGACTCCCAGTCCTCTCTCTTTACTTTAGAAGCCCTTCTATGGTCTCCAGAATACGTCCTCTCATCATGAGGTTGTTTCTCAAGATATTTCACAGAGCCGAGGTTGGGAAGCTCTGCTTAAAATGCTTTATATTTGAATCACTCTCTACCGCTCCTCCATTCTCTTTTCCTGGAAACCTCTTCCTCCAGGGAGAAGAGCTATTTTTCTCCCCTCTTAATCATTAATTCAACAAACGTGTGCTGAGGGTGTAACCCTGTGCATGCCACGTACCGTGTTAGGTGCTGAAGAGGGGCAAGACTGGTCAGAACAAAGTCAATCCCGTTACTTCTCTACCTTGTCTGTTAGAAGAAAGTTTGCCAATTGTATATTGCCTTTTCTGGAATATCAGGAGAGAAAATGTACGAGTATTCCGGGTGTCTGGCTCTATCTCTTCTCCTATCCATCCATCCATCTACTCACCCCCACACTCGGAGACTCTGCCCAGCAAGGAGTGCCCCCTCTAGACCAAGCCCTGTGCTAAAACACCAAGGTTCCAGGCAGGAGACCTGCCTGCTGCCCTCAGGGAACTAAGTACCAGTTCAGGAGGACATGGTCCTACGATGAGACCATGAACTAGAATGTCACTGTTAGGATGGAGGCATGTCTAGGATGCAAAAGAACTCAAGCCCATGGTCTCTAGCAGCTGAGGTTGACTGGAAGTTAATTCATGAACAGGTTTCTGGTTTTGATAGTGGCTTTAATTCCCTTTGGGTGTATTTTCTTTTTTTTTTAACTTTTTTTTTAAGATTATTTATTTATTTATTTGACTCAGAGAGAAAGAGAGAGATCACAAGCAGGCAGAGAGGCAGGCAGAGAGGGAGGGGGAAGCAGGCTCCCTGCTGAGCAGAGAGCCCGATGCGGGGCGCGATCCCAGGACCCTGAGCTCAGGACTTGAGCTGAAGGCAGAGGCTTTCACCCACTGAGCGACCCAGGCGCCGGCCCCCTTTGGGTGTATTTTCAAGGAAATTTTAAAACAGCAAAATCTAGAATCCAATTCGATAGGTATAATCTTCTAATTCTTTGAGGGCATGTTTGGTCCTTCCGTTTCTCTGCCTTCCTCCTTGATCTTCAAGCTCCCGACCTTCTGGAAGGTGTGTTGCTGGTTTGTTCCCTTTGTTTAGCTCATCGTGTGCTTTCCCTTCCCATCCACATCCCCACTCGTGACAGGAGACATTTCAGGACCCCAGAGAGCCTGGGCTGGCAGAGCAAATTGACATGTGGGAGCGTGAGACGCAGTCTTTCAGAGAAAAGGCAGAGGGAGAGGTAAAAATGGCAGGCTGAGAGAGCACAAAAGGAGAAAAAGAAATAAGAAGGTAAGAGAACAAGACAGAGAAAGAGGAAGGAAGAAAATGGGGGAAAAGCAATAGGACCCTAATCAGATCTCCCCATGCCTGGCTTTGAGCAATTTCTGCAACAAAGAGTCAGGTTTAGAGAAGGGCTGCCTGGAACAGTCCTTCCAAATATGGGGTGAGGTGGAGCAGAATTGCGGGACTACCAGAAGACCCGACTCATTCACTGAACGGCATCTTAAAGGGCGATTTTGCTTTAATTACCGAACTGGGGGAAACTATGAAATTATGAACTGGGAGGGGTTTAGAAAAATCTCACTATCCATCATGTGTTGCTTTTGAAAATTATTATTTTGGAGCACAAGCTGCTTCCTGTCTTAAAAGCCTATTATCTCTCTCCCTTCCAGGTGGAGCCTGGGCTGCCTGCTAATTTAATCCCCTGGGTTTCCCCCTCTGCCTTCAAGATCTCACAGAGATGCAGGCTTTAAAAAGAGGGCACCTTTGTGTCTTCCTCCCCTTAAGGCCCTCCATCTACCCTGGCAGCTAGGAAGATGCTATTTTGGGAAACAGCAGCTGAGTGGGGAGGATTGTTAATTGTTTGTCAAACCCTTCTAGTCTAGTCAGATCGCACCAAAAAAAGAGAGAAGTCATACCCTTTCCCTTCACTCTATTCTCCTCTCGCATCTGTGAGAGGAGAGGGGGATACGGAGCTCCTTTTCCTCTCAAGCACAGGCACAAACTACATTCAAAAAAAATAAACCTAATTCTTCTACCCAATTGGAAACACATAAACATAATATTGGCCCAAGAACCAATCAGAATAGTTTAAAAATCATGTATAAGCCTCCAAACAAACAAACCCAAAACCCAAACAAAATACTCCTAGCTTCACCGAAAAGGCTCGGCCAACCCTTCGACGGCCCCGCCTGGCCCGGTAGCATTAATTCAAACCACTGCGGGCAAACTGAGCAGATCCCCCTCCCCCGCAACAGCCACTGACACACTGGAAAACCATCCTACCCAGGCACACTAATCGGGACACCCACGGCCACACGCACTCATTCCATCACGGCGAGGACAAATTCAAAATCAAACAGAAAAAGACCGAGACAGAGAAAAGGGTCCTCGGGACTCTGACCTCAGGAGCCCCCACGTGACTCTAAACTTCCGAAGCATTACGTCAGCCTGCGAGGAAAAACGGGATGAAAAGACTGGGAACCTGAGGCTTGCGCTTCTTAAAAGGGCGATGCCACAAAACATTTTGTAATTAGTTTTTCTCCTTTGACCAATTCTCATAAGGGCAGGATCCTAATCCTACTTGCCTCTTAAAGGACACTTTTCGTTTCCCCCACAAGGATCTTTTGATATTTTCAAGGAATGCCAAAAGGAACGGTCTTTTAAGAGAGGAGTTGGACCCAGAGAACTTTAGAGGTGGTAAAGACGCAGGGAAGGATGTGAGCGTGCTGCCTATTTCAAAATCATTTTTCCTCAAAAGAGCTCAGACTGCTTTATAAACATAAATCTGCTAATCCACACACCAGCTCCTGGTTAGACAGCAGATCTGAAACTTCCTTTTACACTGCAGGATGTGTCTGTATAAATACTTACTCAGAATTTGCTTAGTCAAAATGAACATGAGATGGGTTAGTGATTTGGGGTTTTCAAACTGAAAGAGCATTCGTGTTAGCATTGAGATCAGCTGTGTCGATCTAAAATGGACTTGACTGATGAATTGGAATTCGCCTCTGTTAGCTTCTGCGATTAGAACCAGAGTGAGAAGAGGTCAGACTTCCTTACTGGCTGGAGATATGTGGGTTGCCCCTAGAGGAGGTGCTGTTACCGAGCAGAGTTTTCAGTACATCATCAATCCAGAATAAATGTTTAATCAGAACAGAGTAGGCAAGCAATTACTTTCTCAGGAATCAAGTCACACATTTGTAAATAGCATGGCAGAAAAAGCAAACTATCAAAACTCAACTTATTTTATGGGAGAAAATAGCTTTTATAGGGAAAAGGTGGAGCTTACAGTCATGAATAATAATGAGCTAGGATAAGATCAAATGTATTTGATGTGATATTTTGGTTAATATGTCACAAGAATAATGTATGTGGAGTACTCTTTATTTTACCCTCTGGCTGGCTGTGTTTGAATAGTTTAGCCTCAGACTTGGGGAGCCCATTAATAACTTGTGTATCAACTAGTTATTGATCCCTCAATATGTACATAGTAATATTCAACCTTCTGGGTGTAGAGGAGGCAGGATGCCAAGAAAGTATAATGTAGCATTTCCCAGCACTTGAATGTTATTGGGAAATGAGAAATATATCCACCCAGAAGTTAAATAAATACTATGCAAGTAAATAAAACAAAACAAAAATACGAAGGTTATCATAGATAGCAAGTGGTATTGTGGTTTTAAGTAACAAATGACTATTAGAGTATGTGTGCCCAAGCGAGCACACCATAAATACCAGTTAGCACGGAAGGCTTCCAGGAGGAAGTGTGGTGCAGAATTTGGGCAGGAGGGGAGAGGGCATTCTGTTGAGGAAGTAGAAGATAGACATATACTTTTGATTAGACCTGTCTAGCTGGGAAAGAGATGGGGCCTTTCTGTTGCTCAGGGTACTAGAAAGATTAAAAAAGTTTGCCTGGATTAATAGAATCTCGGAATTCTGGACCTGGGGTGATCCTACAACAATCATCTAGTCTGCTGGTTCTCAAGCGTGACTGCACATTGTAATCACCTATGGAGTTTTAAAAAATTCCAATGCCTGAGTCTCGCTCCAGCTTCTGATTTAAGTCATCTGCGGTGAGGTCTGGGCAGCTCCGTATTTAAAGGCTCCCCAGGTGATTCTACTGTGCAGCCAGAGTTTCGGGCCACTGATTTAGCCCAACTCCCCAATTTTATAAGATAAAGAGCGTGCACAGCTGGTGAGAAGCCAGGCTCTATTCACCACTCCACACTGCTTGTCTCTGACAGTGTATTGTGTAGTACCCCAGAGACCGGGCCAGAGGGTTGGATTTTTGCCATAAAGGTCATGGGGAGCCACTGAAGGTTTTTGTGCAGGGAAAATGGCACGGTGGAAACAAACAGTCCTGCAGCTTCCAGGTGGACATCAGTATCTGAAAAGGATAAACGCGCTCTAACCACGCACGAGAGAGGGGCTATCCACGTGAGTTTCTGAGATTTGTTTGCATGGTTGTATTTTGAATTTTAAAATACTGTTGTGATAACTTCTGTGTACTCACAATCAGATATGTAGAATCGTGCTTCACCACCTGTGTGGCTACTTCTCAGTTCTAGAAAGAACTTTCGTGTAGCTGATTGGCTCCGTTTTTTACCCTTTTCTTAGATTTTCTAAGAAACTAAGTGTTTTAACAACCATCTAAGTGTTTTATGGTTTACTTCCTTTTTCCTTTATCTTCCCTCTCCTTTCCCTCTTCTTCAATCAAAGACATTTGTTAGTTGTTCACAATATGCTCCACACCACCCTATCCTTTTATTACCGTAAAGGCACAATAGAAATACAATTTGAGGGGTAGCTAGGTGACTCAGTCAGCTGGGTGTCTACCTTCTCGGGTCATGATCAGGCTCCCTGTTCAGCAGGGAGCCTGCTTCTCTCTCTCCCTCTCTTTCTGTCAAATAAATAAATAAAATCTTAAAATATGTATATAATTTGAGCCACATATGTAAAAAAAGGTTACATTAATTTTAATAATATATTTAAGTCAATATCCATCATTTAATCATTTCAGCATGTAACCATTCTAAAAATATGAATGATACACTTTATGTTCTCTTTTCCATACTAAGCCTTTGAACTCTGTGCTGTATTTTATAATTGCAGCATTGATGCGCATGTTAAATTTTCAATCTTCAAAAATATTACATAAGACAGCTGGGTTTCAAAAAAAGGATTTTACCCTGTTTCAGTTTTTAGATTTGAAGTAAATAAAATTTAAAATTCAGTTCCTCAATTAGGAACTAGCCCCATTGGTCCAGTGGCTACCATATGGAACAGTGCAGGCCTAGGATTTTGTATGGTAGTAGCTTCACATTCTGTGGCTTGAGAGGGTGGTAGGCTCATTTTAATGAGTTTGAGGACTCTATTTATGGAGGAATCTGTTCTCTAGTAGTTCTAAAGGAGGCAAGGTATGACAAAGATGATTACAAAAATAACCTAAGTTTCTCTGAACCAAGATATAAAATTTAGGACAAGAAGGAGGGCTAATTTAGGAAAGGAAATGGGAAGGAGGAAAAAAAAAAGGCAGGTTTTGGTGCCCACTCCTGGTCAAATGTTATTTGAAAATAAAGAAATTATATAGGAGTCAAGCAGCCAGAAGGGAAAAGAAAAAAAAGATGTAAAATATGACAGAAGAGTGAGAGAGAAAAAGTTGAATTAAGAAGTGGCTTTGGTGGCACCTGGGTGGCTCAGTCAGGCAGGCGACGCTTGATTTCAGCTCAGGACATGATTTTCCAGGTTGTAAGATCAAGTCCCATGTTGGGCTCCACACTCAGTTTAAGATTCTCTCTCTCCCCATGCCCCCATCTGCTTGCAAGCTCTCTCTTTCCCAAATAAATAAATAAATAAATAAATAAATAAATAAATAAATAAATAAATAAAACAGCTGTGTCTTTCCTCAGAGGAGCAAGAGTATTGTCTACATAAAGTGCTAATAATGTATTTTTGTAGAGCTTTTCCCCTAAAGAACTCAGGATTTCATACAAATGATTATTCACTTACATAAGCAACTTTGACCCCCTCCAATTTCCAAGTGGCCTAACACTGAAGGGTAGGCTCGGTGCAGAGAAATTACTTTCTCCCACTCCTCGTTACTGCTCACAGAGCGGGCTATGGAGTGTATCATCTGTGGTGTGATCGCCTTGTTCTTATACAGACTAAATTTAAGGCCATATAAGCTCTGTAATCATCTGATAATAATCCTTAGGCTTCAGTTTGTCATGCAAGAAATAAAGAACAAGAAATAAAGTTAACAGCTGTGGGCACATAGACCCTGCTCTTAGAGGAATCCTCTAGCCAGAGCCCGGAGAGCACCTGAGTGGGAACAGGTGTGGCCAACTCTCCGCGTGCTAACCTGCTCATGTGCATGTCCCGGGGAGAGGATGGGGGTGGAGGGACGGACCAGACTCGTGGACACGCCCTGGCCACTTCTTCCAGAGCAGTTGCTTCCTGGTTCCTTCTCATACT
The DNA here is from genome assembly GCA_028646535.1 of Procyon lotor. Classification (NCBI taxonomy): domain Eukaryota; kingdom Metazoa; phylum Chordata; class Mammalia; order Carnivora; family Procyonidae; genus Procyon; species Procyon lotor. The sequence goes on along the minus strand of CM053618.1, from coordinate 34,236,973 downwards.
GCTAGTGTTTCTCATCCCGCTGCCACTTATTTTTTTTAACTGAAAAAGTCTCAACAATTGATAATGGCAAGTTTGAACTCAGTTACCTGCTTTCTAAAGCTTAGGAAATGTTCTAGATCTGTCTTTTGGTAGGGAGAGGTAAAGCTTGCTGAGCATAAGCAATCAGTTCTCGGGGTTCCAGTTTGTCGTCTCAGGATTAGAAGTCCTGATGACAGTGGTGATCTTGCTCAATTTCAAGTCAGTGGACATTTCCTGAGCAGCTACTATGTGGTATTGTAGAAAAACCATGTACAATTCAACAAGCGCTAACTATGGGCACCGGTATAATAAGAACAATATCAGGAAATAGACTTAGTAAGTGCTTACATGGTGCTGGGAGGTGTAGGTATTATTTCCTTTTTCTTTTTTTAAAATTGCTTTTGTTTATTTATTGATCAGAGAAAGCACAAGACGGGTAGCTGCAGGCAGAGGGAGAAGCAGGCTCCTAGCTGAGCAAGGATCCTGACATGGGATTAGATCCCAGGACCGTGGGATCATGACCAGATCCAGACCAGTTAAACAGATGCTTAACCCACTGAGCCACCCAGGGCATCCCAGTATTGTTATTTCCACTTTACACAATAGGTGACTGAGGCACAGAAAGGTTGAATAACCTGGGCATGACTTTCTCATTTCACTTAGATGTGAAATAACTTTCCAAAGGTCACACAGCAAGTAAGAGGTGAAACAAGATAACCTGGTCCCAGAACTCTGCATGCAAGCTTTAGAGTTCCATAGGCTTAGAGTTCAATCCTACCCTCTCCACCTACAGTTGTATGACTTGGGGGAAATTACTGGACCTTTCAGAGTCCTAGTTTCCTATCTACTTTCAGAACTTTATAAGGATGATAAATAATGGCTGGAAAGTGACTAGCACAGTGCCTGATGGACAATATCATGATTAAAAATTAATTAAGCCAAGTGCATAATCACCCAGTCTACACTGGTGTGACCTCCCAAGTTGTTAAAATATTGTAATGGTTCCATGCTAGTTGGCAGAATGTCTGCCCCAGGCCCTTGAGTGCACCCTTTCCTGGCCACTCAGCCCCTCCTGCAGGAATAAACCCTGGTGCCATAAGGGCCTCCAGGATTCTGCTCCGGTGGTTACTGCTTGCGTTGTACGTTTGTTAAATATTCTATCTCCTGGCTACAAATGTGAGATGGGCTCCTGCCTTCAATGACAGCACAATTTGAGAGGGGCCCTGAACGTGACAGGTGCAAGCTAGGAGAGCGGTGCTGAGGGATCATGAATGCAGGCACAGGGGGTGAAACTCCCAGTTCATGTGGGTCAGCTTCACTGAGTGCTTGCTCTATCAGTGACCTGTTTGAGGGCGTGGGGACATCCCAGACCATCACTATGGCTCCTTATGTTTCTTTTATTTTCTTTCCTTCCTTCCTTCCTTCCTTCCTCCCTCCCTCCCTCTCTCTCTCTCTCTCTCTCTCTCTCTCTTTCTTTCTTTTTTTAATTCTTCTTACCTCCACTTAGTTCAGGCCTTCACGACCCTTTGTCTAGACTCTCACAAGAGCTTTGTAATTAAGTGATCTTCTTTATAGTTCAGTTGTAAATTAAGTGCACTGACTGTTCTAGAATCTGTTCTGTGGTTCTCTTAACAACCTTAGGTAGCTCCTTGTGGCCTTATCTCTTCATTGAGGCATTCATGACCCACTGTCATATAGCTCCAGCCCCTGTTTCTAGCCTTTTCCACTTACACTAGATGTCTGGCACACCTGCCAAATGATATGGTCCCTATACCAAACTTTGTTGCTTTGGTCACTCAGAATTTGTGGATCCTACCTCAGCATTTTTCAACACCCTCTTCAAGTAGAGTTTCTTTCTGCTGTCTGTTTCTTCTCTCCTCAGCTTCTTCTCCCACCCCTGGGTCTTGTGTGGGGTGCTATTTTCTAACTAACATACATTGATAGCTTCATATGTGCCAGGCTATTCCAAGAGCTTCACATGTGTTGCCTTGTTTTATTCTCACAAAAACTCTAAGAAGTGGGGACTATTATTTCAGTTTTAGGATGGAAAAGACGAAGGCACAGAGGGGTAAAATAACTTTCCAAAGGTCACACAGAAAGTAAAAAGTGGAGCTGGGATTCCAACTCAGGAAGCTTCCCTTCAAGCCTGCATTCTTAATCAGTGTTTTATACTGACTAATAACTCTCAAAGAAAGAGAAAATAGAAGAAATAATTTTTATGTTATTACTTAAAATATGTGGCTTGCTTCTGTAATTATTCATGTTACTATTTTATCTCCTTTATGCAAGCTGAAAATTCCTAGAGGGGAGGAACTCTAGGTCTCATGGCCTGGTGTATCAATTACCATTATTTAAGTTGTGGCATAATTAATGTTACTGAGCCATCAAATCCTTTGGAGGCCTCTCTTGACTGTGAACTGGCCATTATCAAGCCCACTTTTCACTATTTCTCCTAACCAAATATCCCACTTGGCCAAACCCTGGTACAGGATCAGGCCAACTAGTCTATGTGTATTCCAAGGAAGCTATGTTTAGGTTTATGATTCAGATTGTGGCTGAGAGCTGTTGCTTTTTAAATTTTTAATTCCAGTATAGTTAACATACAGTGTTATATTAGTTTCAGGTATACAATATTGAGATTCAACACTTCCATACATCACCCAGTGCTCATCACAACAAATGTCCTCCTTTGTTCTTTTTTAAAGATTTTATTTATTTATTTGAGAGTGGGAGAGAGAGCAGGAGGGGGGAGGGGCAGAGGGAAAAGCAGACTCCTCACTGAGAAGGGAGCCCCAAGATGTAGGCTCAATCCCAGGACCTTGAGAACATGACCCTAAGATCATGACCTGAGTCGAAGACCCTAAACTGACGGAGCCACTGATTAAGGAGGGATTAATGCCCTCCTTAATCCCCATCACCTATTTCACCCATCCTCGCCACCCTACTCAGGACTCTGGTAACCATCAGTTTTTTCTCTACAGTTTAAGGTCTGTTTCTTGGTTTGTCTCTGTTTTTCCTTTGCTTGTTTGTTTCATTTCTTAAATTCCACATACGAGTGAAATCATCTGGTATTTGTCTTTCTCTGACTGATTTATTTCACTTAGCATTACACTCTCTAGCTCCAACCATGTCATTGCAAATGGCAAGATCTCATTCTTTTTTATGGCTGAATAATATTCCACTGTTTGCATGTATTATCCATTTATCTACAGATGGTGAGAGTTGTCATTTATCTTCTGCATAGTAGAGTAGATGTGTATGTGATTTCTCCCTTTCAGAGCTGGAGAAACTAAGGTGTCCTGCGATTCTTTACCCAGAATCATCAGGCAGGTCTGTGCTGGAGCTTAGGTGAACTAACTCAGACTGACTCTTCAGGGACCCAGGCCAGGACTCTGAACAACCCTGTGGTAATTCTGCCCTAATGCCATGTACTAAGGATCACTAGATGGACTAAGTTGTTGACTGACCAGAAAAGTCTGGAACAGTCTTCCCCTATATTTTTACCTTGACACAAAATAAAATTATGACATCATGATGGGAACACAGGGCTTCTCTATTTGTATTTTTAGAACTTGGTAGATTCTTCCAAGGGTGAACTGATCAGTCCTTGTGTTGAGGAAAAATCACTGCGGAGAACTTGTACCGCCTTTCATTGTAACCTGTGTGACCAGTGTGTTTGTTCTAGAATCTAGAGAACAAGGTGATAGATGATGGCTTTAGTAGAGAACCAGTAATTTCGTACCTAGTCACAATTCCTTAATAAGCAGCCAAGAACTTAGGAGCTTTTTAGAACCCCCTTTTTCTTTCTTGGGAGGTTAGAATCGACTGATGCTAAGCATGAAGCACGCGCGTGCGCGCGCGCGCGTGTGTGTGTGTGTGTGTGTGTCTAGGAAGGCAAGGCATTCATCCAAAATCGGTATCTGCTAAATACCTTGTGGTAATACTATTTATTATCCAGGGGTCTACTCAGGTGAAAGTTCGAGTGGTTTCTTTCCTCTGGTTCTGGCAAGCCAGCCCACAAGCCAGAATCCTTAACTACAAACCACTCTGGCTTCGCCACCGCCCCGTCAGCCTCCGCCGCGTCACCCGCCCGCGGAGCACAAGCCTGGACCCGTCCAGCCAGCGCCGCACGTCGTCGCCCCCTTTAAGAGCCTGCTCCGCGGGACTAACGTTCGAATGGCCCAGGCGCCCCTCCTCGGCCTCCGATTGGCTGCGCGCGGCGCACGAGGGCGTGCCGGCCGGCCCCGGAACGGTTGGCGGCCCGTCGCGATTGGCGGTCGAGGGGCGTATATAAGGCGCCGGGCGTCCGGGCTGCCCTCAGTTAGCGACCGGACGTGGGACTGAGTTGTGGTCTGTGGTGATTGGGGCGCGGGGAGTCGGTGAGCGCGTCGCCGGAGTCGTTTCTCTTCAGCCTTCGGGTATCGAGGGTCCAGCCCGGGCCGGACTTGTCGACGCCATCTCGTCCCCGCTCAGCTTTCGAACGTGAGCCGGGGGTTCACCCCTCACCTCGGCGCCGGCCCCGCGAAGGGGTGGCAGGATGGAGTTCAAGCTGGAGGCTCACCGCATCGTCAGCATCTCCCTGGGCAAGATCTACAACTCGCGGGTCCAGCGCGGCGGCATCAAGCTACACAAGAACCTGCTGGTCTCGCTGGTGCTGCGCAGCGCCCGCCAGGTCTACCTGAGTGACCCGTGCCCGGGGCTCTACCTGGCCGGTCCCGCGGGGAGCCCGGCGGTACCGCCGCCGCAGCCCGGGGAGCCGGCGGCCGGGCCGCCAGCGGGCTGGGGGGAGCCGCCCCCGCCGGCCACCCGTGCCGCCTGGCCCGACCCCGAGCCGCAGCCGGAGCGCCTCGCTGGCCGGGCCGAGCCCGCGGCCCCCGTGACGGGCGCCGGGGACACTCCTCGGGCCGGAGAGACGGAGGCGGCGGAAGCTGCCTGGCGTCGCGTGGAGGGACCGCGCGAGGCGGCTGAGGAAGGAGCCGGGGACCCCGCCGGAGGCTCGGACGGCTGTCGCGAGGGGCCCGGTGGGGCGCGCCGTCCCTGCGGCTGCCCCCCGGGAGCGGAGGAGCGGCCGGGGTCGCTGGGCGCGTGCCCCCGACTTAACTGCTGCTGCGCGCCGCGGCCCGCCGAGGACGAGCCCCCGGCACCGCCAGCGGTCGGCCCCCGGAAGCGCGGCGCGGCGGGCGTGGGTGGCGGCCCAGCGGGCGGCCAGGCGCCCGGCTCCAGCCCGGTGAAGAAGCCCCGCCGGAACTCAGAGGAGCAGCCGGGCGGGGCGGCGGCGGAGGAGGAGGAGGAGGAGGAGATGGAGACCGGTAACGTGGCTAACCTCATTAGCATCTTCGGTTCCAGCTTCTCGGGACTCTTGCGGAAAAGCCCCGGGGGCGGCCGGGAGGAAGCAGAGGGAGAGGAGAGCGGTCCGGAAGCCGCGGAACCCGGGCAGATCTGCTGCGATAAGCCGGTGCTGAGAGACATTAACCCTTGGAGCACAGCCATCGTGGCCTTCTGAGCCCCCGGGTCCTCGTCGGAAGGAGGTTGAGCAGCAGGGTGGCCCCGACGTGAGGCTGCGAGGACGGCCCAGGGACCGGAGGCGCGGGGCGAGACTGCGGGTGCTGCCCGGCAGCACGGACTGCCCTTGGGCTTGGCGTCCCCGCCGTGCCGAGCCTCCTTGTGGTCTCCGCTGGAGACTTGGGGGTGTGAGGCTTGTCGCAAGCGGACGATCGTTCACTTTTGTGTAGTGTTATGTCTGTGTACGTATGTTCGTCTTGTTGAGTTAAGACTGTTTTGTCCTTCTGGAATGCATCACCCCTTTCCCAGGGCTTAGGAGATTGGGGGCAGACAGGGACTTTCCTCTGCCGGCAGCACCGAGAAGGAAGCGGCTGAGAGGGCCGCGGCTGGGGAGTTCCCCTTTCGTACTCGGGGGAGGAAGGGACTTTACACACACCCCTCACATGAAAGCTAGCACCGCACCAATGCCAGGAGTGGCATTTCCTTACAGGATTTCCTAAAACTAGAGGGATTTAGTCTGGGGTAGAGACTTGGATTCTTTCTCTCCCCCCTCACCCCCCTTCTATCTCGCTGAAAAACGTTTATACCCTGTGATTACTCTGGGAAAAGGGACTATGAGCGGCCCTTGTCTTCCCCACAGGGAAAAAAAAAAGCTTGATGAACTTCACAGAAGAGTTCAAGCTTGAAAATATGGAGTTTATAGAGAATAGATATATTTTTAAAAGCTCTAGATCAGAACTACTACACAGTGCTTTTAAAAAGTGTTAAATGAAACAAAAGTTTACAGACAGAAGCCCTAAGTGGAAAGACGTTATGGTTTTGTAGATACGGTGACTCCAGTCTTTGTTGTATAAAGGTTGGGGGAGCTGACAAGGTTTTTGTACAGTATTTTCTCCTTCGTTGTATTGATTTTTGTATAAAAATGTAACTTTACGTGTCTAACACGTATTAAATATTTTGAAGCAACTTAATTGCCTCCTTGTCTGTAATCACCTGTCTGGGTGGAGGAGAAGTGGGAGGAGGGAGCTATGGACGCGGCTGGAAAAGTGTGGTTATTAGTATCAGTCATGCACCGACTGGGGACATGGTTTGCTGACTTCACTAAGTATCAAGAGACTCCTTTAAAGTTTTGCCCCTAGATCACGGAGGATAGCTATTAGATACTAGTATCAGTGGCCAGCCAGTTTTCTTGAAACCTGTCACTACAACTGCTTTTTTTTTTTTTTTTAAAGATTTTATTTATTTATTTGATAGAAAGTGAGAGGATGAGAGGAGTGAAGGTCAGAGAGAGAAGCAGACTCCCCGTGGAGCTGGGAGCCCAATGTGGGACTCGATCCCAGGACTCCGGGATCATGACCTGGGCCGAAGGCAGCTGCTTAACCAACTGAGCCACCCAGGTGCCCCTACAACTGCTTTTTTAAAGTCAGTTTAGCCCAATTTGATTTTCTACAGGCCAATCTCATGGTGTCTGGTATTAACTTTAGTGGCAACTTTTGAAGCCCTTCCCATATGCAAAAATGTTTTCTTCCGCAAGAATTACCTTTTAGTATCCTGTTAAACTGTATAACGGGTCACCTTTCAGCTTTGTTATTGAAATAAACCAACATGTGAGGGATGCTGATGAGGCTGACTTGCCTACTTGGTCAGATCCACCTGCAGTCCAGTGGATGTCAGGATGGAATTTTCAGTGCTTTTTTTTTTTTTCCTTTTATTGTTTTATCTGTAGAAAGTAAAGGCATCAGTGAAAGGAAATTGCTTGTGTCAAATTAGATGAGGAAGGAGGGCTAGGCAAATTCAACTTAGCAAAACTTCCTGGTTTGCTCTGGTGTTTGGGTCATGACAGCCCAATCATCTGTTTATTTTACTATAATCACTGCATTTAAGAGAGCTTTTTGTCTAGGCAAATAATCAGTGTTTGAAAGGTATTCATTAATCTATTTCAAAAGCAAATCAGAAGGATACTTAAAATATTGTTGCTAGTACTTTGAATGCTGGTATTGGTTTATAACAGCTTATAAGTAAACAGTGTTTAAGAGATGGGACAAATTGAGGTCAGACAAAGCTTGAAGGGTTAATGGCCTTTGTACAGAAAGAGCAAATGAATGGTGCTTTGGTGTTTCTAAAGTCTTGGTTATGTGAACTAATGTCAGAGCTGAGCAGGCCAGTGCTTTGACTTTTTGGCAAATCTATTAGTGATTCATTAAGCATAAGAAACTTTCTGCTTTATGCTCTATTACCTTAATAGTATATTCGTAGAATTAAACCTTGTCTAATCAGGCTCTTATTAAAATTGACGTATTTTCTTTCAGAGATTAGCTACTTGAGTTCTGTTCTAGCCCAAGAGATCCATTTGAGTGTTGACTGCTTAAACTGAAGAGGGAGTCCAGGGCCTGAATTTTGCAAACAGCAAGCATTTCCTGTTGCTAGAAAGCAATTATGCTTGAGTAACTATCTCAGTGCATTTTTATACTTGAAAGGAGGTAACATTTGTTGTGTTTAAGAGAGTTGATGTATTTTGGATAAGACTAAAGTTCCTGTTGATTGATGTTTTCACGTTAAGATGAACCATGTCCATGTAAATGGACATATTTGATAGGAGATGAAGCTTTGTAGGAAATCTGAAAATATTATTGTTTTTGTTGCAGAACCAATGTAGTGGAATGGTTAGAGCATGGGCTCTGGAGCCAGACTTCTGGGTTTGTATCTTGGCTCTGCTACTTATTTGCTGAGGAACTCCAGATTACTTCCTTTTTCTCTGCCTCAGTTTTCCCAAATGTGAAATTGATATAATTGTATCTACTTCGTAGAGTTGTGAAAATTAATGAGTTAATGCCCCTAAAGTTCCTTAGAAAAGTGAGTATAGTGAGCACTCAGTTACCATTGTTAACTTAGAAGTGAATTTTGTGTATAAATCAGATATATTACTATCAAAGAATTGTGTATATTTGTAAGAAAGGCAAGTAAGGGAGAATCTTTTTTAAACTTAGCCTATCTGTGAATGCTGGGTTCTTTTATTCTCTGAATACTTGGCATTTACAAAGCTTAGTTGCATCAGCATGGTTTTGCTGTTCTGTATGTCTCATACCAACTCTGACTTTCCTGATTGTATCAAACGACTCTATTTTCAGGGAGGAGTAACCAGGAGTGAAAACACTCATGGAACAAAGATCTTGTTGACATACAGATACTTTCTGTGGGATGAGTAAAGAAAAAAAAAAAATAGCACATAGAGTTATTTTTAGCCTGAATTGCTTGGGCATAGAATGTTTCTTAAGCCATGTTAATTGATAGGTCCTGGAAAAGAGCCTTCCTAGTGCCAGGATGGGGTTATCACACACAACTAAATCAGATTCACTGTGACTAGAAATGAAGCTATAGTTTTAGTACCTAACCACTTCTTGACCACTCTGGGAGGGACCTCTTCCCTTGATCAAATTAACCTTAGCTGTGGTCTAGGAAAAAAAGATTTTTTTTGAGTGCCATGTAAAAACTAGTTGTTTAAAGTGTTTTTATTTATTTGAGAGAGAGCACAAATGGGAAGGGGCAGAGGGAGAAGGGGAAGCAGACTACCAGCCAAGTAGGGAGCCCGATACGGTGCTTGATCCCAGGACCCTGGGATCATGACCTGAGCCAAAGGCAGACACCCAACTGACCGAGCCACCCAGGTGTCTGTTTGAAGTGCTTTTTGATGAATACTCCCAAGAAGATCACATTGATAGTGAATAAAGGTGATAAGTTTTAGTATAATGCTTCTTAACCCTGTCACTTTAAACCTACCTTCCTGCTCAGAAATCATTGGTTGTATTATCTGGGGGAAAGGAACTAATGATGGAAAGCTTGAACTGCCCCTCCAGGGTGACTGGAAATTCTTGAAGGCACTTAGTCGAGTTAGAATAACCCTTCTATCCCTATTGTTCATCACTGATTGGGTTTGGGGATGAAAAGTGGAAAGGAATGGGCTATTTAGCAACATTGGTAGAATTCTTCACAGACTAAAGATATAGTAAATATTGGGAACGGAATTAATAATGACAAAACTGCTCCATTTTATCACTGGATTAGTCTGAGTCTCTTACCTCAACTTGCTAGGCACGACAACTCAGAGCCTGTGAGATAGGGTTGAAAGGCTAATACCCACGGCGACATGGAGTTTGATGGACATTTATTTCCTTATAGTTTTTTTAAAAGTAGAGTTAGTTCAGTTCACTGAATAACCAAAGAACTTCTGATCTCTTGCCCTAAATATTCTTGTCCTGTTTGTGAATTTTTTATTCTTGTAGGCTTGCTTTTATCCCAGCAGTTACTGAAAGAAGACGAGAATGAAAAGAAACAGTGATCCCACCCTCCCGTGACTATGAAAGAAGCCATTACTATTAGGTGCAGAACTCCGGTGGGAGTGAGGTCTGCTTCCCAGGATTCCTGGCACTCTTTCCAGTAATGAGCGGTTTGTTTCTCAGCCTTTGAACCATTATTCGCATTTAAAATTCTCCCCAGTGGAAAGCCCTGGGAGGAAAAATACAGTGGAAGTAGAATTGATGTTAGGAATCATTGTGATCTTAACTCACGTCCTTGGAGTTTTTTAGTAACAATTATTGAGGGTATAGGGAAGAGAATATGTGAGAGCAGAAAGTGTAAAAGGATACCGGCTTCTAGTAGAATGCCTCCTTCCTGATCCAAACAGTTTTTTCCAATGCCTGCACCACCCCTCCCCCAGCAGGAATGAGGGTTTTAAAAATAAAACCCTTCTCCAGCTTGCTCTCAGAGGAATATAGCCCAAAGCGTCTTTGCTGGACTATATCCTGGGGTTTATCTCAGACATTTGGAATCTTACAAGCAGGGAGGGAGAAGCCTCCTGGGACTGCATTCCTAAAAGGGCCTCTCCCTCTCCCCTACTCTGCTGATCAGCAGCATCTTCCACCCCTGGCTACTGCCCACTTATGGGCAGGTGAGTGAGTACTGGCTACCAGCTTTGGAAAACTGCAGGAGGAAGGGCTGATCGATGTCCCTACCACTGAGCATCTTCAGCCGGTGATTCTCTTAAGGGTCTAGCATAAAGTAGGCCCATGGTATTTCTTGATAAATCTACTTATTTTATAAGATAAAGTTTTCTGGGACCTGGTCACAAGAAGCCCCCTTGCCTGTGTGATAAGCCACGTCCCTAACTTACGGAATGAAGGTAAGACCCAGCTTTCTCCTTTCTACCCACTTGGCACCAAGTCAGCCCTGGTCGCCCTCTGCTTTCTCCTATGAACTTGGGCCTTCCTAGTGCCAGGATTGGGACCCCAGCCCGTCATTCTAGATGCCAGGGCAAGGGTCCTTTCAGTTTTTCTAGAACTCAGGGGTGTGCCAAACGTCGTGTGTTCCCACCTGCTTGTTTTTCCCTCCATTCAATCTCTCAAGTCTTGGGGCAGAGCAGCCCCAAGCTGGAAACTTGCTTTCTCTGAGGTAAAAGAAAACCATTCTTTTCCCTCTGCTCAAAGCACTGACGTTGTCTCTGAGGAGCAGGATTTCCTTTGCTTACTCTCCATACTCAATCCCTTTCCTGGATCCCATTTGAGTTTTGTGGATTTGTGGATCCGGGTTGATCCACATCTGTGTGGCTCTTTCTTTCTAGCCAGTCACGGCATCACCCTGCCCTTCGTGGCACAGATACGTCCTTTAGTGCTGTAGTTGTCTTTCCTGTCTCTCTGGGTCCTAGTCCCCCCTCCACCCTCTCCTGAGGACACTCACATTCATCGTTTACCTGGGGAAGAGTCTGAGTGCCCAGGGCAGAGCTGCCATGGGGGAATGCTACCGCCAGCTGAGATGGAGCAGAGTTGGATTTCTTGACCCTGAGGCATGCAGAATCTCTGGAGACTTCCACGCCCGCCCCCGGAGATCAAGCCACAGCTGTGGTAGCTGGTCGCCCAATCCCGGTGCCTCACCAGACCCCCAGTTCTGTCATAATAGCAGGGGGTGGGTTTGGGAGTATCCATCTAGAAACAGGAGCAGCTGCTGAAAAACGGCCTGGCTTGTGGCCAGATGGAGGGAAGGAGAGGCAAAGCCTGGGGAGCCCAAACTTGGGACATACAGCATTTCCGCTCCCCCTTTTCTGGAACTGCATGTGCCGCTTTTTAGAACAGATAATGAATCACAGAGCTGCTCTGATGAAGAAATCCAAAAGTGCCTCTTTGCCTCGTCTCCCTCATCCAGGCTTTGATTAATAGAAACTGTTTACAGTAGGTTACCAGAAATGGGAGTAGGGGAACAGTTACAGGCCGGCTGGAATCCTGCAACACTGGTGACCGGTAGGAAGTGAGTTAGACCGTGTGAAGAGATCCTGCGGGGTGGGGGGGCAGTCATGGGGAGGAATTGTCACGGGGTCAAGTTCTGCTCAAAAGGTCTGCTGCGGGCCGAGTGAATCCAGGGCGGGAGCACCCCACCCACTTTTTTCTCCCCAGCTTTTCTCAAGCTGCACCCATTTTCTTGAGACAATTTCCAAGTTCTATTTTTGGTTTGGAAAAGGGTAAAAGTGCCTTGGCATCTGCATTTATCAGCTTGCTCTCTCTGTGTGTGACCTACTTTAGAGACCGGAGTTGCTTTTATTTTTATGGCTATGGGAGAAATCCCTGAAAGCAAAAATTCAGTTTCAGAAGCTGAATTTAAGGGACATGGGATACTATGTTGAGGTGGTTATTACTCTATGATTTCTGTGGTTTTTTTTCCCCCACCCCGACCCCACCCCACTTCCTCTTCACAATGTCTTTTTAAAAGGTGCTTCTAATCTGCGCAGCTAAGAACAGTTGTAAAGATGCCGTGTGGGGGCGATTCTGGCATGTGGGCCGGCCCAGCTGTCTGCTTCCCAACCTTTGAGTCACCTCAGCATCAGGCATCTGGCCTCCTAACATAGAGCTTGCAGCTCCTGAACTTGCCTATGGGAGAAGGAGACAGAGAGGGGACAGTCTCCTTTTTATCAGTCAAGAAAGAGTAAACGAGGTCCAGAAAGTGAGTAGGTGATCTCTAGCAGTAAGGTGCGAACCCAAGCAGAGGCAATGTTAGAATTCACCCTGGACCAGTCCGTGGGAGCCCTCTGAACAAGGAACCTGTAGACCAAAATCTGAAATGTGACTCACTCTTTGGAGAATCATTCTTTTTTCTTGGTTTCTATTTATAGTCCCCCCAAAAAAAGAAAAGAGAAAGGATCCCTTTGCCTCACGATTATGATGTGCGGATAAATTAGTGTTTGTAAAGCAAAGCTGGAAGATATAAACAACTCAGCCCTGGGTCCTATCAATTAAGTATTCATAGGAACACCCAGAAGGAATTCATCAATGGGAATATGAAGATGCAAACAATAGCATCCTGGTTCTCAAGATTACATTGCAGATGTAAGCAACCCTGGAAAGCCCCCAGGAAACCTGTCAGTGGTTAGGTGTGATCTAGCCCCTTGCTTCTCAAAGTATTGTCTATGGACCAGCAACTTGAGAATCATCTGGGAGCTGACCAGAAATGCAGAATCTCGGGCCCTACCCCAGACCTACTGAATCTGCATTTGAACAAGGTCCCCAGGTGATTTGTCTGCACGTTAATATCTAAAAAGCAGATCTTTCCACTAATCTCGGGGTCAAGTGGAAACTTCTCAGCTTAAGGTTACTGGAGGCCTAGCTCCCCCAAACTATTCCTCCCTTCATGAGGCCTCCTGCCAGAGGGTATTGCCTGCAGGCTTGTGGGGGTGGGGAGGCTTTTCAGATGCTGCCCCCTAGGGGGTGTGGCCAAGTTTAGAGATGATCCTTAGAACTGAGAGCACAAAGAAACTCTCCAAGCTAAAGAGAAGGGCAGAAGCAATAAAAGGGAAGCCTAGAGGTAGAGGCTGGAGTAGGAAGCGAGCCACTGCTAGCAAGAACAGTTGGTGGAGAGGGAAGTCAAGGAAAACAGTCAAGGAAAACGAGAACAAAGAAAAGGTCCTTGAACCAAAGATGGTTACTGGTGAATTTTGAGAGCGGTTCTGGTAGAACATGGGAGGAAAAAAAAATCCAATTATAAAGTTGTGGAGGGAAGGATGTGGAGGTTCTGGCTGCACCCAAGAACTTTGGCATAAAAGGCAAAAGAGAACCAGGATGATAGCTAGAGAGGTCAGTTGAAAGGGCCTATGCATGTCTTAGGACAGAACCAACCAGAAACAACCAATTTGAGGTGAATGGAGCTTGAATATATAAACTGCTTAAGTATGCATCTCTTATCAGAAGGAATAAACACTTTCTTTTCCTTCTCCTGTCAAATAAAAGGAGACTGGAGACACTAATAAATCATTCCAGGGACCTTGTTAGTATCAGCAGCCAGCATTCTCTTCCTCATTCTCAGCCCACGAACACTCTTGCAGCTTTAAAATCCAGCATACAGTTGGCAAGGTAACACACTGCGAGAGGATCCTGGAGGATAATGGATCACTCTCCCAAACCCTAGTGACGCCAGCTACTAATCTAAAGATCTATATTTCTGATGCTTCATCCTCTTTACATATCAAAACATCAGAATGCAGGCATGTTTTAGGAGGAAAGCAGAAGTTGGGGTTCTTGACAGCAGAAACACACACACACACACACACACACACACACACACACAACATCAGAATGCAGGCATGTTTTAGGAGGAAAGCAGAAGTTGGGGTTCTTGACAGCAGAAACACACACACACACACACACACACCCTGGTAGTCTGTTCTCATTTGGAAAGCCAGTTATGAATGAGCGTGGTTTCCTGGGTAAGAAATGTTCTCTTCCTTCCCTCCCAAGCAGTCTGACCTCATCTGTCATTTTCAGTGTTATGGAGGATTAGTCTGAGGCTGAGAACAGGTTGAGACACGCCCCACAAAGAGGCTCCGGATCCTGAGAGAAACGGGAGGAAGCTGAGCAGTTTTAGCAGCCGAGCAGCTTTAGGTCTCTTAAGGCAACGATGAGAATCGGGAGTAGGAGAGGAGAGGGGTGGACGGGTGGGGAAGGCAAGAGAGACAGATGTCTGTGGTGATTTCAAAAGAAACACCAGACTAAAATAAACTTCGAGTCAGAAAACAGGAAGAATGCGAGAAGACGAAAAGGTAATGGACTGAGAACCACAGTGTGTTTGAGAAAACACAGCCCCATCCAGATGGAGCAACAACATCATCCCCCAGCAAAGTGTTCTGGAATGAGGGCGGAGGGGTTGCAAAAGAAGTAATAGCTCTGCTTGGTAGGAGGATCACTCCATGTGAAAGCTACGAAGTCACAAAGCAACATCGCTGTTGGACCTCCATCCCAATTTTCTGAAGGGGTGACAGGAGGCCCTGGCCTGTGCGTCTTTGTCTGCCTAGACAGTCAACCCAGAGCTCAAAATTCCTTCAGTCTGTTTGCTTTCTGTCCTCTTTAGCTGAAGCTATTTCTAAAAACAAACAGATCATCTCCTCTCCCAGATTCCCTGGTGGCCCTTCCCCCACTGCTACCTGCACCCAGCGCCTTCTCCTGACTAGTGTATACTGCTTTGGCTTGAGTTCTGGCCCGGATCAGGGCTGCAGACCTTAGCTTCAACTCCCTCCTTGGCCAACACATCCAAACACTTGCTAAAGCTTATAGCATTACCTCCAAAGCCAAGCTCATTTCCATTCCTCCTTCTCACTGCCACCTTCTTCCTTCTTTATTTCAAGCCCTTTATGACTTCAGTCTCTTCTCCCTCTTCCCCCAACAACTCCTCCCCCACCCAGCCCCAACCTGGTAACTAATACTTTACTCATCTGACAATGTTGTTTTGGTGTTGTTATCAGTGTCTGACTCAGAAGCCTCTAATGACTTTCCATATTCTCTATGAACTCCTCTGCCTGCCATTCAGTTTTTCAGTCAACTGTCATTTATTGTCTACTCAGCACCAGGCGCTGGTTACAGAGTTAAGGAACTGATGTCTAGTGAGGAGAGCGGTAGAAAACTCATTACAATTCAGGCTTGATACTACAGTGTTGCAGGAACATTGATGAGGGGTGTTTAACCCAGACAGAGAGGATCAGGGAAGGAGACCTGGGAAGAGGAGGTTTTATTTCTGGGCTGCTTTCCAAAAGGCTAACTGGCGTTAGCCAAATGGGAAGAGGAAACTTGCTTCCAGGCAGACCCAGGTGCATGTGCAAAGGCCCTGAGACCAGAGAGCTGATAGTATCTGGATATCACAAATGCTTTATTCTGCCTGGGGAATGGCTATGGAGAGGGACAGGGTCCCAAGGATTAGGAGAGGTCAGATTACAAAAGGCTAGGCATGCCATGGGAGGGGTTTGGTTTCATCTGGAAATAGAGGGGGAGGGGAGGGAGGCTTTTGAGCAGATTTACACTTAGATCCATCATTAGCTATAGTGTGGAGACAGGACCGGGAGTGGCAGAAGAAGAGAGACTGGAGGCAGGCTGAGGCAGGGGCCAGTTAGGGGGCTGTTCAGTGATCCACGTGGGAAATCACTGGGGCTAACAGCAGCAGTGGCAATTCTCCTGAGACACCTACTGTACGCTGTTATGTACATGATTTTAATTTGCTGAAATTCCTTACCTTTCCCTTCCTCACCAGCTTGTCAATTTTTGAAAGATAAATGCTGGACCTTACTGGATCCTAATCTTATTTTGTTTAAAGATTTTATTTATTTATTAGAGAGAGAGAGAGAGCAGGGGAGAGGGGCAGAGGGAAAAGGAGAGAGAGAGAGAGAGAGAGATGCAGGCTCCTCATTAGCAGGGAGCCTGATGCAGGACTCAATCCCAGGACCCTGGGATCAGGACCTGAGCGGAAAGCAGACACTTAACTGACCGAGCCACCAGGGTGCTCTGCCAGATCTTAACTTATCCATGTAAGATCCTTTCTGTGTTAGGATCTGCAGGGATTATCAGTTGAACCAGAGAAAGTTAAGAAGAAGTGGGGTGAGGGAGAACTAGCCTAGAGGCAGTAGGCAGGAGAGAGCTCACAGCCAAAAGAGAGAAAGGAATGTGAGGTTTCTTTTGCTCCGACCCCACATTTCCTGCAGCCCAGCTGGGTTCCCACTCCAGTTTCTGAAAAGCAAATTCTGAATCACCTCTTTCTTCCTAAATTCTTTCCCCCCAAAGAATTCAAAGGCTCTGGGGGTGCCAGAGTAGGGAGGGCCGAAGGACCATCCGACGTTTTCCCTTTCGCACAACGTGGACAAAGAGCAGTGATGTTGACAATGGCCAAGCTGGAAAGAACGTAGCCAGAACGGAGCCTTCTGCCTCTCAGCCCTGGAACCTCGCTTCCAGTGAGGGTGGAATTTCACTAGGAAAGTAGGCAGAGGTGGTGAAATTAGTCTTGAGAAGCTGGGTGGGAGGGAGCCTTGAGAGAAGGCAGCGTCCTCTTAGGGGGTGAGTAGAATCAAATCATTTAAGCCACTTCTCTGGTTGCAGGCTGTCCTGTAGGTAATTGCTTGTTTATCCCCTCCCACTTCTTAGAGGCTGTTGGACTCCCGCTGCTCTGGGAGTTGTGGGCTTACCAGCCTCCCTCCCCTTTATAAACCTCACCTTCTCCACTGCACTGAACCCACTGGGAAGGAACAAAGACCAGAGTTCAAGCTCTAATGAGGTCTCCAGTGAGGTAGAGGTGATCGTCTTCATTTGGTCCCAGGCAGAGAGAGGTATTGAAATCCCAGAACCAGCCCTTAAATTGGCCGTTGGCCTGGTGCTCGGAATGAGTACCCCAGGGAGGTGGGCAGGCCTGGTTACGGGCTTTCTGGGACAGGGGCTTGAAGTGCAAGCGGTCCTACTGGCTCATTTCTTCCCCCACCGACAGTCCCTTCCCCACGGAGGGCATTTGAGTGCTATAATTTAGTAAATCCCTGGAAGTCAGAGTGGATTAAAGACACGATAAACACAAATATGCAACTAGTACTCCTAAAGAAACCAGTAGAAGATAAGTGACCCCTTGCATCTAGCTAGATACGTGGGAAGAATTTGGACTTGTTCCCACAAGGGGACAGGGAGATGACTGTCCCTTCAATAACTAGGGCCCTTATCTGCATTTCCATTGTAAGGAATGATCATGAACTGCTTTAAGTAAGACTGAGCCTCTGAAGAACTGTGATTCTGTGCAATCCATTGACACCTTGCTAGGAAAAGTCATAGGTATGCACTTCATATCTTCTCCTAATTAAAGCGCATTATCACTTGTTCACAAATGGTTAGGGCTACAATAAACCCTTCGGAGACCAAAGGTCAAACAAACACACAAACAAAGATAACTTCCCACAGGATGTCACTAAGAACCTAATTGAAGAGTTAATCATTGCTTCCCTTTAGGGGTATCCGGCCCTTAAGGACTCTTCCCCGTTGATCTCTGTTCTAGCTTAGTTCTCCCCTTTGGCCAGGGCCCCGGGGAGGCAATCAGAGTCTTGAGGTAGAAAGAAGAACGATATCTCCAGCGGCATCTCCCTTCCTTCCCTCCACTCTATCCTGCCCCCAGCAATCCTTGGGGCTCCCCCCCGGTAGCCGGTGTTTTGCCAAGATTCCCTTGTCTGGACCACTTTCCCCATATATCGGCCAGGGCAGAGAATCTTCGCAGACATTTCTCCTTGCTATAATTATTGTTTCACACGTTTCTTTTCCCAACTGGACTGTGCCCTCCCCACCTCAAAATCGTGTTCATCTGTTACCCCATAACCTAGATAAGACCGTAGCGCGGGCTAAGTACTTTACAGGAGCCCACGGGATGCTCTCTGGGGAGGCTCAAGTCTGGGTTCGGCCCTTCCCATTCTGTATGACTTTCAGCAAGTCATTTCCATCGTTCTGAGCTTTAGCTTCTTCGTTTTAAAATAAATCCTGCCAATTCCAACTCACACGGTTACGAATTAAAAATGAGACAAGTGTGGAAGTGCTGAACAAAGCGCCAGGTGGTGGAGGTGGTAGGAGGGGACGCTGGGCTCCAAGAGCACACATATTTGTCTTAGTCGGCTCGGCTCAGGCTGCCATAACAAAATACCACAGACGGGGTGCGGGGGGTGGGGGGTGGGGGGGGTGGAAGAGACACCGGTCGACACACTTAAACAAAAGAAATTTATTTTCTCACAGTTTCGGAGGATGGAAGTCTGAGATCAGGGTGCCAGCACGGTTGGGTTCTAGTGAGGGCTCCCCACTAGAGGAGAATCCTTTCTGGCTTGCAGATGGCTGCTTTGTCATTGTGTCCTCATGTGGTCGTGGTGGGGCTCCATCTCTCTTTGCCTGACCACAGTCCTGATGAACTCCCTTAACCTTGAATTACCTCTCTGAAAGACCCTATCTCCGGATACAGTCACATTGGGAGTTAGGGCTTCCACGTCTGCATGGGGGAAATGCCACAGGGACATAATTCGGTCTGTAGTAATGTGAAAGGAGACGTGACAGCACACAGAGCCCTTCATTCCTCTCTCCACCACCCCTCCGGCTTGCAGATCTGGCCCCCTCCTGAGTCCGGGCACCCTGTTGTCTTGCTCTCTGGACCATCGATGGTCTCTTTAGTCCACTATCAACATGTATTCTTTTATAATTCCCTCTTATTGGGACTGCTCTTTGGGCTTGAGTTTTGGTTCCTACCCTTGGAGCATATTGTAGTTGAGGCTAAGATGTAAAAAGGAAGTCCTCTGGTGTTTGCCAAATTAAGTCAAGGATGAAGGAGTGGTCCTGCAAAAAAACACCTGAGTTTCCACTGAATTTCTTGCCCTGTTCAGAGGAGACTGGAAGGAAGTAGTCTGTATCTTACTAGGATATTTTGGAGAAATAACCAGCAAAATCTTGGGACAGCACTTTGCAGTCACAGTATATGAGCCAGTTTATAGATGTCCCAATAACTGAAGCATGTGTTGGCATATCCTAGGGCTTCTGAAGAATGCCTTCTGCATTATCTCACCCCATCTTCATAACCACCATCTCCCAGATGAGGAGACTTAGGCCTAACAGGTGCCTAGGTCCTCTGACTGGTCACCCCCAAACTCCACCATACAAGGGAACCCCCATTCCACTTCAAAGAAAACACAGGGCCCTGAGGAGCACAGCCTGCCTCTTTAGCTCCTCTACTAGGACCAGAGATAATCCAGACTTTTATTTGTTCCATATGAATCTTTCTTTCTTGTTCTGGAATTTTATAGAGTTTGAAGTACAATATATGGAACGAGGTGACATTCTTAGAGGAAGAGATTTTACAAATGCAAAATTACTATTTTATTATGTTCGTTTGATTTGAGACTAAATTTCAGAGGATCCTGACTACTTTCTTAGGGTATTTCCTTGAGATGCCCTGCCCACTTGGAACAACGGAATGAAGGAGGCATTATCTGGTTTTAACCCTATCCATTCATTAAGCATTAATTTAGTTCAGAACCTTCTACGTGCCAGGGACTCTACCCTGCAGGAGCTCACATCCCAAATAAGCCAGGGGTAGCCTCCACCCCTTAAGAGGGGCGGTATAAATGTTAATCTCTCTGGTCTGCCACTTTCCTCCCGCAGTGATCTGGTCGCTCAGAATGTCTCCGTTCCGCCCCAATCACCCTGGAAGCTGGAGACACTCTTTTGGGGAATCTGCAACACTCCCTTCTTAGCACACCAACAAATAAAATGCGTGAGGGTCTTGCACAGTCGAAATCCTCAGGCGGTGAGGGTGGGGGGCGGTCATCCCAGCACGGAGCGACGTGCAGTTTTTGTTTTGTTTTGTTTTCCCTAAGAGATGCGGTGCACTTGGGGAGAGGGCTGCCTGGAAAGCACGACCCTGGCTCCCGACGGCGATTCCCGCTCGGGTGTTTCCCTCCAGCCCGGTGAGCCCTCGGTCAGCACTTCCCGGTTTCTCCGACCCTGACCCTACGGCCAGGGGCAGCTTTATTTTCCTGCCCCCTCTTTCACCCGGCCGAGCGGGCCGAGGAACCTCCGCCAAAGTCTCCTTCCATCCCAAGAGGACGGGCGGGGAGATCCGGGGAGGTTTTCGAGGGGCCGGGAGGTCAGGCGCGGCCGGAGGAGGCTCCGGGGAGACTGTGCGACCGGTCAGGGCGCTGTCGCAGCCTCCGCCGCCGCGGAGCTTCCTCCCCCGCTCCCGCCTTTCCGGGCCCGGCCCGCCGAGAGGAGGGAAGGCTTCCGGCGTCGGCTCCCGCGGAGGCCGCTGCCGGGCCCCTCCCGAGCCGGAGCTGGCCGGGGCCGAGCGCCGGGCGCCGGGCGCCGCGGGCGGGGAAGGCGGAAGCGGGGCCGGGCCGCGCTCGGAGGCCCCTCCCGCGCGCCGCGGCCGCCGTTGCCAAGGGTTACCGGGGGGCGCTCAGGTGGAGGGGAGGCCGCCGCGGCGGGAGGGGTTGTATCTAGCTGCGCAGCGGGCGGGGCGGGGAGGGCGGGGGGCGGAGTCGCTGCCTCGTCGCCATGGGAACGGCGCAGCTATTTCCAGCCCCGGGCGGTGCCAGTGGCGCGGTGCCAGGGTGCGAGGGTACTGCAGGACAGCGGCAATCTGCTGCGGCCGGGGACCTAACAATGCGCTCCTTCTGTAGCGCGGGGCCCGCGGGCAAGAAGCCGGGCGAATCGGAGGGGCCCGCCCGCCCCCGCGCGTCGCGCCTCTCCTCCCCGGCGCTCCTCGGCGGGGAGCCCGGCTGCCTGGGGCGCTCCCGGCTGCACGTGCTGTCCCCGCCGCCGCCCTCGCCAGACAAAGCGGGCTTCCCCCCCACTCGATGGACCCTTTGATTTCTCCCCACTGTCGCCTTCATCTCTCACTCGTTCCACCCCGCTCGGCGGCCTCCTGGAGAGCTGTCTCTTTTGTGCTCGCCACCTTCAATTTGGCCCTCCATCCAAAGCTTTGCCCTAAAAAACGACCCCGTTTGACCTTGCCCCTCTCCCACTCGGTCAACTCTGGTAACTTAATACGTTTGTTAAAACGGCGACTGCCCGCCCCCACCCCACCCCCATATTTTTCGGCTTCGCGTTACCTTTTCTATTGTCCGCGCCCCTTCCTATCAGAACTGACTTTCTGGCCTCAGCCTTTTCAAGACTTCAGAAATCCTCTTGCCTCCTTCCCAGTTTCCTTTCCACTTTTTTTTTTTTTTTTCCTCGCAGCAGAAGAGAGATTGCCAATGGCTACCTCGGTTGAGCCCCCTTTGTATTTCGTTGACGCTGCCCTTCTTTCCCGCGACCCTGAAATCACGTTATTTGGGTGCGGCGGGTGGGGCGGTAGTTGGCTGCGTGGGAGTTCTATGGCTACCGCCATTCCCAGTCGTTTTGCTTGTAAGCTCAAGTGAGGGGAACTTCTGGGGACTGGCCAGAGAACCCCAAAATGCAACTTGGGGACTGAGCCTCTCTCTCAGTCCATCCCTGCTTGGTCACTCTTTAGTTCGTGCACCATCTGCCTCTTCCCACCTCTAGACTCCCTTGACCCCTGCCCCTGCTCCTGCCCCCCTCAACATCACATTGTTCATCCCTTTGGCACCAGCCCTAGAAGAGGAAAGGGCAGGTCCTCCTCCCCAGGAAGGAAGGTGGGGCAGAGCAGCTCCTGCAGGAAGGGAAGGAAAAAGGAGGGAAGGAAGGAAGTGGCCAACAGAAGAAGTGGGATCCGGTGGGAGGGCTTTGCATTGTTTTAACTTCTTTCCTTTTTAGCAAGGCAAAGCCAAGCCCAAGGCCATCTGGGAGCCAAGGTTATGCTGCCATCTCTGAGGAGGCCCCCCTCCCCCAGGGACTGCTTGCCTTAGCCTGCAGGGGACAATCTGAGGGTTTTGGTGGACCTATTTAAGAGAGGTGGGCAGAGTTCAGTGTATGCTGTAGATTGTAAGCACTTATATTTTTTTTTTAGCACTTACATTTTTAATGTATTCGTTTCCTTTTGTTTCTTTCTGTCCAACAAAGTCAGCTTTTATTTTATTACCTATTTCCATAAAAAGCCCCAGGGTAGAACTATGCCTCAGGTAAGGAAAATGTAACCTACAGTTCCCAAGGATCTTCTAAGTGTGAATCTGCTCTCGTAGTCTATAATATTTCATATTTACATAGGGCTTTATAGTTTATAAAGATCTGCCACTTAACACTACCTCATCTCAACCATTATTATTACCCCTACTTGGTCCTTTTCACCCCCTTACTTTAAAACTCAGCCTCTCGGGGAATAAATACTCATCAGTATTGCTCTCTATTTCCTCCACCCTTTTCCTGGGCTTGGGCCAAATTGTAGGTCCCGGGAACACAGGCGGGGAAGTGCTTTGGTCCATGTGAGACCTGTGGACCTATAACTATAACATCAGTTATAAGCAGCTTGGTGATAGACTAAAAGAGGTTTGTTGTGTGATTGTTATTTGCATAATGTATCCTTGTATCTTCCTTCACTTAATATCCAAATGCCTAGAAAACCGCCAGCCAGGTTTCTGACTGTAGAGGCGGTGTCTTATTCTTTGAAAGCCTCAGAATGAAAAAAAATAATAATAATTGGTTTGTGCTTTGGAAGAGCTTGTCTGAAACAGTCTGGAGTTAACCTCTGTCTTCCCATCTTCCGGGCTGGTTAACAGTGTCCTGAACACCGAGCAGGGGGCTAGAGGGAGTGGGTGTTCATTTTTCTCCGCCAAGGGAAGGTCATCCTTGCTCTCTCTGTGAGCCATCCTTCTGGTGGGCAAGGGTTCTCAACAACACTCGGACGGCCCGGGGTGGGGGTGAGGGTCAGGAAGGGGGCCTAAGAACTAGGATTCTTTTGTGTTTCTTTGGGTTTTGAGTTGCTGTCTCTTTGGTGGAGGAAGGTTTGAAGGGGTGGAGAACCTGGCTCTACCAATTTAGGACAAGTGCGGGCAGGGCAGAGCTGTGGGGCTTGGCTTCCTCTCCTTGGTCCCTCTTACTCACTGGGTTGTCTAGAGGGAATTTGCTACCCCCATCCATTAGCAAACCAATCTGCAAGCCAATTGGCCCTGGGTGCTTACTTGGGGCACTGAGTTAGCACCTCAGGGAACTGACCCTCTCCCACAGAACAAGCCCTACAGTTTTGTGGTCATTGTGTGGAGGGGTATGGGGTGCAGCAGTGGGGACGGGAGATTTCCAGCGAACAGCAGAAAGGATCTTCTCCTAAGCAGAGACCTCAATGCTGACAGCAGCTGGCCTTCTTTAGGCCTCCTGGTCATGGAGATGGTCAGGGAGTCTAGGCTAGATGTCCGTCTGACAGAAATCCTGTAGCTGGGTGGGGGGTGAACGGATGACCGCCATGGTCCCTTCTAACCCGGAGAGCTTGCAATTTCGGAATATACTGATCCGAGGCAGTGTTCAGTGAAGGACTCAAGCTTTATAGGGATTCTATTCATTAGTTATTTATCAAGTGTGTACTTTGATTAATACACTGCTCCTGTTCCCCATGACTTCTCAGGTCAGCATCCTCTTATACCATTGCCCTGTGGTTTGTTTCTTCTTGAGACGCTGGATTGAAAGGTTTTGAGGGCTTTGATCTGCAGGAGAGGGGCGGAAAAGAGAAACCTTATTATCCAGAGAAGTGCTGAGGGAGCGGGGCAGCATCTGTAAGGGCGAGAGCAGAGTGAGGATTGAGCCCACCTGTCAGGATACGCTAGGCTGGGGACAGGAATGAGAACGGGGAGGAAGATGAGGTGGAAATGAATGGGCCCCCGTAGGAGGAGGTAATGAGGTGGATCAGAAGAAT
>CM053618.1:34201542-34212759 GCA_028646535.1 Procyon lotor | reverse complement strand
CTCAGGGGGGCTGTGTCTTGAAGTTCCGGAAGGACCTGACTGTGTGACTTGAGGGACCTTGCAGGGAGGGGAGGGCACTCATTCGCCCCGAAGCATGACTCCTCTAGGCCTGCAGCTTCTGCTGGGACAAATGCCGTCAGTGTGGGGATGAGGCGGCTGTGGGTCACCACCTGTTATAAGGAGTGGACCGGCAGGCCTGGGAAAGGGCCACCCAGTACAGACCAAAGGCCTGAAGGAAGGAAATTGAGGACAAGAGAATTTTGCTGGGCATAGGGACAAGTCAGCGGGGAAAAATCCAAACACCAAGGCTGTGATTAGGAGCTTTTTTTTTTTTTGCCATCTTCACGTCATCCCTGGAAGCCGAAGGACGCTGAGGCAGAGCCCAGGGCCTGACTGTGGCCTGGAACATCTCAGAGCCTCCCTGGGATGGGAGGGTGCTGGAATGGGATTTCATTTTTTTCTGTTCTGAGTTTGAGCACAGGAAGGCTGCTGCTGGGAGTTTTGCTCATGTCTACGTTCGGATCATCACAGGGTTCTCTGCTTTGAAGAATGAACGGAAGCCCGGGGCTCAGTTTGACAAGGGCTCTGCAGGGGAATGGTGGGATGCCATTGTGGGCCGCAGGAAGCTCTTCTCCTGCCCAGATGATGGATGCGATGGGCCTCCGCGAGGGATGTGGCCAGATGCTCGTTGCTTTTCTGGTTTTAGCTCTCAGGGGTGGGGTTCAGCTGGAAAGCCCTGGTAAGTATTTCACGCAAGCCAAAATAGGCCAGAGGCACCTCACCTCAGCTCAGGGTCCTCAGCGTCACTGACCCTGGGAATTCTGCCTGCAAGAGGCAAGACTGGGGCGGGGGAGGGCTGGTGGCTGAAGCTGAATGAGATGGGGTAGAGGGCGGAAGCTGCAGCTTCAGGGCAACGGACTTCGAGTCTGGCACCCTCGGCAGAATGATCGGGAGTGAGGCCACTGTGCCTCTTCCAGCGTTGAGAGCTGAGCTCTTGCCGCGTAAGCCAGGCAGCTTCTGCTGGGACAAATGCTGAGATCCAGCCATGCTGAGACTCTGAGGCTGTTCCACCCGTCCCGTGCTTGACGGTTTGGTTTTATCTCCAGTATTGAGTGAGACTTTCCAGAGCTAATCAGGCTTAGGGGACAAATAGAGACTTGCCTTCCCTTTCAGAATGAAATCCGAACGCTTCGGTGTTAGGGACTCAGTCTTTGTGGTCCGTTTCCTGCCTCATCTGTTGTCACTGGCCTGCCCCGCGTAGACAACACCCTGTAGCCACACTGCAGGATTCGTGGTTTTCCTTAGCGCGGGGCACTCTCATTCCTCTCTGTCTTTTCCTGTGCTGTTCCCTCTCTCTGGGGACACATTTCCCTTCCCTGACTCCGGAGATGCCTTCAAAAGAGCTCGCGTCTTATCTCTTCCAGAGCCCCTTCCCTGATGCCCTCCACTCCCCAGTCCGGAGTAAAATGGCCCTTCTCTGTGTTCTGCATGAGAGTTCGTGTACCCGGATCCCAGCCGTTCCCCTATTCCATGACTGTACTTCGCTCCTGTGTCTCCCCGACAGGAAAACGTTGCCTTCTGGGCTTTCCCAGTGCTCAGCTCAGTACCTGATATACAGTTGGCACTGGTTTATTTGTTTAGTGGCTAACAGTGTGTTTCCTCCCACCGCCCTCACATCCCGCATCAGAGTTGAAGCCCCATAAGAGCAAGGATCTTGGCTTTCTGTTTGCTCTGCTAACCCTAGTGTGTAGCACACAGTGGGCCTGTAAAAAATATTTGTTGAATGAATGGTTAGAAGTCAGGCACTGTGATTCACTTGTTGGCCCTCCCCCCAGTGCTCCAGTGACCACGTATAAGTTACTCATTATATCTGGGATGGTCATGTGAGGCCGTGGAGGGACATGTGTCCAGAGCACCGCCCTTGGGCACCACACTGCCTAGAATCTGCCTCCAGCCTCCATTCCTCTGGCTAGTTCCATGCAGGATCCCCAGGCTCGTGTGTGTGCAAGTCAGACATACGGAGGAGTGGATGATGCGGGAAACTGCGGCTAGTGGAAAAATGCTTTTTCCGTTTCTTCCTCATGACTGATCTTGCAGTGTTTCAAAGTATCCTCAGATGGCCCCACATAACCAGTCAACCAGCTGACCCTTTTGGACAGCTTCCTTGTTCCCCACTGTGTAGGCTCCCTCTCTTCCCTGTGTCTGCCTTCCTGGGACCCATACCAAGTGCACTACTCACATATAAGCCTTTGTCTCAGGCTCTGCCTTTTTCTTTAAAAAAAATTTTTTTTTTAAGTAGACTCTATCACCAGTGTGGGGCTCGAACTCATGACCCCAAGATCAAGAGTCACAGGCTCTAGCGACTGAGCCAGCCTGCTGCTCCTCAGGCCCTGCTTTTTAGGGAACCTACAAAAGACGACCAGTTTCCACTCCTGGCTCCTGCTGCTAACTAAGAGCGCTCTGTCTTCAGGTCAGACCATTTGACCTCTCTGCTTCTGTTGGCTCGGCTGGAAAATGGGTATCATAAAGCCACCCAAGGTTTGTGACTTTTTTTTTTTAAAGATTTTATTTATTTATTTATTTAACACAGAGAAAGATCACAAGCAGGCAGAGAGGCAGACAGAGAGAGGGGGGAAGCAGGCTCCCTGCTGAGCAGAGAGCCCGATGCGGGGCTCGATCCCAGGACCCAGAGATCATGACCCGAGCCAAAGGCAGAGGCTTTAACCCACTGAGCCACCCAGGCACCCCTGTGACATTTGATAATGTGGCATATGTGAGGATGTCTGCTCCAGTTCCTTGTATACTAGGGCCTTCCTAATGGTTTCTTTCTCTTCCTACTGCCTTTGTCAGAAGGCAGGTCTAGGAAGCCTGCCGGGCTTCCTAGTCGGCGAGGCCTCGTGAAGAAATGTGGCTGAGTGTGACCTCCTCTCTGGTGGGAAGGCCAGACCAGAGGAGCAAAGGGCGACCGGGCTGGATGATTCAGACATTTGGCAACTGGGTCATTCTTCTTTGGAGCATTATGTAAACATTGGTCAAGGGAGTCTTGCAACACGCCTGACAGGTGGGAGGCGGGAAGAGGCGAGGGTGTGGAGGCAGGGAGGAGGCCAGACACATTGCTCACGGGGCCTGGGGGTGGGGGCGGCGGAGGGGGCCTGTCTGAGATGCTCTTCTGGAACAAGTATGAGGCCACATGTACAGGGCTCCTCGTGGGGGGCAGGGTGGGGTAGGGACTCCTCAAGTTCTCTTTCTGCCCCCCAGGTGTTTTCCTGTCCACCCCACACCTTCTCCCACATGGCATCCTTTTGCTGCAAAGAAGAATCCCAGAGTTTTTGTTTCCGGGCCCATCCCTCTCCATGCCTCCCCTCCAGTCCCAAAGCAAAGAAAATGGATTTCTGGCTTACTGTTGGTGATGGGAGAGGGATCTGGGGGGAGGTCATCAGCCTGGCTCCCCCTTATATACCCTCTGTCTCCTCGGCCTACAGATAAGGTAGGTTGTGGGCACAGTAAGCGCACTGGCCACCGGGCAGCTCTTTGGGAAATGACTCAGAAGGGCTAGGTCAGCTTTCTTGGTGTTTAGTCATTACTTCTTTGGGCTTTAAGGCCCCTGCTTCCCACCGTCCCCGGCAGTCTGATGCTCTGAGCATCCATCCACACTCACCCATGTGCAGCAGGATTGTTTTTCTCTCTTCTCCAGGAGACCAGGGGAGACAGGAAGTTGGGGCCAGGATGAAAGTCTGAAGCCCACCACAGAGGCGGCCCCTTCTCCCAGAGCCCCCCTCCACCTCCCAGGGGGGTAGATTCCTGCTCTCCCAGAAACAGACATCTGGCCTGCCGACTGAAGGAGGCCCGGAGGGGAGGGGGCAGTCACCAGCGGACCGTAGCCGTGGCTGGGCTGTTGTGCCCCTGCCATCTCCCTGTCCCTACCAGGCACCTCCCTCTTCAGCTGTCCGTCCGTCTGGGTCCTGTTCCCAGCTGGCCAGCAAAGTCACCAGGCACTGCTCTCCGAGCTCCTCACTGTGCCCCGCCCTGAGGTCTCTGTGCTTCCAAGACAGGTGCCCCTAGAGACCCTGGCTTTGCTCCCCTCCGCCCTCCCCCATACTGCCTGTAAGGCTGCAGCGGGCCAAGGCTCCGGGAACTTTCTCTGGAGGGAAGCGGCTGAGAATGGAGGGGACAGGGGCGGCGAAAGCAGTGAGCGAATCATCCCAGAGCCTCCCATCTGGGGCTCCATCCCACACTGCCCCATTCATTTGGGGACAGGCATCTAAATAGCCACACATGCGGGCACCACTGCTCATGCTAACCTTCAGTGCAGGTGGCTGGTCCTCAGTTAGACTCCCTCCCAGCCCCAACCCTCCCTCCCCTGCTCTTGGACACCCTCCCAAGCACATGCACTCCAGACCCGGATAGGTGACCACAGATCACCTGGGTCGTGTCCTTTATCGCAGTGGTTCTCAGAGTGTGACTTTGGGACCAACAGCGGCACTTGGGAACTTGAAATGCAGATCCCCAGGCTCAGCCCAGACCTGCCGAATCAGAAACGCTCAGGAGGGGGGCATAGCCGTCTGTGCTTATCCGCCCCATCCTGAGATGCGTCCTGAAGTCTGAGCGCCGCTGCCTTATCACCATGTCTGCAAGAGTCTGAGCAGAGAAATGCTGCTCCTGAGCAGGGAGGCCGAGGTAGGGGCAGGTGTCCGCCCCAACGAGCGGGGCTTCCTGGGGAGCATCCCGCAGGCTGGTGAAAGGTGCTGCAGGCCACCACCCATGACCGCAGCGGAGGCCTCCAGGAGGGCCGAGCGGGCACCTCTCACGGCCATTTCTCCACCGGGCCTGGGAATCAGAGTGGACGGACATGCTCGCTGCGGTGGTTCTGGCTGTGTGGGCAGTCTTCCCCGGGAAGGGGCCCCTGTGATGGTTTCATCCGGTTACTTTGATTAGTCAGGTGACAGTGCCTTATTTATGGACACATGGAGTGCAGTGGGCTGAGCACTGGATAAAGAGGAGACCGGGACTGTTCTGCCCACTCTAAAGCAGCTCTATTGTGATACAGGGCAACTCTTTCTGGCCTCAGTTTTGGGAAACTATACACAAACTATACTCTCATCTCTACAGTGAGAATAACAGTAACTTCATTTGAAGTTGAAGCTTCAAACTTCATTTGAAGCTGAAAATAATGCTTTGAGGATAGGATAAGACCCCTGTAACATTTTTTGGTAAGTTCAGAATGTTCGGTATCAAACCCTACAATGCTGGGTTTTGATTTGTTTTTTAAAAGTCTGTGTTTCTGGGAGCCAGGGTGGCTCAGTCGTTAAGCTTCTGCCTTCAGCTCAGGTCATGATCCCCGGGTCCTGGGATCAAGTCCCCGCATCGGGCTCCCTGCTCAGCAGGGAGCCTGCTTCTCCCTCTTCCTCTGCCCCTCCCCCTGTTCCTGCATGTGCGTACTCTCTCTCAAGTAAATAAATACAATCTTTAAAATCTAGCTTTCTGAGCTCTGAACCCCAAGTGCAAACAGGACTGAGGGGCAGCTCGGTGTGCTGGCAAGAACAATGGAGTAGAAGTCTGGAAGTTTGGGCTCTAGCTTCAGTGTGGCCTCACCAGCAGTGTGTCCATAGGTCAACCACGTTTCTTCCTGGATCTCAGTTTCCTCATCTGTAAAATGGGAACATAAGATTCGATTATATCTAATGGCGTGCCGACATTTAACGGTCTAAGATTCCAGGACTTTGATTTGTTGGTCCTCACAGTCTTCATTCCCAGGCAGGCTCCACGATGTTCCATCCTTTGCGTAATGGAGGGAAAGGCACCAAAGGAAAGGGAGGGGGCACATCAGGCTATGACCTCTAGAGCCAGGGTTGAGGACCAAGGGGGTAGAAGATGCAGACAGAAGGCAGAATTGGGAGGCTTTCTAGAAGGATGACAGGTCATTCTCAGAGAGAAAATATGCTGCAAGTCCAGGTGTTTTTCTCAACCACGAAGCTTAGGTTGGCAGCTCATAAACAAGGGAGTGCCCAAGAGAGGGAAGCAAGTGGGCTGGCTTTATAGACTTCTGTCCTCCTTCCTCATTGGCGTCAGGACACTGCATGGAATTCGCTTTTACTCTTTCCCACCACAACTGACAAAGCTGGAGGAGACAGAGATAAGAAGGGGCAGGCGACAGGGAGCGGAGGATGGGCTTAACCTTCTTGACTCCACATCTCTTCCTCATCCTTGGCTGGCCTTGAGTGGGCCACTCGGAAAGGAAGGCAGAGAGCAGACCACTGGCTTCAGGAAAGAAAAAGAGCCCAGCATTCCCTTAACAAGACCGGCCCCCCTGTACCCCAAAGAGCGTCCCTGGTTCTCTTGGCTCTGGACGCTTGCTGCCGCCACGCAGGTCAAGGGTGTGTGCCCAGAGCCTCACTGACATCCTTCCTCCGGCTTCTTTGGGGGCCACTCACAGCTTTGGGGAGCAGCTTAAGCGGCAGAACCGGTGTCAGAACGCCCTGGGGCCCTCGGAGGCTGTGGCTTCTACTCCTGGGAACAGCCTGAAGCTATTTCTACTCCCTTAGTCAGCACAGGGCGGGAAGGGTGAGGGCCTGGGAAAGGCCAGTGGCGTGAGCTTCTGTAGCAATTGCTTCTTGGTAAACACAGTAATAATAGCAGGTCTGGGATTATGGTTGTTACCCCTGGTAATTATCAGCTGCAGCGCATTCCCTCCCCTAGGTGGGCCACTCCGAGCTCATCACAGTGCAGGGGGCTGTGGAGTAAGCTCCAGATTTCCCAGATCGCCTCCTCCAGTTGCTAGGCAACTAGGAGTCTGTGCTGGAAGTGGGGTGCGGTGGGGGGATCTCATTTAGGAAAATCTCCCCACGTCTCCCAAACCTCTGCAATCTACATGGATTACTCTCCAAGTGAAGACCTTGGATCACTGACTGCTCACCTGGGGGGGCGGGGTCAGAGGCTGGTCTAAATGAAAGGCTAAACCCAGCTGAGTGAGGTTGGGGTGAGGGGGTGGGAGGCAGCATCTCGAGGAGGGGGGGCTGGTCTAGGTGCAACCCTTTTCCTGAAACACCAGAACCGCTGTTCTGGAGCTGAGTTGGCCCGGGTCATGGGTGTTATAGCCGTGGCTGGTTGGAGTGAGAGGCAGCCCGCGGCCGTCTGCCTTGTACTGGCCAGAGGAGGGGCACGGGTGACCCAGCACAGAGAAGATGTAGGGCACGAAGGTGGCTTTGTGTTCCTTGGCTTGTTTTCAGTGGCCGGCCCCCAGGGGAGCGTCAGGGAGCAGGCCCTGGTGTCTCGTGCTCTACTCCGGGGCTCCAGAGATCAGTGTTTGAGACCACCACAGGGGAGGATAAAGTTCTTGGAGCTGCCTCCATTTCCTGCTCCAGGTGATGTAATTTGGGGGCAGGTGAACGGATAGACCTGACGCGTTGTCTCAGGCAGGACTTGGGCGTCGCTCCCGAGCCCCTGGGCACCACAGGCTGAGCAGGGGCAGAGTCGGGAAGGGGGAGGGGGACACAGCAGGAAGTGTTGGTTCTGGACCCTGTTAACCTTGACCCGGCGCGAATGACATTTCTCTGTTAAGCATTGAGGAGCGTGTCTGACTGCTTACCTCGGGCAGAAGATCCTGGCTTTAAAACAGAAACCAAACACAAAGGAATTAAAGTTCTAGAAACCTTCCTCGACCAGGTACGCAGATGGGGATGGTGCTTAGATGCCAGGACGAAAGGAGGACCCGAGGGACCCAGTTCCTCCCTGCAAGGAGCTCACAGTCTAGGCGGGGAGGCCTCACGGGCTTTCCTGCAGCTTTTCTTCTTGGGAAGGAGCCTTTCACAGTAGCCAGAGAGGTTGAGGCTTCGTCCCAAGGTGGAGGGAATAAAAACCTGTTTATCTTCCCAGAGCAAGACTTGCCGCAGGGCCCGCATGTCAGAAAGCCGCACTCAGCCTGAGTCAGGCCGGAGAGCACCTCCGCCTCAGGGGCTCCGGAATCCTGCTGGGGCAGGGAGGCCGGGGAGGAGTGGGAAGAGGTGAGGCACAACCCTGGCGTGGGAGCTGAGGGGGTGGACGCGAAGAGCTCCCTCCTCGGTGGCTGGTGTCCTGGCAGCCTTGACCACGGTCCTCTCCCCCCTGGCTGCAAGTGCCCCGAAGGGACCATGACAAAAAGAACAAGCTGTCCACACACTCGTGGTGATAGTATTCCAACAAAGAAACATCGGGGGTCACGATCACCTTGATCACCTTCAGGTTCAGTGAATACAGAATTCCCACCATGTGCCAGCTACGGGGCTGGGGGCTTGTGAACGGCCATCTCGTGGAGCGTATCTGCTCTCCGTAGTTCTATGACGTAGCTGTCAGCCTCATTGGACAGAAGCGGAAACCTGAAAGCCAGGGAGTCCGTGGGGACCACTCACCGGACCCAGCCCTGAGCTCGGGGCTGCTTGCAAATACCGCTCGGTGTCCTTCAGCTGTTTCAAAGCCAGTTTATCCCAAACCAAATTCACTAGGATTGACTCCTTCGTCTGGCTGCCAGAAATGCAGGAAAATTCTCTTTGATGCCTCCCTTTCGCTCACCCCTCCCTTTCTACCTGTTGTTCTTACCGGCCACACAACCCTTGGATCCACTTCCTCTTTTCTGATCCTGGACCATGGTCTGAACCGCAGGCTCTAATAATTTACCCACCTGGTGACCACAGTGGCCTTGCTCGGAGCCTTCTCCACCCTCCCCCACCCAACCTTCGCCGGAGGGCACGTCTCTCTGACCTCTGGGATAAATGTAAGCCCATTATTTTGAATAAAAGCCCCTTTTGGATTGGACCTGGATTATGGGTAGTACCTCTCCTCCTCGCTCTGCACGCTTGGCTGCTGGCCCCCAGTGCAGCCCCGCCCGCGGGTCCTGGGGGTGGGGGTTGGTTCCGGTGCTTCCCGCCCGCCCCCTCGCTCAAGCTGGCCTTCCTTTCTGGACCGGCCCTCGCCTCGGCCACCTCCCTGCACTTCCCCGGCTCCCATTTCCGTCTTGCAAACGAACCCGGGCCTCCCCGCTTTTTCTTAGCATTTCCAGACCCCAGGGGGAGGTCCGCCGGGCATCACCGGTCCGCAGAAAGGGGCCTGGGTCTCTGCTGAGCAGAAGTGGAAAGATACAGGGCTTGACAACTGCAGCGGTCACTGACTAATGAACAGCCTTAGACAACAGGTTTTTAAGTGGGAGAAACACTGCAACATACCAATCGCGGAAAGAACCTTCGTGAAGCTGCATGGAGATACCTACGGTTCACTCTCCGAGGGACAGAGTCAGCCCTTGCTGAAGCCGACCATGCTCAGCCTTTGCATCTGTCAGGCCATGCCACGAACCATGCTTGGGACCGGGGCCCAAAGATTCTAGATGGCACCACCGGAGTCACTCAGCAGGTTCCTACCACGCTTGAGGTTCACACCCAGGCAACTTCTCTGCCATTTCCCCGGTTCCTGTGTCCCCTCCTTTTTGGAGGCAGGTTTTCCAGAGTGGGGATTCGCTTTTTGGCCATTTGGGGGCCTAGCAGGACTTCACGAGGGAGGGGACAGGGGATAGGGGGCTAGGGATGAGAGGATCAGCGATGCCCAAGGTACCACAACTCAACCTCCGGATCTTTCTTGTGTATTTTCATCACATGTCATCATGTCTCCTCTGAAGCATAACCTGAAGGTTGGACTGTCACAAGGTGGCCAGAAGGCTGAGACCGCTGTGACTCAGGATGCCGGCATCCGGCATCCGGCACAGAGGGGCCATAATCAGCCTGGTGAGAAACAGAAGCGGTGGGGCCTGGGGCGGCCTCCTGGGGGCGCTGGTGGAGACCTTGCCCGCCCGCCTGGGTCTCTGGGACCTGGCAGCGTGCTTGCGCTGGTGGTGCTCGGCACAGGACTGCTGCATGAACGAAGCAATGATTATGTGATACCGGGATAGCGGGTTTGTCAGGAAGGAGGGGAAGGGAGCGCTTCGCTCTCTTTTGGGGGTCTGTCCCTCTGGTCAAGGGCATTTGTACCATGAGCCACCCAAGTGCTCCCTCCGCTCTGGCCTTCACCACTTCTCCCTTCCTCACCTCTTTCCCATCTCATCACTGCAGCTGGGTGATGAGTGCAGGCTTCTGAGTCTCCCAAAGAATGACTCATTCAGCATCTCTTTGCCATTGATGGGCCCTTTCCCTGCGCTCAGCAAGCAAGAAGCTCTACACCCAGGAGGAAAAAGGGTGATGTGCCCCGTGGGAGCCAGACAGGTCCACAGGCAGTTATAGTGGAATCTGACTGCAGGTCAGAGCCGGCAGGGCGTCAAGTAGACTTGGACGGATGGGTTTAGGGGAGGGCTTCCTGGAGGAGGTGATGTCTGGCCTGAGCCCTGAGCACTTGCACGACTCTGAGGGCCTCCTTACATTTTGTGTCCTGAATGTCTGCTTTGCTTCACTTTAGTTCCAGGCCTGGCCCTGAGGATGTGCAGGAGGAGTTGGTAGGAAAGGGGGAGATAGTGACAGTGAGTAGCCAGGAAGTGCCTTCCGGGTAAGCGATGTTGGGAGTATAGGGCAGAGCCCTGAGGTCAGAGCCCCAGAGGGTCCTCATTCCCCCTCTCTGGAGGGGGCTGGGGCAAGCTGCTGGTGCCTGTACCTCCTCAGGCACACTGTTACCAGTGCTGTTGCTGCAGAGACAAGGTCGCTGGAGGTGGTGTGGAATGGAGCGTGGAGGGCCCTGACGCCTGTCGTGGCACTTCTCAGCTCTCGACCAGAGCAATAAAATAGCCAGCACTGACCTGGTGTTCTTATGTGTACTTTATGCACGTGTTCTATGGGGCAAGTGCTGTTAATACTGGCTCATTATCACAGATGGGGAAACTGAGGCACAGAGCATCTGAATAACTTTTCCAAGGTCATACAGGCGGTGCCTGGACTCAAACTCAGGGAGGCGGGTGCCAGAGCCCTTCCGTCTGCCCACTACACTAGACTCGTGACCCCTGTGAGGCACCGGAGAGAGGGGATAGCTCTTGGGCTATTTATAAAGACGGCTACGGGTACAACACTTCTGAAATACTCCTATTTCATCTTAAAAATTCACATATGTCTCGCACCTGCTATGAAATAAATCCCTAGATGTTTCATCAAAACATGCCTCTCACCAAGTAATCGAGTAAAATTGGTGCCCCACGGAGGCGCCCCAGGTGTCCCAAGGCCCCGAGGTCCCCGGAGACGCGCTCGGTGGCAGGCGAGGTACAGCCAGGCTCTGGTT
>CM053618.1:34189020-34201442 GCA_028646535.1 Procyon lotor | reverse complement strand
CCCATTCCTTCTCCCACTTCTCCTTCCTCCTCTTTCTCCCGCTCCTCCTCCTCATTCTTTTCCTCTTCCCTACTTCTCTCTTCCTCCTCCCCCCTTCCTCCTCTTCCTCCCTCCCTCTCCCCCTTCTCCTGCTCCCCCTCCTTCTCCTCTTGTTTTCTTCTGGAGGAGGCCTCTTGGAGGGTCGTGTGAGACCACGCATCTGAGATCAAGCTCTGGGAACCTCTTCCATTTTAGCTCACGACACTTAGCTCTCTCTGATCTCCAAGTTCCTCTATTTTCTAGAAGTTTCATGTTTGCTCATGTTGAGCCACTGCAGAAATCCCCTTGAGTGGCCTTAAAAAATCATAGCAACCAACACAAACCCAACATTTCTATTCTTTCTTTACCTCCTAGTTTCCAAATAGTCCTGCTTCCTTGGCCAGACTGTTGGCTGCCTTTATGTGAAGTCTTTATGTTTCTAAGTTCCAGACTTGATGTGCTTTCTTGCGTGGCTTCCTGGAGCCCTGCGGGGCCATTTCTCTGTTTCAGGGGAAACCGCCCGGCTGCCTTGCCTGTCAGCCCAACATCTCTGAGGTCATGGGATGGCAGTGGAGACAGACAGACAACTCCCCTCCCCCCAGAACAAAGACAACAATAACAACCCCCCCAAAACAAAACAAAACCCCCAAGACCCCAAGAAGTAGATAAATAATATGCTTTCAGGTAGTTACAAGAACTTCAAAGCAAATAAAACAGGGTGGGACTCGGAGTGAAAAATGGAGAGAAGGAACACGTGCACAGGCCTGGGGTGAGGAGAATCTCGAGGAGGGGAGAGGAGGCCCGCAGGCAGGGCTGGAACGCAGGGGCTGACGGGAAGGGCAGTGCTGGGGTGGCGGGAGAGGGAGGCAGGGGCCTGATCACCTGCCATCTTACGTGCCCTGGAAAGGGGGTGGGTTTTACTCTACACACAGTAGGGGAGTAACATGATTGAAGGATCGCTCTGGCTGTTGTGGAAAACAGATTTTAGGCACCAAGAATGAATGGGGAACAAGGAAACCCACTGGAAGGCTAATATACTGACCCAGGTGAGCGGTGATGGGGGGCAGTAAAGAGGGAGAGAGAGAAACACAGTCAAGATGGACCATGGAGAGGCAGCCAGCGGCGGAGGGGGAAATGCTCTCCTCTGGGACTCACGAGTCCGAGTCCGGGGCTGGAATCCTCAGCCCACCACCCACCAGCTGCGGGAACTTGTGTGAATGGCGTGGCTTCTGGTTGGCTCATCTATAATGAGGCTAAGGGCTCCACCTGTGCCTTTCTTGGGTTCGGGGAGAGGAAGAAGGTGAATGTGCCTCGCAGTGTGCCTCCAGCCGTGTTCTTATGGTGTTGAATGTTGGGTGAGGACACTCCACGGAGGTGTGTTCCAGGAAATCCCCGGAACACACCTCTTCTCTATTACAAGGCTGAAAAGGCAAGGCTCGAACTGAGGTTTCAGGTAAGTCAGAGCTCACTCACTGCCGACAGTGAAGGGCGCCTTTGGAGGTCATTGCTTTTCAAAGTGGCCAAGTTGGTTTTGGGCAGGGTGAGGAACCCATACCTAGGGCTGGTGGGATGAGCGTAGTAGCCTGGGGGGCTGATGATGGTTGAACAAGGCAGAAGGGCTTGGACCTGGGGGCAAGCCTGTCCCCGGCCAGAGGGGCCACTGGGAAAGGTGGCACTGGACATGCGTCCTTTGCTGGATGAGAGCAAGCAGACTAAGGAACAGTTTGATGGACTGACAAGTTTCTGGGAAAGTCTCAGCGAGGCTGGGTTTTGACCTTTCATGGGTGGAGTAGGTCAATTTCGAGCCCTTTCCATGGAAGTTCTGAAAGCAGAGGTCTCACCCCTGGAAATCACCTATCCTAGGCTGGCTCGTTGTCAGATCTGGCGCGCGGCTCTGTGGGAGCAAGCTGACCCTGGGGCAGGGGGCCTGGACTTGAATTAAGGCCAGAATCAAAGGTCAGGGTAACAGGAGCAATATTCACGGGCCACACCCCTTTCTCTTTAGCTTTCTCAAGTCTGGACTCTGGAACCTCAGGTTTCTAAAGGGAAGCAGAAGGGAGCTGACAACTGTTCACGTTGGGCATGGCTGGCACCTCGCCAAGCACCAGACACTACTCATAACACCATGAAGTCAACATTATTACGTCCATTTTTTTTATATTAGGGAACTGAGGCTTTTGAAAAAGCATCTTTTTCCAAAGTCTTGTGACTGGTAGTGGGCGCCCGAGTCCACCTACTCTGAGCCCCAGCTTCTGCACAGGGTCTCCTCCTGGACAGGCTAGGTATACGTCAGAACCTTCCAGAAGAGGGGTCTTGGGATCTCGATTTTTTAAAAAAGTCCCTCGTTCTCCTGCGATGGCCAGCCAGGATTGGAAGCTTCTGCCTTACACCGTGCTTAGGCTCTCCTAAATGCCTTCATGGGACGTTTGACGCGAAAAGAGAGAGTAGGCACCCACCTTGGCAACATGACCTCAGCAGGACTTACGGAATCTTACCTATCAGCGTTAAATGGCTTTCTGGCGGTGGTACAAGTCATCGGACTTCTCTGAGCCTCAGTTTCCCAGCCTGTAAAATGGGGATCCAGAACCCGTGCAGGACCATTAA
Source organism: Procyon lotor (assembly GCA_028646535.1). NCBI lineage: Eukaryota > Metazoa > Chordata > Mammalia > Carnivora > Procyonidae > Procyon > Procyon lotor. Next base: position 34,198,820 of record CM053618.1, on the reverse strand, counting down.
AAGGGTGAGGGACACCACAGCAAATGACCTAGCATACTGTCCAGCTCAGCTGGCCGCTGAATGGTCACCATTAACAGGATTCACGGCATCGTCAAGCCCCTTTTGGAGGGGGGACGTGGGGGACAGTCAGCTTCTCTGTGGCCCACTTAGCCATTGCTGAGGCCCTTCCCTGGCACAGACTGTCCGGTAGATGGAGAAGACGGCCGGGCACTCTTCCTCTGGGGAGAGCTAGTGTCCCCACAGGCCGCTGGGCCCTGGCCCCTGGTGCTTGAAGATCTGGCACCCAGTGCCGCTCTCTGCTTTTCAGCTGGCGAGGGTGCCCCCTCCCCAGACTGGCCCAGGGGCACACTGGGCAGGGGGAGCTGGCAGGGAGAGCTGAGGAGGCTGGCCCCATGCCCTGCTCCTCTGCCAGCTGGGTGGCTGGGCCCGGCAGCAGCTTGGACGAGCTCGAAGGCCCAGCAGGGGCCTCTGTGGGGCGACAGCCTCCCTGAGCCCCTCAGCTAGCACCGGGCCATCTGGAGCCGCTGTCCCCTTTTGTGTGCCAGGGGAGAGGGGGGTAAAGGGGGAGGGGACAGATTTCTCTGGCCGGCTCTTTTCTGAACTGAGAAGGAGAAGCTGGAGGTAGAGGGAACTCTGGGCTCAGGACTCAGGGAGAAGGGACGGGGGTTCTGAGGCGTGAAAGGGGGCAGGCTCACGAGGGAAGGAGGAAAGCTCAGGAGGAACAGTTGCCCCTACAAGGGGACGCGAGGCGAGAGAGAGAGAGAGAGAGAGAGAGAGAGGGTGCAAGCGAGCTGGGTGAAGAGGAAACCATGGGTGCTGCGGAAGAAAGAATAAAAGTATATGGAGAAGGATGAAGTCCAGGAGTAGGAAAAGGTGTGCAAAATCTCTCCGCTCTCCAGCCAGTGAAGTCGCTGCCGTATCTCTGTTCTGGGAAAGAGGAAGTGAGAGCGCGTGGGCTGGGGGCCCTTCCCCGGCAGGGGCCCTAGGTGACGGGAGGGCTGGCTGAGCAGTCTGGCTTTCCAGTCGGAGCAGCCCCGGGGGGCCAGCCCAGCCCTGCCCGGCAGCCCACCGGTCCCAGTCAGAACCGCCACCAGGCAGAGACTTGGGGAAAGGAGTGTGATGGTTGGTCTCTAGGGATGGGGACAGAGCTGGTGCTGACAAATAGGCCCTTTGAGGTGGTTCACTTGGGGAGTAAAAACGTGCATTTCTGAGGCCATCAGGGAATGGACTTTGAAAAAGGTCACATACGGGAATTTATAGTGGCTTTGAGGGAGCGGGCCCCTGTCGTGGGTGGAATATCCCTCCTCTTCCATGCGGGCCACCGGGCCTGAGTAAAGCAGACACAGAAAGAACAGTGGTGAGTGTGCTGCTTTGTGCTTTCCTGCTTCTGCATTCGGGAGTGTCAGGAAGGACACAGAAGGTGTGCTGTTTTCTCTGCTGGGGACAGTACAGACTGGCCTTGGGTTGGAAGCCTCCTTCCCCCCGGCCCTTCTCCTGTCAGACTCCATTCCTGGACCCCTGTCAGAATGAAGCTCGCTTCCCCTCCTGGGGTTCTCCTAGGGTCACCCCTCCCTGGGCCCTGGCCCTGAGATGTGTGTTCACCCTGTTGTGCTCCTGGAAATCTGCCTCAGCATCTGCAGAAGGCCTGATCAGCATCTGTCTTCTGGTCCCACCTGGAAAGAAAGGCTAAGTCACCTTTACCTTCTTGAAGCAGGAAATCCACACAGAACTAATTCATGACCGAGGCCCTGGTAGAACCCCTACTGCTAATATGAGTGATTTTATTTTTTTTTTTAATTTTTTATTTTTTTTTAAAGATTTTATTTATTTGATAGCAAGAAACACAGCGAGAGAGGGAACACAAGCAGAGGGAATGGTAGTGGGAGAAGCAGGCTTCCTGCTGAGCAAGGAGCCTGATGTGGGGCTCGATCCCAGGACCCTGGGATCATGACCCGAGCCGAAGGCAGACGCTTAACAACTAAGCCACCCAGGCGCCCCATTATGAGTGATTTTAGCACAGAGTTGGTTCCTTTAGCACCAACCAACATGGGATCCCCGCTACCTTGCCGTTAGAGTCACCCGGAAATCATAGGTTGGCTGGAGGCTCTGGGAGGCACTTTGCAGCTCTGGTGGTGGGGGTACCCCAAAGTGGATGTGTACACCAGATGTAACTGATGGGCAGCTAGAAACAGGCAGGGCCCGAATGGGGTGTCCATTCCCATGTGTCTGCAAGCAGGTTCACAGCTGCCTCCGCTCAGTCACCTGAAGAAGTGTATCCGTGGTGATTTGTGGGGCACTTAGGAAGTGCTGCCCAGCTGGTCCTCACAGCAAGCAGGAAGGTGAGGAAATCACAGCCCAGAGGGGCTAAGGGACTATCTCACCCTCCTTCAGCTAGTAAAGGGCGATGCTGCCGTTCAAACTGTGACCGAGGGCCGCAGAGGCCGGGCGCCCCCACCGCGCTGTGCGGCTGACCCGGCCCGATGGACATGCTGTGGAAGGCGGGGTCCGGAAGGGCTCCATGGAGGGCCTTGGAAATGGCCTTGACAAATGAGCAGGACTTTGCCATTGGAAGGGTGATGCTTCTTCTGAGTGGAGGAAGTGGCAGGCATAGGTGCACAGGGCCCTTGTGGGGATCCGGGCAGACCGCTGAATGGGAACAGGCGTTTGGAGCGAGATCCAGCGAGGGAGGCAGGTTGGTGCCATTTTGCAGAGTCTTAAAGCCACTGTGGAGCTTTGCTTTCTTCCCAAGGGGGTGGGGTCTGAGGAAAGTGTGGATGAGGGGAATCACGTGGTCAGGGCTGCCCCGATAGGGGGACCGAGGGGGATCTGAGGCCAAGGTGGAAGGCCACAGCTGTGAGCAGTGGGGAGGGCAAGGATGGAGAGGTGTGCAAGTGGTCAGGAGGAATGAGACCCATACGGCAGAATGAGACCCATACGGCAGAGCTAGCCGGAGGATGGTGTGGCTGTTTAGAGAAATGGGGAAGTCACCGAGAGGAGGTGCTTTCGGGTGTGGGGGAGGGGACAAAAGGGGATTAGACTTTGAACCTGGTCAGGTCAGTTGTTAGTTGGGCTTCCAGGTGGCCATAGGGAATTAGGAGGGGCTCCCTGAGGGCCGCCTGGGTGGCTCAGTGGGTTACGGCCTCTGCCTTGGGCTCAGGTCATCATCTCGGGGTCCTGGGATCGAGCCCCGCATCTGACTCTCTGCTCAGCAGGGAGCCTGCCTCCCCCTCTCTCTCTGCCTGCCTCTCTGCCTACTTGTGATCTCTCTGTGTCAAATAAATAAATAAAGTCTTTAAAAAAAAAAAAGGAGGGGCTCCCTGATCACCAACCCTAAAACCTCGTTTTGAACGTCCAGCTGTTCATTCTCTCTCGAGGAGCTGAGCTCACCTACTGGGACTCTGGGACTTACACTTTGTGTCTCTCAGTGGCATCAGAACCTCGGATGTCCTGAGAGCTAAGGGGCCCTGTTCCCGGCTGGTGCTAAGGGACAAAAACAACTATACAGTCCCTGCCCCCAGATGTGGGTTCCTCAGACCTTCAGGGAAGTACAGATGAAGAATTTCCCCAGAGGGCTCTTTCTGTAAGACCTACTCCTCTGGTTTTCTTTTCTTTTTTTTTCCCTCTGGTGTTCTCAGGGAGGACCTCGTCCACCTTCCACAGGGGCATGGAGGCCGGCAGCGGGGATGGGCTTGCATTTCGGCTCAAGGGTCCTGACAATGGCCCTGCCCGACCAGGAGAAAAGAGACAGCTTCCTTCTCTTGGCTTGACTTCTGCATGAGAGGGGAAAGAGACAGTGACCCAGGCTGTTGACTCCTCCTGGTCCCTCGTCTCACCAGTTCTTGACCTCTTCTCGAACAGCTGTAAACCTGAACCCGCATCTTGGATTAGGGTGAATCCCCCTTCTTAGTGAAGAGGTGGGGAGCTTTAGGAAGAGGCCACTCATAGATAAGATCCACTCATTCCCGTTTTTCATTCAATAAGTATGCATCTGGTGTCTACTGTGGGTCAGATAAAGGATAGGGAAGCTGAAATCTCGCCCCTGAGGGACTGAGAGTTGGGGGGCACAGATGCATACCCGGGGGGAGTCAGATGTCCTCACAGAGGAAGGAGGCTTCAGCTCGGTTGGGGAGGTAAGTAGGAAACTGTCCAGGGAAGGGGGAGCAGAAACTGTTTTCAGAAATGAAAACAGCAGGAGCACCCCCAGAAATTCTGATTCCATGGGTCTAGAGAGTGGCTCAGGCGCTGGCATTTTAAAAACTCCCTAGAGGATTCTGACTTGCGGTCAGGATCCCACGGGCCCACCCCTGCTTTGCGGGCGGAGCTCTGGTCTTCACAGGTGGGCGGGTCTTATTCAAGGAAACACGGAGTCCAAGCTGCTGAGCTTGGTGGGAAGGAGAAGAGCCAGTCTGTGTTGATGCGGCCCGCTATCCCCGCGGGGTCTGAGCCACTGGCTTCTCTGCATCTCACCTCTCGTCCCTTCCTGTGGCCACCCCATTGCTCTGGCTCCTGCTCTCCAGACTTCTGCAGTGGCCTCCCAACCAGTCCCCTGTGGCCAGGATCCAGCCCCAGCGGGGGCATCCACGTGACCCGGGGCACAGGGAGGTCCCGTTGTTCCTGGCCCTTGGGAGGGGGAGGCTCCCGCCTCGCAGGGGCTCGGTGGGGACAGGGCCCTCTGGCTTCACACCTTCTGTGCTCGCCTTATAACTTCTCCCCACAAGAGAAACCCTGCCTTTGTAGCTCCCTCCCCAGTTCCCTTCCTGGACTGTCCTTCATCCTCTGTGTCTGCATTCCCAGCCTGGCCTCCACGGAGGCCGGCGTCCCTCCAGGAGCACCCCCCCACCCCGGAGTTAAGGGCCCTGTCTGTGCTTCTGGCCTGCACCGCGCGTGCACACCCTCCTCTCCCCTTCAGAGGGACACGTCTGCAGCCGCCGCCAGCTTTGCTTTTTAAGGGAGGAAAATTACTCTTTTTTCCCTCCGCACACCTTAGGTGCCTTGACTGGGGCCCTACGTCAACGAGGTTGACAAGGGACGGATTAACAAAAGAGGATGCCGAAGGTTACTCCACGTTGCATGTACGCTCGGGAGCTCTCAGCGATGAGTAACTCAAAGGGGTGCGCACAACTTGGGCTTCTGGAGCATCTTAATAAAAGAACAATACACCTGTAGAAAGGGACGAGGCCAAGGAAAAGAGTTGTCGGCTTCCAAGGGTGGCAAGCTGTGAGAAAGCTGGTATCTGGGGGAAATTTATGGAAGATAAGGCCTTCTTGGCCTGAGAAGGGTCTGGAGTTGTCGCTGGTGAGTAACTTCTGATCTTCCTGGTCGAGAGGGGAGCGGGGACCTCTTTACAAATTTATCCTTAGATTTGGGGCGAAGAGCAGGAGGGCAGAGAGCTCTCCCTGAATCTTCTCGGCTGCCTTGGGCTCCAAGTCCTTACCCCAAAGCGGCCTACTTTGGGGTGGTGTCTTCTGCTCTCCTTCCCTCTCTGGGCCTGACGGCCGCCAGCCCACAGCAAGTGCACGGGAAAGGCGAGGATGACTATGCCGCTACGAGCAGGGTCAAGGTGGAGTTGATGGCAGTGGCCTCACTGCAGATGCACATGCCATCTGGGCTGCTCTCCTGGCTTTACATGAGGAAACTGCTTCCCCAGAAGCTGAAAGACCTGTCAAAGGTCACTACAAATGTCAGAGTTGGCATTTAAGGCAGTGCTGCCCCAAGGGTTTCTGTGGCTTTGTGTTGACAGCGCTGGACCTCCGTGGGGGGGAAGAACCCAGGGAAGCTTCTCTGTTAGCCCTGCCTTCTTCCGCCTTGCACACCAGCGGTCCCTGATCCGCCCCCACCCCCGGCTCTTTTCTCCCAGTTGCCTGATTTTACTGTAGGTGATTTAGTTTCGGCTTTCACCATCGACCCCTCTGAGGGTCTACTCTCCGTTTCAGAGACTCTCAGGGAGGCCCATGCCTCACTTACCACCCCGGCCGGGAGTAGGCTCTTCAGAGCCTTGGTCTCCGGGCCTGAGGGCCTGGGGGCCTGGGGTGAGCATGCCTTGCAGGAGGGGACCGCGAGGGAAAGGGGGTGGCAGGATGGCTAGCAATGTGTCCCGGGACCTCTGCATTTGTGTGTCAGCAGTTCGGCCTGAGGTCGAGAGGGAAGGAGACAAGCCTGGGCATGTCTGGTCGGGGAGGCTGGCCGGGAACCCGCTCCTGGGAAGACTGCAGAGATCCTTGGGATCGGCTACTGGGTTCTGAAGCCTGCTAAACTGGACCCGGGCCTGGGGAAATCCGCCTTCACTGGGGGGGAGGGGAGGAGAGCTGTGTTCTGGGGGAGTAGGGTGGGTGTTGGGGGTGGTGATGTGATGGTGTGTGGGGGAGGGGGGGTTTCACCGAACCAAGGGCCCCTATTTGCTGGGCACCTCTATTTGCTCTGGTCCTTTGTAGGTATGAGTACCACGCCTTGAGGTGAGGCTTATCCCTACTTTCCTATTTTACACGTTGCAGTTTACGGATGAGGAAACTGAGGCTCATACCTCTGGTCATTAGTGGAGGGCCCCATGGCTGAGCTCCTGACCACTGTGCTTTCTGGAGACTTCAAGAGTCCTCCCGGAGACACTCAGAGACACTGAGTGGGGTGTCTCGGGGGGCCCGGAGCAGGTGTGGCTCAGAACCAGCCAACTCTGGGATCCTGTTGTTCTTGTGTCTCCGACTGGCAGGTCTGGGAAATCATGGGTCACATTCACAGGTCTTTAAAAACAGAGCAGTTTTCATACGTGACTCTAAAAAAATATGCTTTCTTTAGCCTTTGCTTAGAAGGAGGTACAGCTCTTTTTAAATGGCTCTCAAAAGTGCTTCCTGCTATGACTTCTCTGGGCCCTTCTATGGTGAACTGGCCCAAACCCTAACAGCTTAACCCCTTCTGGGCAACACCACGGAAGAAAATAAATCCTGGAGTGTCGTACTTGGCCATAAGCTGAACATGAGTAAGCAGCAGAGATACTGATTTGTAAGAAAAAGCGGATTTGTGCCAAGTGTGAAGTGTGAAAAGGGAATTAGCCCCCCTCCCTCCGTGAGGCACGGCTTCCCTACACGTGGTCTCCCAGGGGTCACTTCTAGGTCACTGGTTAGGAACTCGGAACTCCTTCCTTCCAGAATCATTGTTGCAAATGCGACAAAGTTCTGAAGCTCCTTAGAACTGTGCGCAAATCGCTCCGATCCTCGGAGCGACAAAGAAACAATAGAAGAGAGCAATTTTGGTGACTCGCACCATTCCTTTGTTGTGACCGGGGAAATGCCGCCTCGGATATTTGAGGAGGGGAGTGAGGATGTCATGCGAGAGGCACAGCTTCTTTTAATTTTCAGGCTGTTAGAATTTGGCACACCTCTGCCTCCTCCCACCCCCTCACCTACCTTCTTTCTAGAAGGCTCTCGGGTCTTCCCCAAATCATTTGCATGTGTGTGCACATGTGCGGATGAGTGTGTGTATGCTCACACACGCACACACACATGACGGGACAGGCCACCTCTCCCAGTGCCCCCTCCTCACCGACCCGTCTCCCTGACTCCCTGTGTGAGGTGCTCCTTCATGCGCTCTCCTAGAGTCTGACGATGACAGTATGACAAAAGTCAGCCCTCGCTCCGAAATATGTCTCCCTCTAAATTGTCCCTCTGCTGCCTTCTATCTTCATTACCAGCACCTTGGTCATCATTTCTGGTGGAGACAAGGCCAATAGGTAGAATGGCTCCTTCCTTCCCACTCCCTCCCCTGCTCCAGTCCTCCGTTCTATTTTCCACACAGTGGCCAGAGCGACTCTGGACCTTTTTTTTTTTTTTAAAAAGATTTCATTTATTTGACAGAGAGAAACACAGCGAGAGAGGGAACACAAGCAGAGGGAATGGTAGCAGGAGAAGCAGGCTACCTGCCGAGCAAGGAGCCCGATGTGGGGCTCGATCCCAGGACCCTGGAATCATGACCTGAGCCGAAGGCAGACGCTTAATGACTGAGCCACCCAGGTGCCCTGACTATGGACCATTTTTATCAGGTCACGTAACTCCCTGCGGGTAGAGTGAAATCCAGCTCTTACCCTGACTTTGCCAGGTCTGGGTGGTCTCCCCAACTCCAGACTCCCGCTCCTGGCATTGGACTTTTGCTCTTGCCTACTCCTCCATCTGGACCATTTTTCCTCCCTGCCGCCTTTTCCCATCTGGCAGATGTCAATTTAAATATTAGCTTCCTCCTCCAAGAAGTCTTCCTGGATCTCCCTTTCTAAAAGGCCTCCTTCTGAACTCTCTTTCAAGATCCTATTTATTTCCTTCAAAGAATGAGTCACAATCTGCAGTGCTCTTGTCTGTTTACCGTGCCCTTGTGTATTGGGTGTCTTTTCCACTGGAATGAGATTTTTTTTTTAAGTAGGCCCCACATGCAGCTTGGAGCCCAATGTGGGGCATGAACTCATGACCCTGAGATCAAGACCTGAGCTGAGATCAAGAGTCGGGTGTTTAAGTGATTGAGACACCCAGGCGGCCCCAGAATGGAATTTTGAAAGCCTGGCTTTGTCCGGCCTGCTGATCACGGTAGCTGCAGTGCCCAGAACGGTGCCTGGCAGAAGAGGTGTTCATCAGTGTTTGCAGAATGAACGGGCGAATCTAAAATGCGTCCGAGAGAGCAGATGAAAAATATGATTCTAGGGTGCTAGGGAAATTTTATGGAGTGTGAAGAGATTTGGGGAGGTGGAATCCTGCCCAGGATCCTGCCGATTGAGGACTGGCTTGGAGTCAAGGTCAAGGCATGAGGCCTTGTATGTTATATGAGGCCTCAGTGCTAGGAGGGCATCTGATGGGTTGGGTGACAAAGAGGCTTAGAAGCACAGATCCTGGGGTTGGTGCCCACGTGAGTGGTGTAGGGGCTGGTGTTTCCAGGAGGGTGATGGCAGGGAGGGGGATTACCATTGGTTTAGACCATATTGCATCTCTGCTTATAATAAACCGGGCTCTGTCGTTTAAATGTGAACCACAAGTCCCACTTTCCCATTTATATTCAGTGGCTAGAGAGTAGTATGGCTGGGGTGAAAACAATCCTAGCTTAATTGGTTTTAGATATGCTAATGCCTGTGTGGAAAGCAGTGAGCAGATAGGAGCACACCTTTGGAGGGTGTGACCTTTATGCCACAGGTGGGATGACTAATAAGAGAAACCGACCCTTATAAGATGGCTAAAGGTGTGGTTATGAAGAGGCAAGTAGAGATCTAGGAAAAACAGAATTCAGGACATGGGAAGGATTTGGTGGTAAGGGCAGAAGAACGCAAGGACAATGGGATGCAAACAAGGTTAAGTTCTTTTAGATGTTTGTCTTGGGCCGTGAGAAAGAAATAAGATATTGTCACTGATATTTAATAATGGATTTTCACTCTCAGGAATCAAAATGTTCCTAGTCACCGAATCAATGGATTTGTGGTTTCAGGGGAGCCCCATGTATTCCCGAACAAAGAAGTCTTGCTCAGCTTCACATTTTAAACTAGTTTTTAAAAAAATCCTTAGCAAGCTAGTAATCAATAATCTTGAGAGCCTGGTTCTTGAGAGGGAGGCGGCTTTCTACTTTTCAAGAACATGCCTTTTCTGTACACAGAGCAAAGCTTGGGGATCTGAGCACAGAGCGATGTGTTTCACTGTCATGCTGAGAAGGTATGAAAGGTTAGACACAAAGGACGTACCTGCCTGGGAGAAAACCTCATCTGGAGCTGGGAGAAGCTTGGAGCAAGACTCAAGAGAGATGAGAAGTGTGCCGAGGTGCCGTGCGCTGCCCCCCCCCCCCCC
>CM053618.1:34170968-34188520 GCA_028646535.1 Procyon lotor | reverse complement strand
AGCCTCCCCTAACCTTACCTTCCTCCCCCGCACCCCCCGACCTCCCCAAACCAAGAAGCAGACTTTTCTCCGGTAGCATTCTGTACAGAGCACGATTGGCTCAAGCCGCCTGGACACGCTGACAACTTATTATAATGAAATGTCTGTGGCTGATTAGTGGACTTACTAATCCTCTAACTGGATGCTTCAGTGATTCTGGAAGAAGGATGCCAATGCTTTCGAAAAGGCTGCCTTACTGTGAGTTTCTCCTTCCCCAAGCTTCCGGCTACCCGACAGAAGGACAGCCCTGATACACAACTAAAAGGAAAGGAGTTCAGATAGCAGCGAGAAGAAACCATACACACTTCCCAATTCCTATTAAAGCAGGCCAGCCAGTTGGGAGGGCGGCCCAGACATAGACACAGCACTCGCTGGCCTGGGCAGGCTGTCCGTCCCAGCTGTACTTTCTGTCTGAATAAATGGCATTGCCTGTGTGACTCAGGTGAACGTGACCGGTGCCCTGGGGGTATCCCTGGCCGTCCCTAGCCACCCCTGCCTCTGTGCCTTGACAGCAAAGCTACTGTGGATTGGGATGGTATGGATGGCTGAGGGAGTGCGCTACGGTGCACAAAGGCCGGCACCCTTGGGCATCTGGGGGTGGGCTGCAAGGTCAGAGTGACATCGTGTAAGACTGAGTCTCTGCAAAGCTCCACGGGAGCCAGCTACGGCTGGGACCTTAAGGCACTCCCTCACTCATCCCACATCAGGCAGACTACGAGCTCCAACCTTGGACCCCGGGCCTCCGGTCCCACAGGCCTGTGGTCACCTAACTGTGGATGCTGAGCGGGCGCAGCAAAAAGACAGGTCCTGCCTGCCACACTAAGGAGAGGTGAACACTTCCCAAATGGTGCAGCTTCAAGTGCCACAGGGCAGGCACGGGGGCCTCCCCGGAGGCTGCGGCTAGGTGTTGGCTAAATATTTCCCTGCCCTAGGACGTGCTGGCCTCTGGGGGCCTGCACACGCGCTGCTAATCCTGACTCCAGTATTCTCTCTCAATGAGCACTGCTCCGTGAGGAATTTTTTTTTAAGAACTACTGCTAAGCAAGCGGATCTGCCAGCTTTGAGAGGAACCTGTGCTTAAAACGGCAGCTTGGAGGAATTCTGCAGAGTTGCCTGTTTTCCTGTTTTCTGGAGCTCACACTCAGCTGGGGCCACTTTACCCATTGGGCTCAACAGCCGCAGCGTCTACGGGCCACGATACTTCCAGGGACCCATGAAAATGTTTTAATTTCTTTTCAAGTCAGAAGAAAACAAATGTTTAAGTCTAAGAAAACATTCTAATAGGTAATACCTCTAAACCAGCATGGTCGTACACTGTAACTTTTAACTTTCTTTATGGAGGAAGGCAGACAAGGCCAGAATGACTCGGACCCCCAAAAGTCATAATGTGGGTCTGCATTCAGAGAGGGGTTCGCGGCCAAGATGTGAAGTTCTTCGCTAGGATCGCCCCCTGGTGAGGGTGGTTCAAGGTCTCCCCGCCCGTCTCAACATGGCAACGGAGGTCCCTGTGATCCCTGAGCTGGGGACAGTTCTGTCTTTGTGCCTGTGAAGCCCTCGGAGCCCCGAGCTCTGGCCCCTGAGGACCCCACCTGCACCTGCGTCTCCTCCACTGCTCAGGATCTGAGGGGTCGCTGTCCGTGCGGGGTTCTGGGTCAGCTCCCCAGAGCACTCTTGCCCAAGAAGGGAAGGCTCTGGCCAGAGAACCCACATCCCCTCCCCTCCTCCTGGAACAAGAGGCACCCCAGCGAGCAGAAGCCCTTTCTGGAGGCCCACTTCCTCTAACAGTGCGGTCCCAACCACACACGCCCTATAGTCTTAACGCAGCCACGACCTGACACAGGACAAGAGCTCTCGTGGTGCCCCCCTCCCCCCGGCCCAGGCCCTGCATCTTGCTGGTGTGTTCCGCCCTCCTGGTACTAGGGACAGCAGCCTCGGTGTGCCTGTCCCCCAAATGGCAAGAGCCTGTGTTTCCAGGAGCTGCCGGGTTTCTACACTGATCTGCTTCCAGGAAAGGCAGCTACCGCTACCTCTTCACCTGCTGGAAAAGCCTGTCCGCTTGGGCCACCTCCAGCCAGACCTGGGGCAGAGAAGGCCTTCTGGAGACTGCCCCCCCCTTCCATCCATCTTTCACCGAGCTGCTCTTTGGAAGGAGCCATGCCTCTGGGCTGAGGGCGGGGGAGGGTGCAGGGGCGCTCCCGCGTCTGACTCGGGCCTGGGGCTCGCGCGGCGTCTCCATGTGAACTCCGCATGGCTCTCCAGGGTGATGTGACAAGCATAACCTTTAGAAGCATCTGCAGCAAGCCATCTGGCGTTGATTTTTCAGCTACCCCCTCTGAGGATGCACCAGTGCTGCCAAGTCGAAGTAATTCTTTTCTGGACACGGCAGCTGCTAAAGTGGGTCACCTTGCATTTCCATAGCATTTAGATGGCCAGGGGACAGCTGATGAAAGGGAACGTACTTTAAGGTCAGTGACTGGGGTTGTTATGAGCTGCTCGTGGAATCTGGGGAACAGGAGGTATCCAAGAGGACCTTTATACAGTCACGTCTGTTTTGCAAATCGTCCTCGTGACTGTTTTGTGGCTGCGCAACCCAGCCTAAGGATCTACAGAAAGTGGAACAGAGGGCGCTGTGAAAGTCCAAGGCTCTGGGCGCCATATACATGCTGAGAATAGTCTGGATGCTCCCAAGAAGCCATGCCCCTTCCCAGCTAGTGTCCCCCAAGCAGAGGGAGACACAACACAGATGCAGAAATAAAAGGGTAGCCTGTTTGGCACTGCTTGCCAGGTTAGGCTCTCTTGGGTCCCTCCTAGGAGTCACAGTGACCCTGGACCCAGAGGCAGGCCTCACCCTCCGCGCATGCTGGAGTCATCTCAATGGTCCCATGGCCTTCTGTGAGCGGGCTCAGCGTTCCCATCAGAGGGCATATGGTCCAGTTCCACTGAGAATCCTCTCCCGCTGGAGAGGACCACGTGCCGGAAACCAGCACCACTGGCACGCCCATCGTGGTGACCAGAGTACAGGCTGTGTCAACAGCACGGATGTCCTGCTTTGGGGCTGGCCCAGTGTGGCAGGGGCTCCGAGTCAGGCCCACCCAGGGGCACCGGCTCCAGTGTGGGAACTGCACGTGTAAGTGGTTCCTGGAGGGGCACAGCGCACGGACAGTGCGATGAAGGGATGCGAGGTCACCCCAGGAGTGGCCGCCTACGTGAAGTGCTGGTCTGAATGTCCTTGAACTTGTTCATGTCCAGTCGGCTCACCCCTACCCGTGACCCTGGCATCATGAAAGCAGGGTCATGCCCAAATCGGCCGTTCTGACCTCTCTCCTTCTCAACAGATCCCGTATCCAGCTGCCCGGTAAGCACGTCCAGGGCGAGGTCCATGGGCAGCCCTCTCCAAGGCTCGACCCTGCACCTAGATGTCACCGCCAGGCTGAGGCACCACCAGTCCTCCAGACCCCCAGTCAGACCCTGGGCTTCATCCTGAATGTGTCCCCTCCTTACCCCTCCCACATCCTATTAGCTCGGGGGCTACAGGTGGGAGAGAACACTCACATGGTGCCCACACAGTGCCCACTCTGCGCCGGGCTCAGTTCTGCACACCTGACATGTGGGACTCCATGTAAACCCTCATGGCAACCCCGTGACAATTCCCATTGCGCAGACAATGAAACTGAGGCACGGAAGCTTCCTAACGGCATACAGCCAGTAAGTGGCAAAGCCCGGATTTAGAGCCACAGGTCTGATTCCAGAGTCTAGACCTGTCTACCTTCTCTGCTGCCCCAGTGAACCTGTCTGCTTCTGGCTCTTGGCACTGCCTTGTCCCCACAGCCTCCTCCCTGTCACATCTCCCCGGGACCACAGCGCAGCCCCCTCGCGGCCCCAAGCCCCCAGATGGGAACCAGAATGGCTTTACTGAGATGCATGTGGAATCATGTTCTCTACCTGCTTCAAACCCCTCAGCACCTCCTAGCTATTCTGGAAGTCTCCACATTGTTCAGCATGACCTCCACAACAGGCCTCCACTGAGCTCTCGGCCTTTGAGCCACTCCCTCCGTCCCCCATGAGCGTGGTGTTTCTGCTCAGGGTCTCTGGTCTGGGATGCTCACCCCGGCCCCCAGCATGTGTCCAGGGAAGAGCCACATCTCCGTCACACCCCGACTTAGCGGCCCCAGCCTCTCGAGCCTCTGCTGTCCTATCCAGGTGGAGATACGGATTTCCTGCCCTGCACGCCTGTCTTTCTCCCTGGAGACTGTGACATCTGTCCCTCCAGGGAGCTCGGATTATGTGTCATTCACCTTTGACGACTCGATGTTTGACACTCGACACCCAGTCAAGGTGTGTTGAGCGATTAAATGATTTTTATCGAGTGCCTGACACGGGAACCACACAGACAGACAGAGGGAGGCGAGAGCAGCGGCCTTTCGGCCAGATCCTACCTCTTCTCCCTGCCACAGCCCTCCTCGGCCAGCCTGGCCGGGGCCCCACTCACCGGCCGCCCTGGACAACGGCGGGCATGATCTCATGGCTGGCACGGAGGGGCCGCGTCCGGGCCTTCATGCGGGCTCGCTGCAGCAGATGCTTGGCTTCCTCGTGCCTGGGGCTCAGCACAGACTCCGGCTTGGGGCCAAAGGTCCTGCAGGGTGGCACACCGGCCAGAGCAGGCAGGGGAGGGATTAGAAGAAAATAACACGGATTAGAAGGGCTTTCACAGCATTGAGCTTGGCTGTGCCGGAAAAGGCCCTGCATGTGCAGCCTTCCTTGTCCAACTCTTGAATGGAGGGCACCGGCCTAGGGCCCGGGGTCCAGAGCCTGGGGTCTGGGCGATGGCTCTGAGTGTCTCTGGACACGGCCGGGGAGCTGGCCCGCCTTGGACATCTGCTCAGAGCCTGGACACAGAGATCCCAGGAGGATCTAACAAGGGCAGGGAAATCTCGATTATTCTATTGTTCCTTCCCCGGGCAGGCAGCCGGAGTTATCCGGAGGACGGGGGAAGGGCCTGGCGTGGTTGGACTGGGCCCGTGCCCAGCCAGACGGTCTTTACACACATCACCTCCCTCTCTCCTTCTGCCTCTCTTTGCACCCACACGTACCCATGCGAGCCCCCACCGCAGACACGAGGAGTCAGGCCTCAGCTCGTCACATTCTGCTCCTTGGGGGGAATGACATTTCTATAAATCCTGGTGCTCGCTTGCCTCGGTCCCCATCCAAACCTGTCAGGCATCGGCTCAGGGCTGAGAGAAATTAAGCTGGACCCACACCAAGTCGGCCAAAGGCTCGATTTTCGTAATGAGGGTCCTCTACCAGCCCTCCCCACCTACCAGATGTGCGGCCTCCTGGGTCCAGAGCCGTGGCCCTTTTTCAAAGCTGTCTGGCAGACAGTGACATACAGCCCGTGCCAGGGTACAGAATAACGGCAGCCCCACGGCCCCCTACTGACAAGACATTCCTCTCCGCCGAGCTCCTCGCCCCAGCTGGGCTGGCCCGGGGCAGCTGTGCTCTCTGCTGGACAGACGAGAGCGTTCCGCAGCAGACACGAACACTTGGCACACGGCTCAAGGTCGATCATCGGTGGAGCTCTGCAAAGCAGACGATCGCCAGCCCCCCGCCTCCGGTCTCCTTCCCGCACCCTCTGTCATCTCCTTCCTCCGGTCCCTGGATCCCAGGACAGGCTGAGAGTGTTTGTGGCTGCAGTCACACTCTCTGGTGTGACTTCAGCATCCCCTGTGGCTGCCCCTGTCCTCACTGTCACAGACGCTGGGCTGTCCTCCCCAGGGAGGGCCCACCAAGAGAACCCAGGCAAGCAGAGGCTCAGCCAGGCTTCGATCCCAGGGGGTAGTCCCCCAAATCCCTAGTCTCGCCCACCGCATGGGTGACCCCGAGAAGGGGACCTGACTGGGGGAAGGCAGCAAGCAGTTTCGGGGGTGACAGATGACAGATGTGAATGGGAAATGGCATAACTCTGCGGCCTCCCTAGGACATCCTTGGACAAGCTTGGGCAGTCTGGGGTTCTTTCGTTTTCTCTTTCCTTGCCTATTCTTTTCTCTTCTTGCTTGCTTTCGTCTCTCTTTCTTTGTTGCTCATGCTTTGCACCTAACCTTGCTTTGCGGCCCAAGGGAAAAAAAAAAAAAAACTGTTAGAATAAAGGCACCATCTGTGCATTCTAACCCTGGCAAGGCCCCGGCACAGTTTTGGAACCAGGAGGGTTTACTGGAGCGGTGTGAAAGTGAATCTCCAGGCCTGCGGCCCCGTGAAGCCTCCTTTGGCAGGGGAGGCCTCGCTCTGCCAGCTTCCCAGGCAGGCAGCCCCTCCGATGCACTGCTGAGAGCAGCTGCGCTCCCCGGGGCTCCTGCTCCGACAGCAGAGATAATGAGGTTACCGGCCTGAGAGACGCCCCTGCAGCCGCGGGCCGCTGGCTGCCCGCCCGCGCGCTCGGAGCCTTCCGGTGACAGCTGTGCTTCCCCGGCTGTCGGAGGGCTTTTGTCACAAGACCTGGTGGGCAGGCAGGAGGGCCCCAGGCAGCTGGCCAGATGCTGCCAAGACCGGCCTTGCCCCCAGGTTTTAAAGCCATTTTCCAGCTTTGCTGCTTCCTTTCTGCTCCCTCTACTTGGAGCTGTTAATTCTTTTTTTTTTCCTTCTTTTTTTTTTTTTCCCCATCAGCTGCCCTGCTTTGGTTCCTGGCAGACAAAGCTGCTTTCTCCACTGATTGGGAAAGTAAGGCTTTTCAGGCTCCTGCAGGCATCCGTGCAGTAACAAGCTGAGCAGGGAGGGGGAGGGGAGTGGCAGACACCTTCATAGACGGCAGTCAAGGTCAGCAGGGCAGGCCCTCCTGGCCCTGACCAGCCCCGTGGAGGGGAAAAGGTCCCTTCTCGCGGGAGGCAGGGGCCAGGGGACCTTGAGCCTCTCCCAGCCCAGCTGCCCACCCGGGAACCGTCGCTGCCTCGTGCTGGTCTGCCCCAGGGGTGCCGGCCCTGCCAGCCCGACAGGTCAGACTCTTCCATCGGAGCGAAGCTTTCCTGCCTAGTCTGGCCCCGGCCTCTGCCCAGGGCACGCAGCTCTAGAGCCAAGCCCTTCCCATCACGGACTATACCCCCCATCTTGGCTCCCACATTTGTGGACATTTCCTGGAAGGGCTGGGGCCGTCCGCGCGGGGCTATTCTCCCGAACGCGTCACACGTCGGGCTCATTGGCTCAGCAGGGAGGGTGCGGAGATGACACAGCTGAGCGCTGTCCCTCCCTGGCCCTTGTCTCCCGGTCTGCAAACAGTGGGAGCTGGACAGGCGCAGAGACTCGCGCTGCTGCCCCAGGAGTCCAGGTCTTGGCCAGGTGGTCTGGTGGACCACGGGCTGGGCTGGGGGTCTTGAGGTCCTCTCCCGGGGGGGTCCACATCACAGAGCTTTAGTTACCAAGGAGCAGCAACACCTATAAGGAACTAATTGTTGGGGCCCCTGCATGGCTCAGTCGGTTAAGCCACTGCCTTCGGCTCAGGTCAGGTTCTCTGCTCAGTGAGGAGCCTGCTTCTCACTCTCCCTCTGCGTCACCCCCCTGCCCACTCTGCTCATGCTCTCTCTCTCGAACAAATAAATAAAATCTTTCTTTTTTTTAAAGGAACTTATTGTTGGGGACAACTGGAGCACCTCAGGAGCATTCTGGCCCTTCCCTCTGCCCCTCCAACCACCACTGTCCCAAGCTGATTTCAAGGACAAAGGTAGCCTGTGTCCTCATCTGGCCTCTCCCTCTAAGCCAGTTTCCTGATGGAGAGACAGGCTTAGCTCCGACCGCAGCTCCCCTAACGGCCAGACAGGTGGAGATCGCTGGTCAGGTCAGCCACCTTGCCTCTCCTAGCCAAGCGGGGAGGTCGACAGGACAGAGTGGGCACCTTCTGCAGCCATCATAATCCGGGATTAAACTAATGAGCTCCAGCAAGTCTGGGTCTCACCCTTTCATCCCAGGAACACGAATTAGGGAAATAATTCGGAATATAAAGGGATCTGACATTTCCCGGACTCCGGGATGCAGTGGGCCGAGGGGAAATGTATCACATACGGAACATATATGAACCTTCTTGCCCGGCATTTGTTTCATCTCTGTAGACCATAAAGCTTCCAGATGCCTGGGGGCTGAGCTCTCCTGTTGTTACACTGTGTGCAGCTGCCCGAGGGAGGGGAAGAGAAAAGGCGGGCCTGAAATTGAGTCCTGATGGCGTGTGCCCTGAGGGTGGGATGCTATCCTGGGGACGTTATCATTGCCGCCTTCCTCCCGGGGTGGCAGGACACGGACAGGCGGGAGCAGAGCGCGGGTTCCAAGTGCGGTTCCAGGGCAGCCCAACCGGGTCCTAAATCTGGGCTGCCCCTTACAAGCGGGGCACCCTGGCGGTTACTTTGGGGTTAAGCCCCAGTTTCCTCATCTGCTAACTGAGGGCTCAGTTGAGAAGTGAGATCGAGCTCCTTGTAAAAGAGCTGACCCCAGAGCCGGGTCCTGGGTAAGGTTCGATCAGGTTAGCATCAAGTTAGCTATTCCTATGGCCATTACTATTAGTGCTACTGTTTTAAGTTACTCTCCCCTCGGAACAAAGGATGGAATCCCTAACCGTGGACTGAAATCCCCACCGAAGAGATGACCTTGTTGTCGTCCGCGAGGGGAAGGTACGTTTGGAAGAGAACCTGTTTTGAAGTTCGAGAAGGCTCAGTGACTTTGCTCTGGACCGCTCTTGACAGGCTCACCGAGAAGGCGATGCCCGTCGGACGGGGAGCCAGAGGAGGCAGTCGGGCAGCGGGGGGCAGCCGCTGCCCAGAGAAAAAACAGGCCACTTCTCAGCAGGGAAGGAAGAGCGGGCATCCTTAAGAATGGTCGCGGTAGGGGGAATGGGGTGGCTCAGTGGGTTAAAGTTACCCTGCCTTTGGGTCAGGTTATGATCCCAGGGTCCTGGGATCGAGCCCCACATCGGGCTCTCTGCTCCACAGGGAGCCTGCTTTCCCCCCTCTCTCTCTGCCTGCCTCTCTGCGTACTTGTGACCTCTCTCTTTCTCTGTCAAATAAATAAAATCTTTAAAAAAAAAAAAAAAAAAAAGAATGGTCGCGGTAGGGTAAGCCTGTCTCGCTGGGCACCTTGGAAAGGATCTGGGTGGAGGCGAGCAGAGCTTCCTTAAGACGCCAACCTCTTCCCCGGGGGACAGTAGAGAGGCTGGCTCTGTCCGTGAAGGCTCACAAAATCCCCTGGGGGCGGCCCCTCTGGGCAGCACTGCCTGGCCTCCGTGTGTGCGGAGGCAGGTGCCTGACTCCCCCAGAAAGGAGGGAGAGCGGCCGCTCAACTCCACAGGCCAGGAAGGAGGGCTTGTCAGCTCAAGCCCCTGCAGGTGGTCTAGGGCAAAGCAGCTTTCTACAGCCTCTGTGTCACCGAGCCTGGGGCCATCACGAGGTTTCCACGTGTGGCGTGCAGGCAGGGCGGTAATGACGTGGCATGAAAGCTCCAGGAGGCACGAGCTGTGCGTCAAGGCTTCAAGCCTTAGGGTCCTTCCTTCTCCACCCAGGACGTAGAACCCTAGATAATTGGAGGTGCAGTATCGGAACTCTGGTGAGCGGTCTACCTTCTTTTCAGGTGCGCTCTCGGGGGCCCTGGGAGCGCCAAGGGGGCTGTCCACCAGTTTCCCTTTGTGTCTGTATATCAGAGTCGGCGGGCAGGATGGGGGGTGGCTGGGGACACGCAGGACAGGCTGTGGCTCTGCCATCCTCCCCTATCCCTTGCCTTGGGGTGTCCTCAGGTACCCCTACAGCCCGGAGAGTCTTCTCCCACGCCCCCCAATCCCAGGAGCTCAGAAGACCCAGAACCTGACCAGTCTGCCAGAATGATCTCCCACCAGCTGTGGAGCATGGGTGCCAGGCCACAGGCCATGCAAACAGCCCCGAAGTCTAAAGACACGGTCGTCAGATTATGGACGGCAGTGAGTGCAGCAGGAGGAAGACGGTGAGTATCTTTCTGCTTCTTCTTGCCTGACTACAATCTCAATTCCGAACCTCTCCAGAAACAGAGAGCCAGCCTTCCCACCTGTACCCACACGTCCCTCTTCGGCCTTCTCGAAAGCGTCCCGCAGGCCCTACTCACCCATGGCATCCTGTCCTGTGTCCATCCTCTCCTATCCAGCCCCCCTACACTCCAGCCTGTGTGCCTCTACCAAACGCTTCCTGGGGGCCTGTGCAGCTGCTTGGCAGGCACGGGCCCCGGAGATAAGACCAGCAGTTTTCGCCCCCAAGGAGGAGACCCAGCAGCAGCATCTACGGCCAACGCTGGTGCAGGCGAAGATGGCAATGAGCGAAAAAATGGGCAATTCCCTCCGAAATCATACACAGGGGTCGGTTCACAGGATGCTCTCCAAAAATGCTAGTTAATGTTAATTTTTAAAAAAAGCAGAGCTCTCGCAGCTGTGGGCCTGACCCTTTGAGCCACAGGCCAGGCCTCTGAAATTCTTGGGGGATCCCTGCCTGCCTTCCTTTACACTGGAGTCTATGAACTGCCCTGGGGCAGGGAGTTTCGACCTCCAGCAATCCCAGCAGGGGCCGGAAACCTGGGACCCACCGGGGCGCAGGCTGCTGCAGGCCGGCCCTCTGCCTTCTCTTCTCATGACGAGGTGTATGTACAGGACTGGGCTTCCCTCCGGCCTCAGCTTCTGAAGCAGGCATGATTCTGCCACAGGGATGGGGGGATATCAACAACCTAGGGAATCCTCTGAGTTTCCTTCATCATTAGAGCACAAATAAAACACAACCCAAGAGACCTTCTTCTCTCTATTTTCCCCAAGGCTGAACAATCATTACAGCCCTGCAGACACACCCGGGAGCACTGATCACACGCGGAAGGTCCTGATTGGAGCCAGAGCCGGCCTCAAGGGGGCGCCCTGCCACCTTCCGCCGCCCAACCTGGGTGCTTTCAGCTGAGGACTCCCTTTTCATGCAGGGCCTGGGGTGAGGGTCGCCTTGACTGCGCTGCACCCCTGGCTTCACATATGTCTTGCACAAGCCGGGTTAACTTGGGATCCTAAGGCAATCTGTAATCCTGATCTGCTCTCCCAGAGCCTCAAGATGGGGAAGGGGCCGAGCTGGTCCGGGCCAATTTATGGAGTGGGGGTGGGATGCCCACGGGCTGCTAAGGATGGAAGAGGGCAGAGCCAGCCCTGGGCAGAGAGCGCCCACCTCACTCTCCTCCCCGCCCCTGTCTTGGACGGGACCAGTTCCCCGTCAGCCCGAGAACAGGTGGCCGACAGCACTGGCCCCCGTCTGTCCTCTCTGAAGTTCTTACCTCCCACCTCCTCCTCTCCCCACACCAGAACCCCACTCCCCAAATCATTTCAACAGTGCTTGGGAGAGAAACAAGATTAGCCCATGGAGTCTGTCACCTCCCCTTCTTTGCCCATCCCTGAGAACACCTTGCCGGCACTGGGGGAGGCAGAAGACCCCAGATCCCTAACTCGAGGAGCAGCCTGCAGGGCACAGAGAGGACAGCTGGGGCAGTGTGGTGCGTGGGTGAGAGCACAGACTTGGCACCAGGCAGCTCTGCCAGCAAACCCTGCTTCCCGTCCTTACTAGCTGTATGACCCTGGGCAAGTCACTTAACCTCTCCCCAGAGGGGTCTCTTTGTCAGGGAACCAGGAACAACTGCTACAGTTAGTTACCAGGATAAAGTGAGGATGTGGGCAGGGACTTGGCACAGGCCTCGGGACACAACAGGGGCTGGAAAAGGGCATGGCTGGCAGGGTCTTCCAGAGGGGAGGACTCGCACCGGCACGTTCCAGCTCTCTAGGACTCAAGCTTATCTTGTCCCTCGGTAGAGAGGACCACCCTGGGGTCAGGGGATGGAGGTCTCCTCTGCGTTTGGCCTTTAGCGTTTAGGATCCTAGGGTATCTCTGGTGTTCCCAAGGCATCTTGGGTGTCCCCCCTGCAAGGCCAACTATCCCGGTGACTAGCCCCCAACAGGCTAGCCCGCGTCCCTGTCACACAGTGACGACCATCTCGGGCTCTGCAGTGACCATCACTTCTGATCACCATGCAAAGCGAGAACAACAGTAGATAATTATAATTAAGTACAGGTTGGATTAACGTGGTCAGATGGGCATTTGAGTGCAATTCTCAAAGACACTGATGCCGGACCTGAGTGTGAGGCCAGACCTTCTCTGCGCCACACGCTCCGAGATCAGAGGACTCACTGGCAGAGCCTGTCCTGACCCCTTGAGGATGGCCACCAAGAAGCACGGTCACTGCATCAGAACACACCACGACCCAGGGTCCTAGGCCCCTCCGTACAGACGCTAAGTCTCTAGGACGCTGGTCCCATCGGCACTCCCGGATTATGGAGCGGGAGAACAGGTCTTATTTCAGAGGTCTCTGGGGAAGTTCAGCTATAAGAAAATGGTGTCAATAAATCCATGCCCCTTAGGGGACAGACAGAGCCTGTGGTGTCTTAGAGACCAATTTCTGCCTGGGAGACTCCGGAGTAGAACCAAATGAGGAGCTCTGTCCAAGGGGGCCTCAAGACATGGCCGATGTTTCTCTTGTCCCTGAACTGGGCATGTTCCCTGGCCCTTTGGCCTGGGGGTCTGCTCAGGAGGGGCCTGACTGTACCCCACAGGTCGGTGGGCACCCCAGGGGTCAGAGTTTTCCCCAGGCCAACTTCATGCCCAGAGATATGCTGGGTGTGGTCCTAGAGCTCACTAAGACGATTTCTTCCTACACACACACACCCCTACACACCTTACCCCTGACACATACACCTGACCTGAACCCTCAAATGCTGCAGGTGGCCTGGCGGTTTAAACAATCATCCAGAAATCCCCATCCCGAGGATCCCACACGAACACCATCTCCTCACAAGATTGGGGGGACATCCCTTCTCTCCCCACAGGTGAGTTTCTCCTCCTCTAAAACAGATATTCTTGGTACTTATTATCTGGTAAGTCAGCCAGGAGCTTTGGTTTCTCCTTTCAACGGTGAGCTCTGGACAAAACCCTCAGGGACAACATCCTGCGGGGAAGGGGGACGGGGCAGGGGAAGGGTGTGAGAGGTGGTGGGCAGGAGTGGCTACAGGAAGAGGAGGCCCGAGCTCACAGGACTCGAGGTACGTCTGCCCCGGCTGCCTCCTCTCTGGGATCCCCAGGGACGGAGGAGGGGACGGGGAGGGGGACAGCGTGTCACTGAGGACCGGTCCTTTCCGTAGTCACACTCCTCCATATGGTGGCCCGGCCACGTGGGGACCTGGCGGAGGGGAGTCAACGATGCTTCCAAGTCATAAATAATGAGCGACGAAGGAGCCAGAAAGTCCCCTCTCCACCAGGCCCTCGGCCAAGGCCACTGCGAAGGCCAGTAGCCAAGCAGAAGCTGGATCGCCTGAATCGGGGCAGCCCTCCGTTTGTGAAATTGGAATGGGAGGCCCCAGACATGTTTTTTGGAAGACAGGTCAATGGAAGTGGAATTTATGCAGGGAATGGCCTGGGAATGAAGAAGCAACAACGCTGACCTCTGCCCCTCACAGAAGGCCGGAGACCCTCACCAAGTGACGTCACTGCAGAGCCGGAGACACGGAGCCCGGTGTGCTCGGAGCCAGGAGCTCGCTGAAGACCGAGGCCAACCTCTGAGCAGGCACCAGGGGTGGCTGCTCAGCGCCACGGAGCCCACTTCCTGCCAGCACACGATCCGCCCCCAAGAGTGGCCCCACCCCCCGACCACCCAGTGCGCAGTGGCCCCGGGACACCGGCCGCCCACCTGTGGGATGTCACAGGTGAGGTCGGAGGCGGCGAACCCCTTTACAGAGCCAGCAGACCCGTGGCTGGGGAAGGAGCTGGGGGGGAAAGCTTTGCAATCTGTGGACTTGCCCTAAGGATTTTCACAACCATTGTCTCCCGTTAGTCCTGGGAAGGAAACCAGACAGATGCTATGTGGGCCAACTTAAAGATCAACACACCGAGCCCAGGGCCGGGAAAGGACACCCAGGGACACAGAGCGGGTTGTTGGCAGTGCTCTTGACACTGTGTCCTGTGCCCAGTGGTTTTGCTCAAGTAGTGGCCAGGCACCCGTGGGCACTGGGGGGGACTGACAGCTTCTATGGGGTCTCATATGAGGATCCACAGTGGCCCACTGTCACCGGTCTGCTGGTGCAGAGTGTGGGCTTCTGCCTGCCTCTGGCTTTCTCGCGGTCCCCCACTCTCCTGGGGGCAAACGAGGGGAGCCCAGCGAGGAGGGCGGGGGAGGACGTGTGCGCTCTGGGCTCTCACCTGTTCTGATCTGAGTCCTGCAGGGAGACGCCTGAGTCCCAGTCCACGTCCCCCGCTGGCCGCTCTAGGACACAGAACAGAAGCAGAGATCAGGGCTGAGCCAGAAACCGGGCTCTCAGCTGCCACTTAAATGAACATGGAGAAGAAAGTTTTCTCCAGGAGTGGCTTACTCCTGAGAGAAACGCAACCCTACTCCGCGTCTCGGCCTAGCGCTCAGAGGCACAGCCTGTCATGGTGACCGCCGGTGGGGACTGCCATGGGCCAAGGGGACCTTGTGGGTCCTCTCGGGTGTGGGGTGAGGAATGGGCTCTTGGAGTGGGAGGAAGGACCTGAAAGAAGGCTCTCTCTGCCTGAACATTTACACATCCTGACAGAGCTGCAGCCTGACAGAACGCCTGCCCTCTCTGGGTTTCTACCAGGAGGGAGTGAGGTCCACTGGGGCTGGGGGGACGTCATTGGAGGAAGGTGCAGAAAGCCGCTCTGGAAAGGGCCGTAGGCCACAGGGAAGAAATAGTGGTCGCCTCCACCCCAAGCTCACAGGGTAGCCTCCAATTGGTCTGGGGGGTCATGGGGATCTTCAGCAGGCAGACTAGCTGGGAGGAGGTAAAGAATCTATGTCAAAGCCCAGAATAAGAGGACATCTTGTGGATGAGGTGGCCGGCGGCTGCACTCCTCTCCCTTTCCTGCCACACCCCTCCTCATACCCTCTTGCCCCTCGTCTCCTCCTGACTCCCTTCTGCCCCCGCCACCCAGACCTACAGAGTGAGCCTCACCAGGTGGACCTCTGTCCCAGGATGGAGTCCAGGCTGGGAGTCCTGCCCTGGGGGGGCCTTGACCCCCAACATTTAGCATCTCCTGCAGCAGAAGGCGGTTCCTCTCCACCCGGTCAGACAGCGATAAGGCACTGCCCCCAGTGCCCAGAGCACCCAGCTCTCCGGCTCGCCAGAGCGCCCCCAGCAGGGCCGGCCTGGGAACAAAGTCCTCCTCGCAGGTCAGAGACAAGCTGTCCAGGTCTCCACCTGTACCTAGACCATCCTGAAGGGCGTATGACCTTCCTTTCCTCAGGTTGGGCCTGTGGGCAACTTTGTTACAAGGCCCAGGGCCCCCAGGTCGGCCCGGGGTGACTCTGTGAACAGGGCTCTCTTGCAAAGAGCCAGGCCCCGGCAGCGGACTCCTCTCATCGTCTGGCAAGGCCTGTACGGCTTCTGGAGGCCACAGGCTCCTCCCGTTCCAGCACTGCAGCCCAGGAGAAGGC
This sequence comes from Procyon lotor, assembly GCA_028646535.1. Classification (NCBI taxonomy): domain Eukaryota; kingdom Metazoa; phylum Chordata; class Mammalia; order Carnivora; family Procyonidae; genus Procyon; species Procyon lotor. The sequence continues at coordinate 34,172,971 of CM053618.1, read as the reverse complement.
GGCCTGGGAGGTCTGGGACCCCCGTTCCGGGCAGGTTCGTCCTTGTTGATACCGCTGTCCAGCTGCCCATCGGGCAGATTCTGAGCAGGGAGGACCTCCTCAGCATCTGGCAAGGAAGATCCCTCCGACAGAGTCCCAGGTGCGCCCACCTTGACTCGCCTGCATTTGGGTTTCTTGGATGGCCGCTCATGAGGAGTGAGACAGGGGCCCGCCTCCTGTTTGCCTGCCGTCATCTTTTCCTTCAAGGCCCTCACTTTGGACTCCAGCACAGAGGGACCTTGGAGCTGTATCCCCCATGCCCTGGCATGCTGGGGGGCCATCAGGCTGGGTGTTCTGTCTTCCAGAGAGCAGGACCAGGGTCTGGGGAGGTGTCCATTATGCAGCTGTGGCTCAGGGCCACTTCTCTCCACAGCTGAGGTCATCTCCATGGAGCTGGCTGTTCTGCTCCCTATTTGGGTCCCTCTGGAGGAGAAAACAGACAGAGCTCCTAAGACCCAGCATGTGGCTAGCAGCTCCAACAACCTCCTGGGTCCCCAAAGTGCCTTGGTATTGAGACCTGTGCAGATGCGAACCACCTGAGGACAGAACTTTGAAAAGTGCAAATCACTAGATGACACAATAAGTTATTGAGTTTTTTCTTCCAAGTCTGAGCAGTGTTGTAGTTTTTCTATTCCCATTTTACAGATAGGAAGGGCACAATGAAGCTTCAAACAATAGCCAAATGTGGGCCAGAGTGCTAACAGGGGCCAGATTTCCTAATGCCCGGCCTCCATCTTTGCTGACAGGCTCTAAGTGGAGGATGTCAACATCTGCTAGGAGCTAACAGGCTCCTCCCTTTTTAAGGGGAGCCAGAGGGGATGAGGGACTTCAGGAAGATACCACACAGGATCTGATGGCCTGGTTGAAGGTGCCTCCCTGTAAGCCACAAGACAGCAGCACGGGGCTGTGCTCCGAGGGTGGCCACGACCAGTTACCAGCCCCTAGCCGCAACTGCTCTGTGCCAGGAGGCCTGCAAGAGCTTTCAAACACCCTCTCTCAAATGATCCTCACACTCTCTGCCAGAAGGGGATTATCTTCCTCACTTTCACAGACAGAGAAACTGAGGCACACAGAGATCCAGTCACACAGGGGCTGAAAGGAGGCTGGATTTAGAATGCAAATCTCCTTCCAAGGCCAAGGCTCTTTCAGAGCACTCAGTGATGGGGTGATCACTTACTCCCCCCCACACTCCCCTTATTCTGTAGAGGAGAATATCCAGTCTGGAGAGGTTAAGTGACTTGGTCACTTGCAGCTCCTTGGTGGCAGTTGATGTCAATGTCTTCGCAGAGAGTGAGTGAGCACGGGATTTTATTCACCAAGTGGTTCAGTGCACTAACATTTACCCCACTCTCAGGGAAAATGCTCCTTAAACACCGTACATTTAGGTAGGTCTGATTTGAAGTAAACTGCATGTATAAAAATTCAAATTTACATAAATTACAATCAGGAGTGAATTTTTCACTTCAGATATGAAGTAAAGTTCACCACAGGATTCTCTGACATGACAAGTCCCTCCATCGTCGTTTACTACAATTCGATTTGTACGTGTTTCCGGAAGGTACGTAATTCATAAGGCACAATACATACACAGTGCAAATGTCCCATCGGCCTTAAGCCTGTGAAGTATAAGCAGTATCTTCCGGGGGGGAGATCATTTCCTCCACCAGCCGATCTAGAATTTACCAACTTTCTCTTACCAGCCACCGAATCCTCTCTTCCCCAGTTCAGTTCAGAAAGCTGGAGATTCAGGGCAATGCCAGGGAGACGAAAAGAACTTTCGGGCAGGTGGGCTCTGGAACCGCACTGCCGGAGCCCCGGCGGCCGCAGCCCTGCGAGCACGCGAGCCTGGCACGGGGTTCCCCGCGGGCACCCGCAGCCTTCCGGGGAGCCGCCCGACGGTCGGGCCGGCCGAGCCCGGGGTCGGCCGCGACTCCCACAGGCTGGAGCGGGAAGGACGCGCCCCG